>CM028918.1:18640000-19127500 GCA_016801845.1 Polydactylus sextarius | reverse complement strand
ATCGACTTTTATCTTTGTTGTTGTCATGAAAAACACTGACTGTGTCCTGAGACACACTGAGCTGCTCACACTGGTGCTGCTGTTGTTGTCTGTCCTGTTACTTGCTGTTGACGTTGGTATTCCTCAGAGAAGAGTCAAAGATGACCGGCTTCATGCTGCCGTCCTCCTCACTGATAAAGACAGAGATGGAAACACTTCAGAATTTGGATGGAAACAGCTCAGTCAAGAGTTTTCTTTTAGTAATCTGTGTGAACTGATCATTTAAAAAGTGAAATGGTGTCAGACCGGAACTTGGTTCCTTCGATGTCTTCAATACTGTCAGGTAGAGGTTTATTGGCTGTCTCTGGCAGCAGCAATGTGAGGGCGGAGCCCACCAGGGGGCAGACACCGCACAGCACCATAGGAGCCTGAGGATTGATGCTCCCCAACAGATGCATCATGGGAGCCAGGACTCCTCCGCTGCGAGCACACATGGAGCCGATACCAATCCCACTTTGTCTGTGAATCAGAAAGTGATGAGAGCAGAGTTCGGTCTGAGTCAGCACATCACAACTGAATCTGCTGAGTCATTTATCCTTCTGCCGTATCTCCCATGGAATTATGGGACCTCCAGAGAAATCTTTGATCTGTAAACCTCTTTATCAGCAACAGGAAGAGGTAGGAAGTGCATCAAGTTCAGCAGAACATGAATTTTGCATTTGTTTGATGTTAACCTTTAGGTTCACTCCTGCTGTTGCTGTGACCAGAGCCCAGTTTTCTCTCAGACTGTTGTTAAATCATTTGAATATATTGCTCTTGAGTTTAAAGCGGCATTATCAGTGTTCATCATTACACTATATTGACTGAGAGGATTAATATTTGCATTAGTAAAAGACTTGGAACTCCTTTGTTAACACCCTCCACTTATATAACAACAGTGTTTATAATGATGTTTCAGCCACTGAATGACATTCTGACCTACATACATAGTTTTTGTTTTGTTTGTGTGTTTTCTGCTCTCGCTCTCTCACACACACGCAAACAGATCAATAATTGCCTTCAAATGTGTTTACGTGTGCAGATGGAGAAAATTGGCACAGACAGACAGGAATCCAAGGGGCACACACATACTGTGTGTGTGTGTGTGTGTACATTACCTTCTCAAACTTAAAGTTGACAGGATTTGGGCTGGTTGCAGACACTGCCTCAGTGATGTTTATGATATTTATAGTTGTATTTATTTAGATAGGCTATCACTAGCTGGGCTACTCCTGATGCAGGCAGTACAAGAACTTCAAGACTTTGGAAAGTTAAATGAAGCCTCCTCACCTGATAACGGTAGGGAACACCTCAGCAGAGTAGACATAAATAATGGACAGAGAAGCTGTGATTCCAAACTTCCCAATCATGGCCAGGACTGTTTTGATGACTGACAAATCTAGAGGAGAAGGTAAATAAGAGCAAGGGACACAGATGGTAAACATGAAAGAATATGAAAAAAAACCAAAACAACTTTTTTCCAAACCTGCCAACAGCAACAGTTTGATGTGATTTATATGTTTGTTTGATTTTTCTGATGTGGTCATTTTCAAATAAATGATGTGTTCGTACCACTGGGGACGAAGACGGTGAGCAGGCAGGCGGTGCCGCCCACAGCTAGGAAAGCTAGCTGGGAGATCTTGCGTGAGCGGTTCAGGGTGAACAGGGTGATGGTGCGAGCCGGCATCTCCACCAGACCAAAGATCATCTGGGTCAGATAGATGTTCATTCCAAAGTCAGAAATGTTGAGGGACAAACCGTAGTACACCAGCACGTTGACAAACCTGAGACAGGAGGGGAAGAAAGGATGGGAAAATATCATCTGTGAGGAAACTTTCAAAAATCATATAATCAACACACTGTCACTATGATTAATTTTCTAAATTAATCATAGTGAAATAAGTTTTCGTGTAAAAATTAAATAATCTCAGTGGATAATGACAGAAAATTTAAAAAAAAAAAACAATGAAAAAGTCTCATTCATCACCCAATCATCAGATGGTGCCACTGTAGGTAATTTTTAAATCCTAAAAACAGTGACTTTAATTTCACGCTGCCACTCAACAGATGAACAGCCAGTCAGTTGGTTTTTAGTTTGTCGTTTTGCTTTATTACTCCTTTTAAAACTGTGGTTCAGTTTTGTCAAAGAAACCACTTTTACCGTAAACACAAAGTGTGAACGAGTGTTGCTGCTAAATAAACTGCAGCGCATACGTGTTCATGAGGGTAAAACAGTAACAGAGGAGAATCTGCTGGTGTCCCTCTACTGCTTCACCATTGAGACAGTGGTGGTGGATACCTGCAGATGGTCATTGCTGGCTGTCCTTTGCCAAAGGTTAACTAACGTTCTGTTTGTACTCACCAAAGATAGAAAACAATCAATGACTGTTTCCTCATTTTTGGAGTTCGAAAAAGGTCTATGAATGAGTGTTTTCTCTTCACCTCAGTTTCTTCATACTTATAGACCTGTTGAAACAGTGAATAGGACAGTCAGTAGGGCACGTTGAAGATAGGGTTATAACGTGAATAAAATGCAGCACTGTCTCAGTGGTTTGCATGTTGATAATAACCACTAATCAAAACATTCATGCAAAGTTATACAGGTTGCTTCAGACCTAACCATTGGTTTGACTCAGTACCTGATGTTTCCTCTCTGCAGCTGAAACACATGTACAAATGACAGTACAAAAAAGTACAAAGATGATTTTGTTCAGTCGACCAATCAGCAGCCAGACAGAAGCATGGTGAGAATTTACAACATTATCAAAATAGTGTCCAGATCTGGACTCATGACATGTCAGTGCCACATACGTAACTACACAACAGTGTTTATGTAAAGTTTTTAAAATTAAAGACGCAGGAGATTTGGAAACTTATTGATTAAATCAACCACAGATTTCACAGCCTCTTACTGATTGGAAATTAGTGTGTGACTTCAGCTTAGTTCTACTTTCTACTTATCCATTATTATCACATCATTACTGCTGCTGCTGCTGAACCTCTGGTCCATGACTTCATCACATTCAGAATACTCCAGTGTTTCATGCATTTTATACCTGTTTTGCATATAATCATCATTTCTTATTATTGTTGGTATTTTGTAAAGATAAATTTACTAAGTGTCCACAGATGTGTAAATATTGTACCTGACACATCTCCAGATCTTTGGTGAGAGGTTTCCCGTTCATCTCGGCTGCTTTACAGATCAGCTCCCATGCTTCCTCTCTCCTGCCGTTGGCCATTAACCAGCGAGCTGACTTTGGTAACACCCTAAAAATGACAAGATTCCTCGTTTTGCTGCATTTGCTTGACCCAAACAAAGCCAAGCATTTCTTGTGTAAGAACAGGAGGGATATACATGACAATAAGCATTAGCTTCACATGTTGTTTTCAGTCTCAATGATTGAAAAGGGATTTTCTTCATAATAGACTTTACAGACACAAACAGACACAAAACAACTCACACAGTGTGTGGTGATGATTTTAAAACCGTTCAACTGTCCTTCCGCACCAAATCATGATCACTCTGCTACACTTACCAGATGTAGAAGATGAAGAGAAACCCTGGTGCTGAAATAGCCAGCTGCAGTTTACGCCAGTCTCTTATGAGGTACGCCACTCCAGCGAGCAGAATGTATCCAAAACCAAAGAAATAGTCAGTGATTATACCAGCCAGCATCCGCTGTTTGGGTCCTGTCCATTCTGTGCCTGTATGGGACATGAACAGAATACATGAGATATAACACAGCACATAACACAGCAACATATGTGTATACATTAATTAGGGTATGACATCATCATAATCATTTTATTCATTGTCATTGACATTACAGGGTTTCATATTTGTTTGTGTTGGAGGTGAGCTGTTACCTGTGGTGCAAATTCATTAATTATCTTTCCTACCTTTCTAATATAAAAATTTAATATATATATATATATATATATATATATATATATATATATATATATATATATATATATATATATATATATATATATATATATATATATATATATATATATATATATATATATATATATAATATATTATAAAAAATATAAAAACAAGTTTACATGATGAAATTGTGAATATCTTCTTGTGTTCATGTTCACTGTTTTTAGTCTTTTTTAATCATTTTTAGTCTCACTGTGAAATACCTGAAAGTTCACTGTTTTACTGTTTAATATCTATTACATTGCACATGGTATTTGTCATATGTATTTTTGCTGCTGTTAGCACTGTTGCCTCACAGCAAGAAGTTCCTGGGTTCGACTCCCAGGTCGAGCACAGGGTCTTTCTGTGTAGAGTTTGCATGTTCTCCCCGTGTCGGCGTGGGTTTCCTCCAGGAGCTCCGGTTTCCTCCCACCGCCAAAAACATGCAACACTGGGGATAGGTGAATCGAGCATACTAAATTGCCCATAGGCATGGATGTGAGTGCGAATGGTTAATCGTTTAAAAGTGTTGTTTGTCTATATGTGGCCCTGCGATGAGCTGGCGACCGTCCAGGGTGTACCCTGCCTTCACCCGTAAGCAGCTGGGATAGGCTCCAGTCTCCCCCCATGAGCCCGAGTACGGGATAAAAGGGTAGAAAAGCTGCTGGTCCCTCTAAGAGCAATTGAACAAAGTTTTGTTGTGTAACTACAATGACTACTCTTGTCTTATTTACACACACACACACACACACACACACACACACACACACACACACAGAGTCTGGTTTCCATAACTTCAGGGAACATTTCATTGACTTACATCTTAATTGTTGCTACTACTTGTCTAACCTTTATCTAACCCTGACCCTAACCTTAACCAAACCTTGTCATGTCTTAAGCTACATTGTTTTTTTACATTATAAAGACCTGCTTTTTGTCCCCATAAGGGACACAGGTCCCCATGTGAGTGTGTAAACAGGTTTAAGTCCCCACAATGTGGTTAAACACAGACACACAAACACAGAGACACACACACACACACACACGCATTTCTAGCTTTTTTCAAAGCTTGGAATCCAAATCAATCAAGAGTATTTTTTTTTGGTACATTGAATGCACACTGACCTAAGACAAATGCATTCATTATGACACCAGATATGGACGTTCCAACCAGAAACCGAAGGGCGGTGTAGATGTAAAAATTGGGGGCAAAAGCAGCCCCAACTCCAAATACAGACTGGGTGACTAGGCTAGCAAGGATGATGTTCCTGCGACCGTACCTGGAATGAGACAAATGTTAAACAAAAACTGCACAAACAAGATAAAACAAGGAGACGCAAAATGAAACAACAAATCCGTATCATGCTTTTCTTTTCTGATCAAGCAGACTGGAGCAACAATCTTCTAATTAATGGTAAAAACCAGCTCTACCTCTGGTGGTGCCGTGACTTACTTATCAGCCAAGCTCCCAAACAGCACAGCTCCAACTAGAAGGCCAAACATGTAGAAAGAGGAGCCAATGTTGTTAAGGCTTGCGTTGTCACAAACCAGGTCCCACTGCAACCAACGAAGACAATGGAGAAAACATTTTTCATGTTGCTCATTGGGTATGGTAAAGAAAATATATTGTGTTATTGTAAATGTTGGTTGGTTTTTACTGCTAGAGTAAGATAAGAAAATTAAAAAAAACTATTTCTAGTGCCTGGTTATAGCTACCAATATCACTTCAGAAACATTACTACTCAGTAGTCATTTACAGTCCATTTGTGTAAATTGTTTTACACTATTCACCTTCCAAATAGTGGAAAGCGTGCTTTAGTCAGAACCGCCCCAACAGGATGTGTGGAAAAACCTTGAAGATGCCTGCTCTGCAGGAGTCCTTGCCTTGCTAACGCAGTGTCAGATATCACCAGACACTACTGTACTTCTAGTCTCACTCAGATTCCTCATGTTAAAGAACAGCATATGAAAATGCGCTTTTCAGAAAATTATAGCCTGAATAGAGTAACTCACCTCAGTGACTATGGTGCTTTGGAAGGTGTTGGTGCTGTATTCCCAGCCCCCCTGGCAGTTCGCAGCAGGACGTCTATTGTCAAGAGTTTCAGCTCCACTGTGGTTCAGGTGGACGGTGCAAGACAATTCAGACTGGCTATCGGGGGCAGTCAAAGAGCTGAAGTTTGAAGAGGCTGGAGTTTCCCCTGAGGGCCATGTGGAGCGACATAAATGAGGAGGAACAGCTCCAGTGAAGACGGACACTAGCATGTGGAACGCAAGAAAGATTTGAGGTAAACAGATCCAAACATATAAGATCTTCTGAAATTTCCCAAAGCCTCCAATAAGACAGAGAATTGCATCAAAATTCATTTCTCTGGCACTTGTAGACTTAGATTCACAAGGTCCAACACTACTCCAAGATACGGCTGGACGATAAAAGATAGAAATAAGCGTCTGAGCTAGGCCGATGATTGAAAGGTAGAGAAAATGTCCACACTCAGATGCAGTTACACCTATTGTGATCAGCTCTACAAGTGCACACTAGCTGTCTGCAGTCAGCTATGTAGCTCTCTGAGGACATGTAACCACAGTGTGATGGGAGTGAACAAAAGCAGGAGGGAGGTGACTGATCTGTGTGGGAGGAGCTTCAGGGACAGATGCACACATCGTTCAGCCACAACTTTCAACTTTAATCTCATGTGGTCAACTTTCACTTTTGTAGTAAAAGGTTAACAACTGATGGAAACACAGAACATTTAAGTTCAGCCACATCTTCAGTGGAATTTGATAACCTCAAGATCTTCACAGTGACTAAGTGACTCAATGTTTACACTGAGTTTGACAAACAACTCAGGTGTCATATTGCTTTTGTTTCAGTTGTCAGACTTTGTTCTCAGTCAATAATACTGCACATTCCAGTCGGCATTCAGTAATATGTTTACCATCAGGTGTGAGCTGATGCTGCAATCTAAGCTGGTGACATAGATGGAGGAAATAAATACAGCAGGGAGGGATTAGGCCTTTGACTGATAAACTCTCCCATCAACACTGACTCTCATTTCTCTGCCTTGTTCAGTCACAAGAGTGATTCTGTCTGTTACTTTACTTATTACAGCACCATCTTGTGGTTACAAACCATCTAAAAGAGCCAAGCAAATTCCAACATATAGTAATCAATATACTGCATCAAATGTAAGGTTTAGTGATTTTATGATGTTATATTGTGGAGGACATTTATTTGACATTTTTAATGTGTTGTCTTGATAATTTATTGATGTGTTGTCTTGTTTTCGAGATGCATAAACATTCACAGACATTTAAAAAAAACAAAACACAAAAGTGACACAACATTCTCTAGAACACATCTACTGTATTAGAGTTCTGCCAAGAAAAACAGACATTATATATATATCTTATGTTATCTGCACCAAACTGATGTACCAAACAGAAGCAAAGCAACTTTAAGTGGTGAGTCTATCAGTCAGATGAAAAGTGAATACAATTAAAACAAGAGCAAGTTTGGCGTAAAAAAAAGATTATAATAGACCTTAAATGAGAACTTTATTAGGAACATCATCATTATACTGGGTAGTGCTTAACTTTGTTCTCAATGAGCTGCAGCTCTTCAGGGTGTGAATTTCACACAACGTACATAACATCATTTCATCATATTCATTCTGCCATATCCTGTTCCGTCATATTCTAAATACGGTCCACTGGATTCAGATCTGGTGACAAGGGAGATCACTTAACTCATCGTTATGTTCATGAAACTGTTCCCTACACCATTACACAACCAGCAGCCTGGCCTGCTGACATAAGGCAGGTTGGGTCCATTGATTCATACTGTTGGTGCCAGATTTCACTCTAAAAGTATAATAAGGTGAAATAAGGAATCCTGCCTGAGGCTCAGGAATCAATTAGTCCTTAACTGACTCCAGCTTTACACAGAAAAGCATCACTGGGAAGACTTGTAACACAACACATGTTAAGGGAATAATTCAACAGTCTGGAAAGAATGCTAATCTGCTTTCTTGCGTAAGCACTTGAATCCACCAAACTCTTTCAGACAATGACCTCACTGAGGAGCCTGCCCGGCCCTGGCAACCTGCATTAACTTCAATCAGTGACAAGAAACTGCAAATGTGTATTAGTGTCGTTTCGACATACCACAGGACATTCTTCAAATTCTCTAAGGGAAGTCAAGCTGCTGATTTAATGACATGGTGGAGTGGCAGTCTCTCTAATGTCTAATGTTAATGCTATTTCCTAATCAGAATAAAACCTGGGTGAGGTTTTCTAAAGGTGCTCAGTCCGGACCAAACTCCATCTCTGTCACAAACCTGAGCTGGACAGATGTTGAAAGCCATGTAAAGGTTTCTGCTGTGATGATAAATTCACATCAATGTTCTGTAAACGTACTCATCAAACAGGGAGGAAGTAGCTTGTGCACAACAGAAATTGTGAAAGACATAATATGTATATTGTTCCATAGTAAAGAAATAATTCTAGTAAACTCAGCTGATCTGTCTATATCATCAGTTGAACTAAACCATCAGAAACAAGTAGACCTTTTTTACGTGTTTGAAAAAGTTTTTATGAATGAGAACTACCCCAACATTGCAATGTTCATGCTTGACAAAATCTAGGTAAGAATTTTACAAAAGGCAAAGACAATGCTGTGGTCATTTCCTTTCACACCTAATGTGTGTTTTTTGTGGGGGTGTCGATATCTTCACATTAACCTTCTTATCTCAGACTCCTCCTGCTGCTTTGCTTCATTTTACCTTGAAGGTTTATAGGATTCTAATTTGTCCTTCCAAGAGAAACTGCATGTAGTAGTGTGGGTGGACATCTAACTTTTTTAGTCCTTTCCATTTTCACAGTTTTTCTGTAATAATCATATTACCAACTTGTGAGGAAATGGGAGGGAAGCAGCTCATCTTTGGAGAATGTATCTTCAGGTTTCTGGTGAGTAGGATGGAGCCCACGGACAGAATGACTGACAGTGAACAGCCACAACAGTGAAGTAAAACTAAAACACACTTAACAAAGCAGCCTGGAAAAGATTCAGCCTTTCTTTTCAGGAATAAACATTTGATTGAATGTCAAATTCAGACACATTCAGGAAAGGGAATGCTCTCCTTATAAAGCCTGTCATCCAACTAACCCACACACAAAAGAAGTAGCTTTTGAATGGAATACTACAGTGTGTGTAAACCTGAGTTCTCTGAGTAACCCCAAAACATGGGACATAAGAGATGTGTAATTGTTTTTATTGTACCTCTTATTAGTCTGCATGGATTGAAGCCAGATGTCCTGGAGTGGACCAAATCCTTAACATGGTGCAATAACATACAAAGTCAAGGCGAAGATGTAAAGAGCAGCAAATTTTTGCCATGTGATGTCAAGTGACACCTCCACGCAATTTGAAAATATTTTAACCCGAGTGACAATTTCACTTAATGAAGTGTTGCAAGTTTTTGCTGCCATCAGTGAGAATCAGTGATGCAGGAGGAGCTTATGGTGACTGTCTGTAGACGCCTGGAGTTATATGATACAACTTCTGTACTTCATAGAGACAGAACAAAAGAAGAAAGAGCTTGGACAAAAGAAAGAGAAGCAGCAGGAGTTCTGAACACATGGATCTGTTTATGGATTCCAGCTGTTGCTGTCGTTATGACAGAACAGCCTCATCAGTTAATCATCACTTTAATAATAATATAGAAACATGAGCTGAAAACACATCGAAACTTCTGATGTTCTTCTGACTTCTGATGACAAACACCAGTCAGGTCAGATGCTGCTCTCTGTGTAAAGAGCCTCTCCCATCCATCCACGAATTATCCATAATCATGAGCAGGATGAAGCATTGTTGTTGCTTTTCCCAGCAGAGAAGGCAGCTGAAAGTGAATATCAAGTCCTCATGCACGTATATAATGTTTAATTTGAATTCTTTAACTCGGATGATGACTGTATGCTTCCTTAATTCACACCAACATTGAAATTTTTTTTCAGACTCAACATGTTTCACCCTGAGGAGGTGCAGCCAGTCAGGACCAGAGGTCGCCGCTACACACAGTTCCTCCAACTTCAGAAAACACAATAGGGAAAGATGAACTGTCTGTGTTATTGGTTATCCATATATCTGCTGCAACCCAACTTGCTGGCTTTCTGCTGTAACACCTGGGCAGCTTCAGAACTTTGAAGTTCACTGTCTGGTGGCGGTTGTATCAATGGACTGTGGACAAAGAAAGATTCACAAACTCCCTGTAGAATTCACAAACATGAAGTACATGTCCATTCTACCTGCAGTTGATACATTTTACCAATAGGTAATTTAATAGTTTTCCAATTAACACTAAACCCATAGTACAGCTTCAGTAGTGTGATGTTCTTGTCACCCATGACGTGAACATCTGTATCATAATTCACAGTCCAGCAAACAGTTGTTGAGACATTTCTCTCAAAAGCCAAAGTGTCAAAGGATCAATCGAGTTATGTAGATTCACCCTCTGGGGACCATAAATGTATAAAACGCTGCGCTAGTGCTAGCAGGCTAATAGTACCACGGATTGTAACAGAAACAGAAGTATTACCGTAATTACCGTACAACTAAGGAGCTTTTGTTTTTCATTCGAATTCTCAAAGGGGCGTTGGCTTTACGTGCATGATTGAGGTGAAGGGCTGGCTCTGAGAGGGACCTCTTTACTCAGTGTAAATAATAATGGAATGTGAGCCTAAATACATCAGTCCACATTCAGCTGGCTCATAGAGCTCCAGCACCACATTAAACAAACAACATACAGTGAGTGCTTTCACTGAATGCTGTGCATGAATTCAGTTTGTTGTTCACTAAAGAATGAATTAGATCATATTATTTGAAATGTACTTCAGCGTGAAGTACGTCGCAGCCTGTCACACATGGTTTACAGTTTGAAGTGTCAGCTGCACCCAGATAAATGTGAGCAGAGTCTGCAGACTACGAATAAACAAGTGGGCAGGACTAGCAGGACTTGAAGGCCGTGGAGCGGCCCAGCAGTTATGAAGACAAATATTTCCCCTCTGGATCAGTAAAGGCGGGGGAAAGGTGTGTTTGTAGAGGAGACAGAGGACGCTTTGTCCCCTTCTCTGACAGGTCAGCTCTCCCAATCCCCCCCCACCTCATACAACCCCCAGTTTCTCTCTCCCTCTCCTCAATCCCACTTTCCTGCTCTCTCATCCCCTTGCACTCTCCTGGAGCTCACACACACTTCTGACTTGAAAGATGCTATCACTGCTCTGCCATTCCCTGCTGCTCATCCTTGCTCAACAGGTAAGATGTTTTTTTTGTTCTATCCCATCACTACAGAGGGTTCCAGATAGGACTACAACTGGTAGCACTCAGCAACTGCCATGAAACAGGATGATTCACTGGTGATTCAACTGGGATGCTGGAGTACTCTCAGTAGTAGACCACAAACTATTTAAAATAATAATAATAAAAAATACATTTAAAAAATCCTTTTCATTAATGAACTCTTGGAACCGCGCTACTGTGCTTTTCAGTGTTCCCATTTTGTTTTTAAAGCTGGTAAAAGAGGAGCAAAGTCTGAAGTCTTTATGCTTAAAGCTCCCGAGGGCTCATTTTCACACCATGAAATGAGCTCATTCAGTAAACCTGGCACACAGGCTTCAGATTTTTGGCATAACCCTCAATGACCCTTGGAAGCGCTGAGTAGCCAGAAGAATGGGAGCACAAGTGCCACAATGCAAATACCAGAGAAGGCGATTCAAAACTATAGAGAGCTATAACATAAGTGAACAATGAGATATTTATGAGCAGATGGGTTGCAGCACTCAGACAGTTTTCAGTTTATTACATAACTTAAACTGTTAATATAATCAGTGCATCTGCAGACAGCAGCAACATTACAATGTCGTGGTAGTAACAGAAAGTTTAGATTCTAACGTATCTTTAAGGCATTTTCCATTTTTCTTCTCACATTTCAAAAGGCTCAGTATTTTCCTGAAGCAGCTGAACACTGTAGTTTTTAGCAACAGGAGGAATAGTGTGTTTGTTTGCGACTATTTTCATCAGTGAATCAGTTCACAGTGGCTGCTCGCTGTCAGGATGGTGTTTGGTCGACCACGTTGGTCTGGACTGAAATATCTCAACAACCGTTGCCATTGAGTTTGGCTCAGACATTTATGATTCACAAGGTGTCCTATTGACTCTGACCTGATTTTTTTTTTCTTTTGAGCCACCATCAGGTTGTCATTTGAATTTTAAAGTGAAACATCTTGACAACCACTGGATACACTATTGCAATACTCTGCAGTTTGTGGATACATTTCCATCAGTTTCAACAGGTCTTTCTATTAAGAGCTAAGGTTTTCTACTTAAGAGGCAATTATATAAATGTATAAACAAACATGACTTACTATACTAAACTTAAGGATTAAAATGACGACAATGAAATTTTCTTTCCTAAAATTAATGAATGATAGAAGTTACAATTTAACACAACCCTGTGTTTGCAGGAAATGTTTAGACTGTTTTGATCAGGAGTTCCTGTTGGTTATCAACAGTTGAACAGCTGCTAAAAGGAGGAAAATTATAACTGTTTTGTTAGTGAATGAGACTCAGCAGGAGGATTAACAGGAGAGTTTTTCCCTGCAAAGACGAAGGGGAAATGACGGGAGGATTCTAAGTCAATCTTACCAAGAGGAAAATTATAGAAAATGCAGGTAATTGCTGTTTGTCAAAGGTTACACTGACATTAAGATATGAGAGAACCACTCTGGAGATTCATGATTTTTCCTGCGTTGGTGAAAAAACACTTTTCTAGTATTTGGCTCAAAAATATTTGACACAAAATATTGACTTTGGCCACGCAGCTGTACTCGCAAACTGGGTAAAAGAGGGCATTTAATCCTGTGGTGCCCCATTCAGATTTCTGCACCTCAAGAAAAACTACCTGGTGTGTGACATATTCTGAGCAGCCAAACCCAACATTTACAAAAGACATTTAACTTGGATGTGGGACAAGTAGCTGTCCATCGGAAAGATGGACAGGGTCATACAGAATTATTAAAAGTAATTATCACCTTGGGTGTTTCCCCTTTTATTGCTTTTGTGTTGTGTTCTTCATACTCTACTCCAGCCACTCTGTGTTGACTTACATGTATTAGTAAAATAGTTTATTTTGTCATACCTGTAAAAATCTCTGGTTTTTAATTTCTTCCCTTTGGATATAGACTTTGTCTAATTAGCAGTTAAAGCAGTATAGGCGAAGCAACTGTTTATTCCCCGTTTCAGAATTCTTAAGAGGTAGTTTTGTTTTTCTTTGTGTTGGCTTTGGTTCACCCTGGATTTAAGCTTACATTTTCTTATGTGCTTTTTGTTTTCCTGTAAACAACATTAATAAATTGATCATTTTTGGAAAAAAAGACAAAAAATTTACTCAATAAAGTGCAAGGTGAAAAAAGATTTGTACAAAGAAACATCAAATAACTAAAACATCTGGTCCTGTCTTGTCTTGTCTTCCTCCGCTTATTCGGGTCATGGGGGCAACAGCCTTAGGCAAGAAGCCCAGACTCTCGTCTCAATGGCCACCAACTCCTCCTGGTTGGACATGCCCATAATACCTCCCTTGGAAGGCATCCAGGAAGCATCCTGATCAGATGCCCTAGCCACCCCAGTTGGCCCCTCTCAACATTAAGGAGCAGCGGCTCTACTCCAAGCCCCTCCCATATGTCCTCACCCTAACCCTAAGGCTGAGCCCAGCCACTCTGTGAAAGAAGCTCATTTGCTATAGCTTGTGACTATAGGTTGGAACATAGATGGACCAGTAAATTGAGAGCTTCACCTCACACTCTTCATCACAATGGACACTGATGCCACTCACAATACTTGAACTCCTCCATTTAAAGGACTTGGAGGTGCTGATCCTCATCCCAACCTTCATATTTGGCTGCAAACCATCCTAGTGAGTGCAGGAGGTCAGTGTCCAATTGTGCCAACAGAAATATGTCATCTGCAAAAAGCAGACAGAATTCCGAGGCCACTGAACCTGAGACCCAACTGCAGTGTTTTTTGATGACCTCAGCAACCTCAGCCCCTGTGATTGGAGTATCCAACTCCGAATTCACTTTTTCCCTCCATGGAATATGTGCTGGTGTAAAGGAGAACCACGAAGTATTCGTTCCACTGCCCAACATCCACACTGAGAACCATGTGGACATGGAGGCGCTTCCCACGACAAGAAATCCTCTTCCATGGTCTTCCCGAGCTCCTTCCACTTCCACTTTTTGACTCTATGACCACATATGCTGCATTTCGCCTGGCCTGCTGGTAGCCATCAGCTGGTTTGAATGTTACACAAGCCAGTCATGTTCTGTGGGACTCCATTTTCAGCTTGATGGCACCCCTCACCACCGGTGTCCACTAAAAGGTTCCGGGATTGCTGCAACGCCCAGCACCAGCCACTCTGTGACTGCAGGTCAGTTCAGCTGCCTCAGCAATTGTTCCACAGAACATGGACCACTCAGACTCCATGTCCCCCAGGATTCCTGGAATGTGATTGAAGCTCTCATGGGGGGTGGGGCCAGCCTGACTGGGTCCTCTGCCAGATGCTGCCAACAGACCATTACTATTTGTTTGGGCCTGCCAGATCTGGCCGGCACCCTCCCCACCACCTGACCCAGCTCACCATCAGGTGGTGATCAACAGCTCAGCTCCTCTCTTCATCTGAGTGTCCAAAACATGCAGCCAGAGTCAAGTCAGACAATACAACCAAATAAAGTCAATCATTGACACGGGCCTTGGGTGTTCTGGTGCAACATGCACTAATGGACATCCTTATGTTTGAACAGGGTGTTAGTTATGGCCAAAGTGTGACTAGCACAGAAGTCCAACAACTGAAGACAGCTCAAGTTTAGATCAATTACACCCTAAACTAAAATATTTCTCTTAAAATAAGTGAATCAATTTATATTTTATCCATTCAAGTAAATATTTTGTTGCTGCACCTTTGGTTGCTGTCACAGCACTGAGTATGAGGTTAAGTGACTTGGATATGTTTCGTATAGTCAGAACATTTTGTTGAAGTTTTGTCTTCATGGTGTATTTGTGGCCAGGAATCCAGATTAAGCATTGACTGAGGTTTCCAGATAAGCTTGTCTTTGTACATTTCTATTTAGGTAGGTATATTTCTATTTAGGTATTTGTCACATCAAACATATTCACTGCACTCAGGTGATCTCAGTTTCAATAGCTGTGAGACTGTTAGCACTAAAAAGGACAGTTTAGATGGGTCAGAGTATTATCAGTAGGTCTCTTAAAAGCCTGAAAGATGTCCACACAAGCCATCTACTCAGATGAACAATCAACATCTTAAAGGACTCTTCGCAACCTGGTCACACCCTATTTATCACCTTCCCCTCAGGCAGGTTCAGGGTTTGGACCATACTACATAACTGCACTTTGATAAAAATCAAACTCTTTTTTGTCATCCTCCAGTGCTTCGGGAGAGCTCAGAACAATGCACAGCTTTCTACAGCTCGAGGTGGACAGGCTGCAGCCGAGAGGCGCCAGTTCTGCCAGTGGCCCTGCAAATGTCGGGAGAGGCCTCACTGTGCCCCGGGGGTGAGTGCCGTCCTGGACGGGTGTGGCTGCTGCAAGAGCTGTGCCAGGCAGATCGGAGAGCCATGCAATGAGAGGGACGTCTGTGACCCACACAAGAGCATGTACTGCGACTTCTCAGCAGACCAACCGAGATATGAGGTTGGAGTGTGTGCATGTGAGTGGCTCTTGTATTTTCAGGGCAGGTCAAAGTAACAGGGATGATAGAAATTTCAGATTTCAAACTAAATCTTTGCCTGCGTGACCTTTGCTGTTAGCATGTTGTTCAGACCAAAAACAGCACCATATTAATATACACCTGGGCTGCCTTATTGTGGATAATTTCCAACACTGAAAAAATAAAACAAAGTTGAGTTTAAGTCTCAAAGACCACAAACATTAAAGTATATGCAACTAATTTACAGATGCAGTAATGTTCAACTCTTGCTGGTTTGATCATCTGCATTTATTCACTGTAGTCCTGCATGTTGTCACTGTGTATCATCACAGAAGGACTCACTGAAGTAATGGTGACACCGAGCAATGTATTAAATGTGGTGGACTTTTTGTTCAGCTTAGACAGACACTGACCTCTAAAATGATTCTTTGAATTGTCAGAATTTGATCCATTCACTCAAATAACATTTACAAAGTCTGGAAGAGTATGGTTAGAAAGAAACCAGTTCTTATAAAAGTGTACATGCTCTCAACTGGATAAGATGCAGGAGTCAAAAACGCAAGTATCCTGTGAAGACTTTGTTGATGTATACATTGAAGTGAACAATTTTCTTACACCTACACCAGACATGTTCTTTTTACAGGACATGTCTGTTGTACAGAACGTTTTATGTACAGCTAAATAAAGAAGGGTTTTGATACTTGATGTTTAGGCACTAAGATGTTTAAATTCTAAGTTCTCATGCAGCATCTTAAGGGAAGCATCAGATCTCTGCCTAATTCATTTGGTGTCTAATATGATAATGACCCCAAACATCCAGTGAATCATGACGAACTGCCTACAGAGACAAGAAGAACAAGGAGTAATGCCAAGTAAGGCCTGATGCTCACAGAGCCATGATCTCAATATCAGAGTCAGTCTGTGATAACATGAAGAGACAATGAGACTGCATGAATACATAAAACAACTTTGACAGCTTCTCCAAGGTGCTTGGAACAGCCTGCCTGCTATGCAGCTAGAAAAACTCCTCTGCACTAAGGTGTTAAATAATAGAAATGTACACATTACCTTTATCAGACTTTTGCTGACCTTTACTAAAGCTATTAAATTATTATTTAGGTATTTTCTGTCAAGTGAAAGCTGACAGATATATTTTTATTTGCATTCCTTGTTCTTTCAGACATGATGGCAGTGGGCTGTGACCTGAATGGGATCCACTATGAGAATGGAGAAGCTTTCCAGCCCAGCCCCATGTATAAGTGCACATGCATTGCTGGAGCCATTGGTTGTACCCCTGCCTTCATCCAAAAACCTGCCAGTCTGTTAGGCCCCGCCCCACTGATGGGCAACATGCCTGCTGGCCTCCGCAGCAGTCAGAGCCCAAAGAAGCACCAGCAGGACACTACCTACATGTCAGGTGTGTGTTTATAGAGAAAACCTTTGGAGAAAAGCCTGTCTGTCTGGCCAGGAATGCTAATTGCTGTCCAAATTAGCTGGAGGGGAAATGGAGAGGCTGCTTCATTTACCTGAGCAGAGGGAGGAGTGAGGTGTGACTGACTGTGATCAGACTGCCTCACAGAGGGAAACAGAGAGATTGGTGGTTCCTTTTATATAACAAAGAAAATTCACTTTGAAAGCACCAAACATTTCTCTTTGAAGTATAGTGTAATTTAGGGAAACACTGCTACTGTAAAACAAAGAATGTTGTTCTGGTTTATAATTCAAGAGCTGAAATCCATAACAGGTAACTGAAACCTGTTTGGGTGGCACACCACCACAGAAAATGAATTCCTTCATGGTGTGTCAGGACCAGTATTTGATGTTATTGTGTCCTCAGTCAGCTGGGGTTGGGTCCAGCCCCCCGCAACCCTATAAGGACAACTGATACAAGATAATGGATGCATGGGCTGATTGTCATCTGTGCTGTGCTTAGCAGTATGATGGAAAACAGGCTAGTTGTTTGTGTGGGTGTTGTTGACACAATGCCCTTTAACTGTAATACTGAAAGCTTACAGGGATCCTCCTTTAGCCTGGAAGAAGAACTGTCTGGTGCAGACCACTCCCTGGAGTCCCTGCTCCAAGACCTGCGGCCTGGGAATCTCTGTGCGCGTCAACAACGACAATAGCAAATGTGAGATGAGGAAGGACCGCCGCCTGTGCCTGCTGAGACCATGTGAAAAGAGTGTACTGAAAAGCATTAAGGTGATAAGTTCAAGCCAAACTCTACTCAAGTAATGACATGCTTTATATTACATTTTAAAAGGCACTAAATGCTGTTTTGACCTCCAGGTGCCAAAGGGAAAGACATGCCGGCCTAAATTCCTAGCAAAGAAAGCAGAGAAACTGATGCTCTCTGGCTGCACCAGCACCAAAAAGTTAAAGCCCACATACTGTGGTGTCTGTACAGACAAGCGCTGCTGTGTCCCCAACAAATCACGCATGATCAAGGTCAACTTCACCTGCAAGGGAGGCTCCAACACACAGTGGAAGATGCAGTGGATCACGTCGTGCGTGTGCCAGAGGAAATGCAACGATCCAGGTGACATGTTTTCTGAGCTGCGGTTATTGTGATGGAGCCGGATGAAGCCCAGAGACAATACCAGCCCTGCTGCGGTGGACTAAAGACTGAAAAATATACATACTTTGGTTGTTCAGTTCTTCTCAGCAGTGGTGATTTGCGCCAAAGAAACTAAAGACATAAACTTAAACTGAAACTACAAAACCTCATTTCATAATGAAGAAAGGCTAGGATTAATAAATGACCAAAAATGTTGTTAGCTGTGATAAAAACGTTTATAAACTCTGTCTTCAGGACACGTGTGTGCAATGACAACATGGACTGTGGCCAGTGTAGTAGCTGTAACAGCACATCTGTTAAGAACACCTCATAAAACTATGGTCAGGGAGCCTCAAATGGCAAAGCAGAGTTAAACTCTTCTGTTCTTTATTTGTGTTGTTGCTGTTTATTTTGTTAGACAAGAAAACATTTATAATCAGGTCATACATTAGATTGCTTTATAACTTATGACGCTATTTACAGAGAGTTTACTGAGTGAAGTCCTTTTGGAAAACAGGCAGACAGACCACAAAACATTTAACCAGTTGTACAACAGAATGGATCTTTATGTGGCGATGCTGAGCCTGGGTGCGTCATACATCACTGTCCCCTTAGTGGCATCAAGATGATGGTACTCTTCAATCAGGGAGCTGAGAGAGGTGAGGGCGTCTGCGAAGCAGCTCTGCTCCATACCCTCCACATGCAGGTAGTGATGTAAATGAGCCTTCAGTTAACAACAGAGAAAAATGACAGTAGAATTTAGTCACTCAGTCTGAATTCAAACAGAAGTCTTTAATGTTAAGAGTTACATTCTTTAGCCAATGTGGGAAATGTTTTGACAACACAAATATGAACCTTATTTTGTAAAAAAAAAAAAAAATAAGGGGCCCACTGAAGATGTTTTCTTTCATTTTGAAAAAAAAAAAAAAAGGCCTTTTCTATTCAAGTTAAAGGCATCAAAAAAGAAAACATTCAAGTGGAAGTGATGCAGTACATAGAGCAGTATCATGAGTATCATCATATACTGCAGATGATATAACTTCACCAGGTACTGGCTAAAAAATAAGAATCATTAAATTAGTTGATTAATAGAAAATGAATCAAGAAATGACCGTAATAAAATATAATTGCTTCAGTTGTTCCAGCAAAACGAATGCAAGGATTTGATACAGTTATGTGTTAAATTTGATGGCAAAGAAACAATATTTAGACACGTTGGACAAAACCAGGGATTTACAGTGTGTGTGTTTTTCCTGTTCTTGTTCGAAATAGTTGCAATAGGCAATTACTACAGATACATAGAAAGAAATCTAAAAAATCCTTAGCTAAAGCAAACATAAAGTACATTAATTCATATGTGGTTTTGTCTTACTGTGTCTTCAGTCTGTTAATGTTGTCTTGTTCAATTCAACTGAAATGTCATAAAAACAACGAACAGTAACTTTAGCTGCATGAACAGAAACATATGGGATGAGTTAAAAGGCACCTTCTTCCTGTAGAGCTTGGTGAAACGCTCTCTCAGCTCCATGAATCTGGACTTCACACAGGTGTTGTTGGCCAAAGCCAACAGTGAATGAGAGTGACCCACAGGAGGCACCGAACACAGCCCTGTCTTCCAGCCCTCCTGGTTCCACGACACGAAGGGCAGAGTTGGCCTCAGTCTGGAGGAGGAACATAATGACATGTGAAGGGCAATTAAATATAAACTTAACTATGAGTTAATTATAGTTAATTGAGCTTGACAACTCTGTTACTGGATATTATTATGTGAAACTAGAGGAAAAACGTAGAATGACTTGATAAAAAAGGTCAATTAAAAACTTTTAGCAATACAAAACCAAAATATACACAACAAGAGTTTCAGTGATTACGTTCTTTAATACTTTATGTACTATTAACCACATTTTATAAAAGATATGTCCACAGATTAAATTTGCCCTTAAAAGTTAAGGCTCCCTCCTCCATCCTCTTTTACACCATGGCCACACATAAATATACACAAGCCAGTGTGTGTGTAACACTTTCTCTTGACAACGTGCCACATAAAAACAACCTCTGCAAGGAGAGCAGAGTGGAGGTGTGAGCTGAATGGACCAGTCATGAATCACTGCCATGGCTGCTGAATGAGGCTACTATACGAGAGAGTGTGAAGGTCATATCCTCTTTGAGCTTATCAGGGTGAGTGTACAGGTTTTCGGCCTGTACTGGTGAAGATGGGACTGACTGAGGACGGTACTCTGACCTCTCAATGTTTCTGCGGAGATCAGACACCTGGACGTTGCCCCGGACCATGAGGGCACAGGCCAGGTAGAGACTGTGCCTTGGGTCGGCTCGGATCAGCTGGTGGTCTTTACTGAAGGCGTCGCTGAACATCTGATCCACTCTAGAGGGCACAGTCAGAGGAAACAGCAGAGAAATTATCGTTTTCTTCTCCAGCACACAAGGTCTCTATTCACAGGCTTCAGGAAATGAAACTGCCTTGCAGAAACTGCAGATAGAGTTGAGTTAGACTGAAGACCAAGGGGGCGATGTTGGAAAACGCAGAATTCCTAAATCTTTATTTATCCAGGGCAGCTCTTCTGAGAAGGCAGGATATTTTAAGCAACACCCTGCTCTGCAGTCATACAGTCACATATATTCAGCTCTGGAGTTACCACGCACAGCCGCCACTCTTTTTAACCAATGAGCAGTTGGTCTACATAACTCACACACAAGGACACTTTCATGGCGGTTGTTGTTGAGGAGTGGGTTGGTGGTTGGGTGGTGAGGCAAATGGTGTTTTTCCTGTCACAAGCCTGCAGCACGAAACTTCACCAGTTCACTTGATAAAGTCAAAGCCAAGGTCTGTGGTGTCTGAGAGTCTTAAGCCTCCTGTTTAACAACTACAGATATGAGCCATTGCAATCAGACTGTGTTATATCAGGAGATGATCTTTCATGTTGTTGTTGTTATGATTTATAACACTGAGATGTCTGTGTATATCTATATCAGAATACACAATTCTGAAATGAGGAACTCAGTTTGTAGCACTTTTACATTATATTAATAAGTTATTCATGTTGTGCCTCAGTCTCATGTGAAATACATAGTCCTTGCTACATGATCAGTGCTGATCAGTGATCAGTTACATATCCACTCATCAGTGGGGTCAACACTGTAGGTTCTCCCCTCATCATTCATCTCCCCAGTCAACATGAGGCACATGTGAAGGGGATGATGGAGTTCGTGTGAGCTAAATACTCAAAGCTCCACAGGAGTCAAAACAAATGTAACGTAAAAAATAGCTGTGGTAGCAGCCGAATATCAGACCTTCTGGTGGGGATGTTGACATCTGCCAGCGTGTAGAGCGGCGTGAGGCTTGGGACCAGGTAGTGTAAACGAGGGAACGGCACCAGGTTCATGGCGATTTCGTTCAAGTCCATGTTGAGAGAACCCTCGAAACGGGCCGAACTGAAACACGAGAGAAGTAACACAGCACAGTTAAAGTGTCACCTCAACAACTTTTACGTGAACGGAACATTTAGCTGATTCCAAGTCAGCGGGAAAAATGTCACAATCTGATGATCAAGTGTTAGTAAAAGTAATACAAAACTGAATTTCAAACCACAAAGCATTTCAAGTATCCTTGAGGCCTAACAAACACACACTTGTCAGTTAAGACTTTATTGAGCAGCTCACACAATGAAAAATGTGGAGTGTGCTCCACATGTCATCTTTATAAGACACTTTGTTTGAATTTCATTTCTTTTGTCGCTGATCGGAATTTAACTTTATTGCTCCTCTTAAAAGAAATTGGTATTGGACTTCACATCTTAATGGTCAAGATGTTTGGAGTTTCATGAGTATTTTACACTTGTTATGATCATTATGAGAAAAAAAAGTATGAGGACCTGTTTAGTAGTAAATACCGTCTCCTTTCCCTCAGCACACAGGATCTACTGTACATGAGTGTGCGCGCGCACACATGCACACAGTCACACTATACCTGGTAATATTGAGCAACAGGTTAGCCACAATGTTATTCATGGCATCAAAGGGTTTCTCGGCCGCACTGAGCCCCCCCTGACCAGAGATGATGGTGCTGTCTCTCTTGATCATCGGCCCTGGCTTTCCACCATCGGACATGTGTTTGATTTTGTTCACAATATCGACCAATGACTAGAAGAGGAGAAGTAGGGGAGAACAAAAACTTGTTGATTATCGATGGTTTGAATGCGACGGGGAAAAATAAAACGCGCACGAATACACAAACCTGGTTTTCCACAGGTAAGACACAGTCGGCGTGCTCTGTGAGCTCTCTCATGGCCAAGACACTGTTGTAAGGAGACGTGATGACATCATCCTCAGCAGACGGATAGACGGAAGTGACAATTCGACACACCTCAGGGAACTCCTCCTCCAGCAGACTTAGCACTCTGGTCCCCAAGCCGGAACCAGTGCCTCAAGTTCAATACAGTTCAGTGAGTGAGAACCAGTTTGTGTGATCATGGCAGGGAAATTAAACAAACAGAGGCTGGGTCAGGTATGTCAGGTAAAGACTTGAGATGGAAAAGTGATCACTGTGTACTTAATAATACAATAACGTAAAGAATTTAAAAACTGTTAAAACTTGAGCTGAGATTCATTGTCTGTGCAACATGAATGAACTGAGGTATAATGTTTGGGTACAAATAATCCACAAAAGCACTTGGTTTGATTGTTTTGCGTCTCACCTCCTCCCATAGAGTGGATGAGAAAAAAGCACTGCAGACAGTCGCAGTGCTCTGCTGCCTTGCGCAGTTTATCTACCAGCTGCTCCCTGTAGGCTGAGCCGTACGTCAGGTGGCCAACTGCCCTGGACGCGAAAACAGAGCATTATCACAAAAAAACAGAGAGAATAAAACAAACAAAAAAAAAAAAAATTCAACAACTTCTTTTTCCTCATGTGTTGCCCTAAAACTCTGTCATTCTGATGAGCCCAGATAAGAAGTATGATGTTTAAACGAAATGGTTAATTTTCTCGTTTGGGTCAGAACTAAAACTGCAAACAGGTGTTACAAAATAAACAGATTAAGTGTAAATTAAATGGTGGCAATGGATAGTGTTGTATTTGGAAAAGTCAGTTCCACCTCATAATAAAAATCTGAAGATCTGAAGTTAAAGGTCAAGACTTAAGACACATCTCTGCCTCCTGTGAACTCCTCTTCAATATCATGAAAATTCCACACCCGCTTTGTGACCAACAATTCTGCTTGACAAGCATATAATGTCAAGAAACGTTACTGACTGACCTTTTCCCCAAATCACACTATGTGGGCTTGAGAAAGGGCAAACTGGGGGAAAAAAACACCCAATTACTGAGGCTACGAGGCTGCTCTGTCCTTTATTTTTCACTCTCTTACTGTGAATATTTGTCTAGGTGGTGCACTGTTTGTTGTGAGTGGCTGTGGTTTGTTTTTTGTCTTTAAACACTTTGGCTGAACAACATTTTATATGACTGCACACACTCTAGGCAGTAGACCGAGTTGACTTCTAGCTATGTGAGAAAACAGATTTCAATGATTTCAGCCTATGAAAGATGATGTCTAGTAAACCGATATTAATCCCTATAAAACACCACAATGATATCACTGTATGATTTAAGTGTATACATGACATATGTTAAAAATGATGGTTTGAAACAGTTGCTCTGGGCTATATGAGGTTGTTAAACAGCATCCTGTGGTTTTAGTGTCTCTCACCAGTTGTTGCCTGAACCTGACACGTCTGTGAGAAGCTGAGTGCTGTCGAACACTTCTCTCAACGGTCCCTGAAGGATTTCATTGACTACACCCTCCTCCATGTCCACCAGGACCGCCTGTGGATTCGAATATTTGAGCATGAGGTCAATATATCTATTTCATTTCATCATCTATTATATGCTCAGCACATGCCTCTGACCTCAGCAGACCTGCTGTTCTTTGTAACTTTAACCAGTGGACCCCGGAGCATCTATTACACACAATCCAACCTTGACCCCGACTCTAAAAAAGGATAAATAATGTTGTCTCAAGCTGTTTTCTGGTAAATGGCAGAACTTACCCTGGCTTTCAGATGTTGGATTCTCCCACCGACACCACAGGCTCTCCCATCACTGTTCCTGGAGAAGCACACCAAATATAACATGACTACACTGTGGCAGACACATGTAACTGCCACATGTGTCAGCCATGTAGCAGTTACACGATGAAAACAGTTGTCGTTACCTTGAGTCCACATTCTGGAAAAAGCTGCTGAGAGCCTCATCATACAATCCTTTCTGCACAGGAGAAAAACAGAGGGTGTGAGGAATGACAGGTGGCTGCAGCTCTGACTTTAAAAGACAAGATTGGACTAAATCATTTATTTTAATGATGTAACTGACGGCATTTCAAAGCTACAAAATTACAACATGAGTTGTAGTAAACTAGGCATTTTCTTTTATTTAACATCTACAAGTGATATGAAATCACATGGATAGATAGCTAGTTAAATTATGACTGTAAGTGTTATCAACCCAAATGAAAATACAGTGTATGTATTTAGTGTGATACTTTCCATCTCTTATGTTGTGGTGAAGTTTCTATAAGTTATGTTAAAGAGTGGGCAGATTAAAGGCTCAGAATGAAAAACTGATATATATAACAACCTACAGTCCCTTATTATGTGTTAGTTAGCAGGATCCTGTAGTGTAGAACGATGACGCTGGTTTTCCAGTGACTTGATTGGTCAATTGTTGCTGGTGACAGAGGTTCAGTTTCAGCGTCAGTTACCATGGTGATTAAACATCAACCAAGCCTCGTTACACACGAAACACCTCGTGTACTAAAGCTGTATTAAACCTGGAGAAAAGATGGAATCGATCCATCATTGTTGTTATAGATTCAACATGTGGTCACTGAAAAAAGAGTTAATAAAATTGCAAAATGTTATAAAATGTAATGTCAGATGAACTTATACTGTATTTATTTATCTATATAGAGCGATTGCTGTTGCTGTTCAGTGTGTGTATGTGTACTTACTTTATTGACGTGAGCATGTTCCCGCAAAGCGAGGTCCCAAAACCTCCAGCCAACCTGGTTCCCACACTGTCCCACTGAGCAACACGGGGGAGTTGTTAGTTAACAGTTCGTTATATCAGTGGAAACAAGAAGAGCAGCTACAACTTACAGCAGTTCACTTTCTGGCCCAAGTATCATTCACACAAACAGCAACATGCTAAGCTAACGTTCAGCTCCATGAGCGTCACTAGTTTTACTCACCCTGGACAACGACAGACTGTGTCATGGCGGCAGCAGCGACACACAACAACACACAGCTTGTCTTAAGTCATATTTTTGGTTCATTTATCCTAAGTCATCGGTTAAAGATCAGTTTTGAGGAAACTTTCAAACGTCTCGAGACTCGCGCCTCAGCTGTGTTTGGTCGAGCGCTGATGACGTAAGCTGCTTCTGTTGTGTTGCATTACTGCCCCCCTGTGGTAGAACAACAACACCGAGGCACCAAACCCACACACACCTAGAACCACGGCCCTTATTTCTGAATGAAAGCATGAAATCAAGAGAACTTCTTTCATTATGTACATTTTCTTATTTTAGTTGTAAATTACTAATAATTACTTGCCCATTCTTGTCAGTTCGTACTCCTACTACCTCTCCTACTTCATTTTAAGTGTCTGTCTTTTGTTGCCCTATCCTATCAGTGTTGAAATTTCCACATCAGCTATGCTTTTCTTTCACAATGTGTGTGCTGGAGTGACCCCCTGACCTTAAAGTACACACTAGTTTATATATTAAGGGCCTGTACCTGTACTCATTGCACTAAATCTATTGCTAAGTTTGATGTCCATACTGTATGTATTTATTGTATATTTATAGTTTATTTTACATTGTTGTTTTTATATTTATACTTTTTTTACTACTTAGTTTATCTTATATTTCATTCTTATTCTTATTGGGCTTACACCAAGACCAGGGAATCTAATTTCGTTCACCCCATGTTCCTAACGTGATGCAATGACAATAAAGCTCCTTGAATCCTTTGAGATGTTGCATTGCATTGCATGTTGCACCTCGGTACAATTCATGTGAAACATGCTTTTATTGTATGGTACAAGGAGTGTAACCTATTGCTGGCATTCTGCAACATTTTTGTTAATTATCTGCAATATGATCACATGACTGGCAATAATGTCCAATGTTCCAATTTGTCGGATGAACAAATGAAAAAAAAATGCAAATTTAAAGTGATGTCAGACAAAGAAGCTTGGTGTTCACACTAGAGAACACTAGTAGACACATGGAAAGACTCAAACAGACTTTATTTTTGTCCCTGTGGGGATCCTGTAGAATGATGGCTTGGTCAGTAGTTGAGGTGGTTAATCTGGAGCAGGGTAGAGTTTCATCACTAACCATGGTAAGTAACTAGCTTCATTGGACTGAAAACCCAACATTAATCCTGATGTTACCATGGTAACTGTACATCCTGCTTCACAGTGCGGGCAACTAGGTTGATTGTCTTTTTAATGTTTCACTGTGAGTTTATTTATTTTCACACTTGCATCACAATGTAACCATTCATATTTTACACATTTACACCGCAAGCCAAAAATATAAAGATCTGCAGTGAGCACCTAGACAAGACAACTTCTTGAATTTAATATAATATATAATTCAACATAGTGCAGCTTTTGTACAGTGTTCTCTCTGCACCAAATAATGTGATTGTGTTACTTTGTGTACATATGTGTTACTTTGTCTTTACTCCTGGTCTGTGTAACCTCTTCTTTTATCTACCCATTGCAAACCTAAATGTGATAATTTGGCTGGAATAAACTGAAGAAAACAAGGTTATATGGATTAAAATATGGTTTATTTATCAGAAATAAAATGAGTTGTTTTAAATGTAGCATGGGATTATAAAGTGAGGTGGTGGGCCATAAAATGCAATTATGTCTTTTATACTGTAGGAACACTTAACATCTAAATCACTGATTTAATAAAGATCCTCATGATGGTTCTGAATCATCACGAGAGTCTTGCAAGTTGTTCTAGTAAAATTTGGACTATTTGGTCATATTCTTGGTTTCAGGACAATTTATAAATAAAACAATTAAAAAGACCCAAAAAGTTAAAGACAAAAAAGGACAAAAATCACATCACTTAATGATAATTCATTTTTAATGTGTTTGGTCAGTGCTGTATTGGGGATAGCGATGGTATTGACATGTGTGTTATGCTGCTGGACAGGTTCCAACGCTTATGGCTCCACTGACCAGAACAGCTTTGCTAAAGCTCACTGGGCTGTTATTGATGGTCAGGTTCTTCATACAGCCCACATAGGACTTTTTGATGGGAATGCTTTCAGGGAAGAAAGGATCTGAAAGAGGGAGGAAGATGAAGAAGAGGAGGAGGATTAACATTATTTTTTTTAAAAATGCAGAATTTAAGAAAATCAGGAGAAATCATGGTCTGGACTCACCCGGAGCTCCACCGATGAACACAGGCTTCTTGGTATCTGAAGAGCTGGCATACAGAGGTCCCACCACATGGTTGACCTCAGAGTCCACATCCAGCTGGATCACGTTGGCATCTCTGATCACTGAAACCAAACAGGGCAGAACACATATTTCTATGCTGAAACCAGAGAACTGTTCCAGTGATGGAGAAATAATTAAAATACTTTACTCAAGAAAAGAGATGCCTCACTGTAAAAATATTCACTCACAAGAAAAAGTCTCACATACAGAATGTTGGTTGAACAGAAGCACAAAAGTATTATTACGTAGTACATATGCGTAATGAGACTAACCACTGTGAGAGAAAACTAGTGTGTTATTTATATTGACTGTAGTTTTCAAGGACATTTGTCAAGTGTGAAAAAAGAAAACTAATGATGTTTACAGTGATGTCATCAGGGTTATCCTGCTTGGCCTTGACACCATACATTTATAAAGGGAGACCTGATTTTAACCCACGGGAACTGATTCTGAAAAACATGCTGTTTTTGTTGAGTGGAAGAGTAGAAGCGTGTTTATGATGGATTTTCAGGGTTAAAAAATAAACCCCTTTACCAGTAATTCTGTGCCAGCTGCCAGAACAGAGGGGCTGTCGTGGAGACACCTTTGTGAAGAATTCACTGGTCCCATCATTGACTCGAACCACCACCTGGAAACACACATCAAAACATTGTCCATGTTGTTGTATAGAAAATATGTTTGAGTTTCGTTGATCTGACCAGAATTGAGCAGCTGTGTGGATAGCTGTGGAAGTAACGTACCTCTCCTCGATGAGCGTACATGGTTAAAAATCCCTCTGCTGTGCGCACGTGCATTAACACTCCAGATGCCACACGGGGGCGCACCTCCATCACCAGCTCAAACTTCAGCCCGAGTTCAAAAGATTCATCTGAAGAAGGCAAATGGAAAAAACACGATGAGGTGAACTCTAGGTCCAACATTAATCAGCCAAAGTCCTCTGCAACAACTCAGTCAACAGCTGCAGCTCACTTCCTGGGTTCTTTGCCTGAGACCTTCGCCTTGCCCCCTGGAGGGGGCAAGGCGAGGGGCACATTTTCACCACAGCTGCACTGAGGATATCATGTTCCCTCAATCAACCCTTTTTCACACACACACACAGGATGGTGAAAGGCCTGAGAGGCTTGTGAGTTCTCTAAAAATACAATGTAATGATCAATGTTATATTATAGATGCTACATTTCCAAACAGTATAAGCAGCAGACAAACTAATTCTCTGGTTTTTAATTGGAAGTTTGTTTTGCAATTAAAAAATGGAGGGATTTACCAAGCACTATATATCCTCCTTCCTCTGAGAAGTATGTCCCTGACTCAGAGGGTCCCTCAAAGCACGGAGTGACCCCATACGTCTCTGACACGGATGACAACAACTGTTCATTCAGCTGAAGTTTCTTCACACAGCCGGTGAAGCTGTATGCAGAGTTTCTCTGAAGGGAAGAATAAGGAAATGTCAGTCAGAGGTATGATTAAACAATATAACATCTGTTAGAACATTTGTTAAAATCACATTGTTATAGAAACAATGGGTCACATGACTATGTGCTATATAAGGGCAGTTTCTGTGTTGAGTTTGCATATTCTCCATCTGTTTGAGTTTCAACACATACTGTTCCTCTCATAGTCTAAAGAAATGCAGGTTAATTGGCGACTATAAATTGTCCATATCTACTTGTTTTTTAGCCCTGTGATTTGTCAATGGTGTACCCTGCCCTCACCCACTGCCAGCTGGCATTGGCTCCAGCCCTCAAATCACATAGTTTTAAAGAAATCAAGATGCTTTCCTGAACAGCAGAGCAGGCCTAGATGTCTGCTAACATGACCATATATGTTCAACAAGTCATCAGAAGGTTATAGATTACAGAGATCAGTCTAAGGTGATTCACTGCCACAGGCCTTTACAGAATATTAATATGCTTCAAAATGATTCTTGCTATGCATGCTTTTCACATTAAAACTTAAACCTGTACTTTAATGTTGAATAAACTTTAATCTCATACCTGAATATTCTTCTGAGCTTTCCCAGGGGGAGCTCCTCCGACATAGATGGGGCTGCTGACATTCCATGAGATGTTGCTTCCCTTAACTCTGTCCTCCAGAGCCTTGAGCCCATCAACTATTAACCGTCCCATATTCCCATCACGGATAAAAACAACCTTCAGTGAGAGGAGAAAGAGGTCACTGTACACATTGTTCACATAACCACGTACTATTGACAAGTAGGCATAATTCTTTAACTTACATCATGCCATGCACCATCATTGTATTTCTCCTCAGTCCTGACTTTGAACCTCTGATCTCCTACATTGAAGGTGAATACCAACTTCCCGTGGGCCAGGAAAAGAGCCATGAAGTTGTCCTCTTGGACATCAGATACATAAAAGATGAGACCAAAAGTTGAGTGGGTCTTCAGGGACAAGGAGAAGTGGGACCTGTGAGGTAGAAGTCATGCATGCAGACACAGAGGAGAGTGAGCTTTTGAACAGACTTGACTTTGAGGCTACTTGTAATTCTGTGTTAGATGTACCTCTCAGACAAGGAGTCTGGAAGATCTGTGTAGTGCTGTCTGCTGTTGGCGATACTGCCATAGTGGAAAGCTTGTGTAGATGCTTTGGGAGTTGAGGAAAGGAAGCAGGACTCCTTGTTCAATTCTGATGACTCCTGGTCATCACTCTTCAGTTCCATCAGGCCCAGAGGGAGGCTGGATTTATCTCTAGCAACCTTTGAGAGTGTGTAGTGGATGTCAGTATGGTCTAAATGTCTACAACTAAACCAAGAAAAACATATTTGGTGAAATCAGTATTTTGTTTTTACCTTGTGTGTCTCTCCATGTTTAACTCTGGAGGTATTGTCTCTGTGCCTTGACAGCAGAGCAGCAGGGGGGCGCTGGACCGGACAGTCCTGCAGGGATGTCTGAACGTTTTCTGTGTATCGCTGAAAGTCCTCAGGTTCAATGTCCCGGTCTTGTCTACAATGACACAGACATAGAGAAAGCGACACAGAATGCAGAAAAATGCAAGACGTCAAACCTGCAGAGATGCTCTCAGCACACTATTATGTCTCCATAGCAACGAAATCCAAGTTCTCAACCACACAGCTTCATGAGTCTTAGCAAACTCAGACTGCTGCAGAGAAAAATCGACCTACTACAAAGAATATAATGAATCACCCACCCAGACTTTAACCTGAGATGATGAAGCATTCAGTAGTGATTTACCTTGTGATGTAGGCATAGCTGATGCAGCCTGTAAAGTTCTTGAAGCTGCTGCTTGGAGACCCTCCATAGTAGAAGGTCTTCAACAGATCAGCAGAATCTGACGAGGATCTGGCTGATGATGGACGCTTCTTCTCCAACTTGTCTTTGTCGTCCACCAACAGGGAATACCTGAGGTAAACAGTTCAACCACTCATTTAATATATTTATTACTGACAGTCATAAAGGTGGTTTGCAGTTTACAAAGGTGGGGATCTTTGTTGTAGAACACTTATTTGTTCAAAGAACAAATAACAATGTCATCATTTACACTGACATTAACTGTGACTTTGATGTAGAAATGACTGCACAAAAAAGTTGTGCACAAAATCCCTTTAACAGCTGTCAGAGTTAGTTAGACTTACTTTTGTTTGTTGATTGTGGCCACTAAGAAGTGCATTCTTCCATCATTGTATTGTTTCTTCTGTGATTTGACTCTTGTGCCTCTGCAGTTCAACACCACGGCTCCATTCTCCAGAGAAATACTGAACTCCTCAGACTGAAGGAGAAAATTCAATTGAGTTTAAGTTTAAGTTTAAGATAGTTATTACAACAAGATTTGCAATAAAGATTTTGTGTGTACCCCATCAATGTGGTAGAACAGAAGCCCAGTGGGCTGTACTGTCCTAAAGTTGAGTCCTCCCTCAAAGCTGTCAAAGGGGGAAATCTTCGCTGTGGATCCCAGATAGCTCTCTCCACTGAAATAGGCTTTACGGGACATCTGTCACAATAAAAACATGTTACATCACCATGAGTATCACCTGTTGCTCAGTGATGCTCGATGTGGGAATACTGACTCATGTTAAAGCTGTTTTACAGATTATTTTTCCTCAACTGACAGTGATAGATGGTAGATATACTATTGATTTGAAACAGACATACACAGTGCATTATCAGTGACAGAGTGTGGAGTTAACTTACAAAGGACTCCTCAGGACAGCCGCTGCTGATGCCAATGGTGCCAGGCTCCTCCAGCAGGTTAAAGTCTTTTTTCTGGAACTGGAAACCTTTGACACAACCTTTAAGGTTGGTCACAGCAGCCAGCTCCGGCCTGTGTGATACATTTAGATTTATATTGAATCTAAAGCTTAAGTGAAGTGATTTTGGTGTGAAGGAGATTGATTAGCAAGGGCGACTTGTTTTTAAGATGGTTTAATTAGAGGTGATGTTCCTTCATTTATGTGGCCTATTAATATTCACACAGTACTGTCTCCATGCAAGACGAATTCTACTGTGCACGATATCCATACAATGTAAAATAAAACATCTGTCTTATGCCAGTGATGTGCAAAATAAAAGAATAATCACATTTATACTCTGTTGAGTATAGTTATAACCAGGAACTAGAACCATACAATCAAAAAACAAGCACTCATACTATACTAAAACATACAATATATCTTGTTGTTAGAAAACAGCCATGTACTATATTTAGTGTGATACATTTGGATGCAGCATCATACAGCTCACCTGGATTTAAGGATGCTGGAGGGAGCCCCACCGATGTAAATATCTGAGAAGGGCAGTGTTGTTTTTGGATTCTCCATGGATTTAACAAGGCTTTTGTCCACCAGTAAGATCACCTTCTTTGACTGGTGATAGATGACTGACACCTGTACAAACAGTCACAGCTACACTATGTATAACGTTCAAACTGCGTTTGCCAAATAGACTTAATTAGAAATGTGACATGTACCTCGTGATATCGCGCGTCATTTATTTGCAGCTTCGGTAAGTTATTCTCCAAGAGTTTTGGCCCGTTGCTGAAGCCAAAGTCATACATCAGACGCAGGAAACCATTCTTTATTTCTAAAAGGAAGAACTTATCCTGTAAAGAAGAAAATAAAACACACAACCATGTGAAAAGATGTTAGGCCCATGCAAAATCTTGAGGGACAACTCACTGATGTTTTTAGACTCACCCCATTGACCATGAGGAAAAGGATGCCGTTGTTTGCAACTGTTCGTACTGCAATATCAAATCTTATGACCACACCAAATTTGCCCCTCCGTTCAATATTATTGATGAGAGCGTAGCCTGTTCCATCAAACAGGTAGCTGGCAATACGACTCTGTGAGAAAGCCAACTTGTACCTAAGAAAAAGGAAAAATATTAGTATAACCATCAAACTCAGTGTAAGCTGTGCTTAATCACATTACCACTAACTAATTCTTCACTCTGCTCTGAGCTTTGTGTTTTAAGTTAATCCAGCCATGCACATGTGTACCTGGGACATGGTGCTGATGTAACTGCATTTATTTTGTGAGTCTCCTTGAAATTGTACAGGCTGATCACATCATTGTTCAGCGAAGCCAACTCGATGCAGCCCACGAAAGGAGCAAGACTCAGAGGGGGTGGGAGCTGGATGGAAAACAAAGAAACACTGTCACATGATGCTTTAGGAAAACATAATTTAATGAGGATTTATTTGTATTTGGGAGCTTTGTAAAGATGTATTACCCTGACATCTGGTGGAACACCTCCAACAAAGAACACCAAATCCTTGGGGTCAGTGTCAAACAGTGAATCAGTGCCTGGAGCTTCACCTTTCTGGATGAACTTCTGCTCATCTGAGGTGCTGTGACTGGGGATGGTCAGGAGGACTTTTCCGTGTCTGCCCAGCCTACAGTAAGCACAAATAAACAGGAGTCATATTACTACTACACAGCCCTGAGAGTACATGCATGAGACGATGATCATTATTTTACTTTCTCAATCTTGCCTATACAAGTGTTCCAAGTCAGATTAAGCAACTTCTCTGCTTGTTTGAAATATTGCACAGCTGAGATTTTATAGGATCAGAAGTGTAATCCTCATAATTAAAAGCACAAGTTGTATTCACAATAATGTTCACAGATGTTTTTCAGAGCTGTGAAAGAAAAGGAGGACTTATTTAACATAAAGTTAAACGATAAAAATTTAAGGTCTAAGAAAATGAGTCAGATGAGATAAATATGGAAATATTACACAGTAGGATGATGCTACACTTACTGTGAAGTGGAATGAAAATTTTCCATAATCTAAACTCAATTGAATTTGTATTTAAATGACAAATTCACTGAGGTTATATTTGTTTAATCATTTATGAATAACACATGAATCAGTTTATCTAACTGGTTCTTGTATAAGCTGATTGTTGCTAAAGCTCTGTCATAGATAACATTACCTTTCTACTTTGATGTAGTTGAAGACTGCAGGCCATTGGCTGACAGGCTTTGAGCCCAGTGGGATCTCAACATCTTCACCTCCCAGGTTGTACACGTACACCAGGTTGTCATTCTTGATTGCCAGGCCCATGTAGTCTTTCTTACCCTGAAACATGAGAATTCATTCTTCCATCATGACCTCAACAGTTCACCACTGATTCTCCTACTGGGAAATGTTATTTAACCCTTTTATTGACCCTAACTGTCTCAGTTCCCAAAGCATAAACATCATTATTTGTGACAATGAGTTGTGCTCATGCTGAGAAACTGTAGACAACATTACTGCATAAATTACAGAGGCAGTGAAAAGGCCCCAAGGTGTGAAATGGTTGGAGAGAACACAAGGCTCACACTGGGGAGCTGCGCTGTTTCTGTGTCCCAGTGGGCGGAGGCTAATGGCATTTATGCAAATGAACTGCGACTTTGAAAGCGCACACATGCACTATTGTCACAGGCGTCTCTTAGAGACCTTTTGAATGGGGCTAACTGGGCTCTTTCAAAGGCTCTTAATCCTGCTACCATGATCACAACAAACTATTCGTGTTTATAAGCTGCGCCCAGATCTGTGAAGGTTTAGGAGCAGATGTGTAAAGTATTAGGCATGTAATGGCTGGGTATGGGAGTGGGTGTGTGGCTATGCAGTAACGACTCCCATCTGTATCTACTCAGCATTCTTCCCAGTAAACATTTGACACAAAAGTGCAGAGCAGAGCAACCAAATGTCCCCGTAGCAATCTTACATTTCTGTCTCCCAGATACAAGATGAAACGGTCCTCTATAGGATCCTTGTCAGGGTCCACTCTCACAAACAGACTGATGGACGTCATTGTCTTCAGTTCTTCCAGGTTACTGTGAGGATGAACCTCCACTGAGGACTCGCCGTTAAACTTCATGGACACTTGGACCTGGGACAGAAAGCAAACCAGAATCACTGTGAGCTTATGATTGTGAATATGGCTGGTTATAATTTGTCAAAAATGTTCGAGTTTCCAGAAGAAGACCTGTTTAAGAGCTTTCTTTATAGCTGAGGAGCAGGAGACAGTGACTGCCTGATCTTAACATGTTCCAGGCTCTTAAAGAGAGAAGCAGCTCACTTGTTTAATTTTACATTTCCAATCCTTTCCTGATAGTTTTTGCCTTTTTACACCCCAGGCTTTCACTGATAATCGTTGTTTCACATCAAAAAGAAATGAACAGTGAGTAATTTCTTTTGACAGAACACTGGCAAAAATATGAACTCATATAAAGTGGTGGATAAAATGCTTGTCAACAATTTGACAGTGAGAGTGAGTGTAGACACTGAGCCTGTACCATTCAGTAATAATGTGTTTTGTCATTAACTCACTTTCTTGGCCACACTCCTGGCCTGAGCAATGAGCTCTCTGATCCTCATGATGTTGGTGGTCACGTTGTTGACAGGTTTCTTCTCTTCAACCACCTTCAGCTTGTCCAGCAGTTCAGGAACAAGTATATTCAGATTCTCCACTGCAATAACGGTTCAACACAAAGAAAATTAGGATCCTTGAAACATCCAAAATGAATATGTACTGTATGTGCTGCTCTCATGCTGATACCAGCTTCTCCAGCAGATGAAACAGCCTGTTCATAAGCAACTGTAGAGTATTCATCGTTCTTCATGTTGTTAGACCATTCCTCAACCTTGGTGCTGATGGGGGTGATAGTTTGTAGGACCTCTGTTGAATGGTTGAGAGTCTCCTCAGCCACGTTCAGGGTGAACTCCAGACGCTGTGGTGTTCTGCCTGTAAGTACATGCAGAAGACAAGAGTATGTCATGGTCTATAACATGTAGTCATTAGTAGCACAAGAGAAGTGGCTTGGTGTCATTAAAAAACAATTCTTAAAGTGTATGTTAATAATTACTATTCTATTTATTTACTATACTAACTATTCTCACCTGTTTGAATTGCACTGATGTCCTCCATGATTTCTTTAAGTTTCTTGGTGTTTTGGTTCATAGTCTCTTTGGTCTCCTCGATGTATTTCAGCTTGTCAGCCACCTCACTTACAACCTCTGTTAAGAGGAAAATGCATTGATGACAGACATGATTTTAGACCTACACAATAATACGAAATGTCTAGTTGTTTGAAAAAATTATTTTTCTGTACCACTTTGTTCCGAATGTAATGAAACAGACTCCTTGAAAACATTGTCGCTCTGGGTTACCAGGTATCCCAGCTGTGTGTTGATCCCAGTGACAGCCTGAAAACACAGAACACATAGGGTCAAACTCATGATGCTGTCAGAGTTGAATTCATGTGGAAATATGGTTTATAGTGTTATGACGTGACATACATCCTCAGCTCTTTGGGATAAGTTGAGGGTGGTGAGAGAGGTGATGTTGGCGTCATCGATGTATTTCACTATGTTGTTGTAGACGTTGGCAGCACTGATGGCTCTCTGCACAAACCCATTGGCATCACTGGCTCTCAGATCCCTGCAGGAGACAGGATAGTATACTTGACAGCTCAGTTTCAGAGTTTCTATTGCATATAACAGGATTAAAAATTCCGAGTGATCATGGAAACTGGATGTTATTTCTGGAATGGATTAAAGGACTCCCTTCAATTTAACATTTGCAGAGCTCCACCAGTTAGAACTTTAGCATCTTTCGGCTCAGTGTTTTCCCAGTTACTCTTTCAATGATTTCTTTACTTGGTTTCCTGAAACTCTTCTGCAAAAAACTGTGACAAAGTCACTGCACAAATACCTGTCCAGCAGGATATGGAAACAGTTTGATTATGTTAATTAAGCAATTAGTAATTAATGTTTAGGTCCTCTGTGCTATAAATAACAGCATCAAGAAATTTAATACAGGAGGAATTCTCACTCTTCCAGTTCATTGGCCTGTCTGTCCAGCTCCACAGCGTGGTCGTCAGCACTCTGGACCAGATCTCTGTCAGCCAGTGAGAGGCGCTCCGTCTTCGCCTTTAGCTTGTCACTGGCACCATCAATCGCTGCGTGATACTGTGTGACATTCTGTACACACAGATGAAGACACACAACACAGATACACAAACAATTTACTTGCAAGATACTGGACTTGTTCCCAGTCTCAACCTTAAACTGATCTTATGAAACTTACTGTGTGTGCAGGAAAACACAGGTCGTCACAGTAATGTAGGCCTCACCTGCACCAAAGCATCCACCTCAGCCACAGTCCTCTCTGTGTCAGAGATGAAGCCTCTAGCTATTTCCAGTGTGTCATTGACATTAGCATGGTCCTCTGCCAGATTCTTTTTCTTTGCCTGGGGATACAGGGAAACGGTACTTGTCAAAATTCAGTAATTCAGGAATAACTCAACCCTTAGAACTTACCCCTGTACCATATTACTTTTTTTTCTTTATCACACAGAACACAAGAGAAGAATGTATGAAATGACAAGGAGGATCCCAGCTGGACTTGAATTAGAGACATTACAATTATATGCACAGTGTCTAAAATGCCTCGAGTCTTGCTCACCATGACACCATGAAATACTGTCTGTTAAGCAACAGTTTGTCACTTATCTGTTATTTTCATCTTTTAGTGACACTTTGGTTACCAGTTCAGAGTTAATTCTGACAATTGATAATTGCCTCAGGTCTGTGTGTTAAGTTTGGAGCTAGAGTTCAGAGGTAATTAGCTTAGCATTAAAACTACACACAAAGGGAAACAGCTAGCACCTATCAGAGTAACGAAAATGCACCATTGAGGCAACTTGTTCATTTTATCTGGATGAAAACAGTGTAAACACCAATTTGTGGTTTTCAGTGCACAACCACACTGCCATGCTGATGACACCCAACTTTGTCTTTCATTTCTGCAAGTTATGCACATTGAATCTGCCTTAAGAGCAAATATTGATCTACAGGAAATTTTAAAATGATATTACACAGCAGACCCTCAGATCAATATAGCAGACCCTCAGATCAATGTACATGAAGCATGTTTACCTAGGTGGTATGTGGATGTTGGAGATGAAAGTTGACATTACCCACAGCCATCTTTTGTTTGATGGCTGCATGACTAAGTATTGCACAGTGCTGAGATGGTTTGATTGGCTGTGGTTACTCAGCAGTGTGCACACTCTGGCTGCAGCTGGTGTCGACTGGTCTGTGTTGAGGCGAGGAAGAGCCCCAGATTAGGAGAGGCTCAGTGTTTGGTTAGTTCGCCATTCATGGCATTGATTTACAGCAGAGATCCTGATCATGGAGATCTTCTCTCCTGATAACACATGCATACACAAATAGTGCCCAGCAGCAGCTGCTCTGTTGGGCAGCAGACCCACAGTGTCAAATATGGCACACCAACAAGGACTGAATCACAACTTCCTGTGTCTAAATTCCAAGTGCAAATGATTTTACACGATTGTGATTTGACAAATATGAATATGGATATGCAGACCTGGTTGACCTGCCTGGTTTTCCTACCTAGTTATTACATCAAATCAGTTCATACTACAATGGAACAATATGTTTTAATATAATTCTTACAGTATTTTAAAAAATACTTTACTTAATAAAGGCAGACATTATAGATGCTCTGATAGAAAGAAAAGAACTAATTTTTCTGCAAAATTCTGCAAAAATTCTTTTAGATACTTGTGACTGGGTGTGACTGGGTTTTAAGGGTGGACTTTAATACAGTGTGTATATTTTGCACAACTACACCTCTGCTATCTAGCATGTGTATTTCGTAATGTTTGTAATGTTCGCTATGCGCTATGAGACAAGAGAAGCTGAATGTGGGCTGAATAATGGGAAATTATTGTGTATTTCTGTGGGTAGGCATTAAGTATTGTCATGGGAAAAAATTGCATTACAACTTTGCTTGTTCCCCCATGTGGGCCTCCTCATAATGTAACAGTCCAAAGATCCCACAGATGGTTTTGTGTTTCTGCTCTCAGCAGTTAAATACCACAGTAATAGATTCTCTAACATGCCTGGCAAACTACAACCAGATCTCCCTCATGCTGGATTTGACAGAGTAGCCTCTTCTTGTGTCCCTTAACGCCATGTACCTTTGTGTGACTGAGAATAACTCAACAATGTTTGAAAGTTTGTGAGTGGAGATAAAACAGGCAGAGCTTAGAGAAGGAGCTCATGTAAGCACAATCTGTGAGAGCAGAGAGGATAGAGTGTGAGCTCTGAAACAGACCTGGGTTTGGACAAATTCGTGGTGCCAAACACAGGATGAGATGGGAATGCTGGGGGAGAGATGAGAGAGGAGGGAGTGCAGAGGTCATGGGAAACTACCTCATTCCTCTGGAATTTGAGGATACTGGCTCTGTTCTTGTCCTTCGTCTCCTGGATGGTGCTGGCTGCTTTTTGGAGGAAGCTTTGAGCGGCTGACAGTTTGTTGGAGAAACGGGACAGAGCCTCACTGACGGGTGGCATGTGACTGTCAGTGCCCATCAACTTCTTCTCCAACTGACGGATACGCCGAAGCACTGAGAACACAATCAGACACAAGATACCATTACTTCATCAGCATTAGTGCTACACTTGAGTGACTCCGGGTGTGTTACTGTGGACTCTAAGGCCAAAACAGTTTTATCTGTGTCACTGTTGCTGAGTGAAGTACATTGTGTGTTTATATTGTGCCTGTGTTTTCATAGATACATATTCATCCAAACAGTATTTGTAAAGACAGACTCATATGCACTATGCTTGTTTTTCCATTTTTCCCTCTTTTTGTTGCTCAGAAAGAGCAGCTGAGATTATATATTCATGATAAAATATTAAATAGACTATAAGGATAACTGCTCTAGATAACTAGAGGGATACATTCTACACAACATTATTCTGTGACTTTTGGCCACTCTAGCTCTACAGGTGTTTTCACAACAAATTGCATTTGAAGTCAATGTAAAATGCAAATATCTTTACGTATGTCCTGTTTCATTTGGCACCAGAACATCTGTCATGTTGTGGCACAGCATAGTGGCACCTGGTGTTGTTGCAGTTCATATTGATCTCTGTTTCTCTCTCAGTTTCTCTGTTCTGGTGACTGATATGCTGAAATTTTAGCTGTCACTGCTACTCCTACATAGTGGACTGGAAAAATTTATCTATTCTGGCAAACTGAAGAAAAACCTAGCAGATGTTCTTGATTTTTTTGTAGCTTGTAAATAAAAGTGAAATTTATCACCCAAAAAACCAAAAAAAAAAAGACAAAAAACATGAATGGCTGGATACTGCAATAAAAACCCCAGGTTGCTGATTTTATTTCTATGTTCGGTTATGACTTCTGTTATTATACATTTTAGCACATGTACATTTCTGTTTTTGTGTTTGTACTTCTGAACATGTGTCCTCACAGTCATGTGCCTCAGTTGACTCGTCTGTTGCAATGGGCTCTCGTGGAGACAGGTCCAGTTTCCTCATCCAGGTCACCATTCCCTGAGCCGTCTCAGTGTTACGTCTGACCACCTCTGGATCCACATCCTGCTGAATGCTGTACAGCTCCCAATCATGGATCATCTCTGTGCACACGCGCACAAAAATGTGCATTAACACACATGAATACGATATATCATGCACCCTGCATATCAGGGACTGAGTGACACCACAATGTTAAGTGAAAGTTAAGGAATCACACGATTCTTTCAAACAATACAACTACATAAATTGTGAGAAATGTATGAAAGACACTAATGGTACAAAAGAGTCTGAGAACTCTTTTTTACCTTCAATGCGAATGTTAAGATCAGTGAGGTTTAAGTTGAGCTGCTCGGCCACAGTTAAAGTCTCCAGCGTGTCGTTATCAATTGTATTGCCCAAAGTCTCCACCACACTCTCCTGTGGAACACCACACAAACTAATTAATGATTAGTTGCTTTAATGCTTGATGCTCTGGCTGCATCAATCAGTTATGAAACTCACTTCCTCATAAAGACGACACTGTGACTCTCAGTGTTATAAATAAGGCGAAACCCTGCTAAGAAAAGTTATAGCACTGATGCCTGATATATTTAGAATTTAAGTTCAGTAGTCTCTTAAATGGTAGTGCATTAAATAAAATTAAAGATTGACTTTTGCTGACCGACTCTCCCAGCTGTTTGATTTCCAACACCACAGCATCTGTTGCCTCCTCCAGTTCCCCAGTCTGTGTCTTCAGTTCAGATGACTTGTTTTTCCATGCTTGAAATTGAGTCTGAAATTCAAAAGAAATTCAATCCATGCATCAGACTGCATTAAACTTAATTAGCAATGGTGAACATCTCAAAGCAACATAAACATTGAAATGAAAAGCTTATAGCTGAGGGGACTTTAGATCTGGTTACAGTTCTCTGTGGATTGGTTGGTTTGTAATTTACTTGCATTTACACTGCTTTTATATGCATTTACCTGCAGTCGATGCGCAGTGTAATTATAGTATTTGAGCCTGTCGTTAGCAGCGGCTCCAGTAGAGATGTTCAACACTCCAACTTTAAGCTGGTCAAGTGTCTTGTTGGACAGACGCAAGTCCCCGATCAGATGCCAAATGCACTCATCACAACCTAAACATAAAGAGGAAATGTGAATTGATTTCCATTTGTGATTGTCAAACAGAAGTTCATGAACTCCACTTACTGATGTTGCACATGTTGACTGCAGCCTCGGTCATACACTCTCCTGTGTGCATATCACAGTGACCACTCTCACAATCACACTCTGCAAAAAAAGAGGCATTTTATTACACAGAGAAACACAGAAACTTCTCCACATTCATTTAAATTTGTTATCAGCTGTAGTCACAGGTCAATGCAGTTACCAAATATATATCAAGAGCCACAGATGGCATCTTGGCTTCAGGCCCGCACATCTGTTTCATGGCCTCTTGTGTGTGGAACTGATGGTTTTAGCAGCTGTCTGTGTGTACGGATTCGGGTTGCACAGTGATGTCATTGCCCAGCTCTCCGGCCACTGGGTTATAGCTCTCAACAGATGCTTCTTTAAACATTATTTGCACTACTGTGTTTGTGGGTGTGGGAATGTGAACCCACACTGCAGCTTTTTTTCCCTGGGAAAGCTCTATCTACACTGGATGTTTCAACAAATGTTGGAGTGGTTGAACTCTAAAGTGTAAGAGAACATTGAACATGTTGTGTGACAGATGACTTACTCTGACAGCCGGAGGGGCTGTAGTCCCAGTAACCTGGGAGACAGCGCTCGCAGTAACGACCTCCGGCTCCCGGGCGGCACGGACAGCTGTGGGTGAGGGGATGGCATCTGGGGCGAAGGGAAGCTGGACCACATTCACACCTTCTACAGCCCTGACAGCTGGAGAAACCTGAGTAGCCCTCCTGAAGGAAAAGCACAGATAGATCTCAACATCTGCCTACTAAAGTCCATCTTGAAAAACACTGATGAAACATTGTTGTGAGTTGTTGTAATGTTACTGGTCTATCTGGCAATTTTGACAAATCCACTGCTTTCAGCTCTCATACTTAACTCATACTCATACTCAGCTCTCACGCTTAACTGCCACTGTGGCAGTTCAAACACTGTGTGTTTTTAACACACCTTAACTCCCCATCAGACATTTCAAGTGCTTTCAGTTTTTGTTCAGTTCAGTAGATTTTCTTTTTAAATGTCATACCATTTAAATGAGAGTTCATCTGTTCAGTTATTACTTCACCGACCAGTTCAGTTGCTTCCAGCACTTCTGGTGCTTGCACTTCAACTGACACATCAACTACTTTAAGCTCATTAAAACTTCAACTTAAACTTCAAACTCTCTGTACCTCAACTGATAATGTGATTCTACTTCAGCAGAAACTGTCAAATGTCACAAACAAAGAATTAATGTTTTTGAAACCTTCATTTGCTTTTATTTATTTACTTCTTTTTAGGTATGATCCTGCTTTCATTGATTTGCAGTTAAAAGATTCTCAGATTCACATGAACTCTCTTAGTCACCACATGTTGCTCACCTCACACTGGTCGCAATATCGTCCAGTGACACCTGGTTTACAGTGACACACTCCTGTCCTGTCGTCGCATGAAGAGGTGCCACATTGATTGCACTCGCACTCTGGGACAGACACGGGACATATGCAGTGATGAGAACTTTAGAGGTCAAATGACGTCACAAGCACAGTTATTTTTAGAGTCATGGGGCCTCGTAAGTCGTATCGTAATCCCTGATCCTGAATTGTGACCTTGTCTTGTTGCTCCATTGAACAGTGTTCAGATTACATATAGACCACAATGTGCAAATGAAAAACTAACAACATATCATTACATTATTACAACATTTTGCTCAATAATGTTTAATGAATAATTAAATATAAAACAATGAAGATAATTCCTTAAATTCCCATTGGTGGCTCGAACAATAGAAATTAGTAAACAGTCAATCAGAGTGGCTGCATTCCAGCCTTCGCTGTACATACTGCTTTATGTCTATCTTTAGATCCAAATGTAGAATTGTTTAGGTTTCATACAACATCAAACAACCCTCAAGTCTGAGTGCAGTCATCGCCCCCACCTCTGCAGTCCTTAGCACTGATGGCGTCGCCATAGAAACCCGGGGCACACCTCTCACAGTTGGCACCGGCAGTGTTTCCCCAACAGTGCTGGCAGTGGCCCGTCACGTTGTGGCACTCACTAAAAATTAGGTTGGGGTCGGAGTTGCCGTTACAATCACACCTCTTACAGGAATTGCCGATCTCCATGGGGTTGCCATAGTAACCTGGGGCACACCTGGATGGAGAATGGACAATATTATTGTCGGTTGCAATGAAAAATTTGAAGAAAAATCCATGCACCGCAGATCAAAGATCCTCCCTGTGACCTTCAGTGCTACAGAAGCAAGTTTTTAATAACTGGGTTTGTAATTTAAATAACTTGGAGACAAGGAGACATTTGTGTGTTCAATTTTTGTGGTTTTGAGAACGATTGAATGTGCACAGACTACATAAAAGCCTTGTCAGCACTGACCTCTCACAGTTATGTCCAGCGTAGCCGTCTTGGCACTTACACCGGAGAATGGCACCTCCTGTGTTACAGTGCACTGCGAAACTAGCCCAGACACACAATGAGAGAGTTTTAGAGACTTATACACTGCTTGCCAGCACAGCAGTGCAGAAACAAGAGCAGAGTGTCTTACTTGTTGGAGGGGATTGGAAGAGGGCAGGCGCAAGGTTGGCAAGTCTGTCGTCTGTCTGAGCTGAGTGTCAGCATGTAACCGTCTTCACACATTTCACAGAAGTCACCTGTCCTGTGGTTCCTGCAGTTCTGTAAAGGAAACATTCGACTTTTGGCACCTGACATCTCACAATACAAATAAAAATGATGTTCATATGAAAATGAAGTAGTTGATCAACACCGGAGACTTACAATACAAACGCCGGTGATGTCTTCACAGTAATCAGCATGGCCTTTACAGTTGCATGGTAAGCATATGTCTTTCTCACTGAGGAAATATCCCTTCGAACAAAGCTGCAGTAGGGACACAAATGTGAATGCTTAGTGAAGAAAAACAAAGTGCAACACAAGAAGAACTTCAGTAATAAAGTGGTTCCATCTGCAGTTTCTTGTTGTTATTTTGTTCCAAAGTCACGCGAAAAGTCAGTGTCCATATAACTGAGGATTCATCCTCTGGTGAATCTTATAAACAATGTAACAATATCTGTTTGGATTTCTAATTTGTAATTGAGAGCAAGCTTATTTGTGTAGCCCAAGGCATTGTAGATTTTATAGAAATTATGGTTTATTTTTAAGCATTAAACCAAAAATGTTTCAGGCAAAATATGACTTCTTAAAATTGTAACTGTACGAAGTGATGTGTGAGAAGCTCCTCTGACTTGCAACTCCCTCCCATTTACAGAATGTCATTTTAAAACCTGCATCCTGTCTGATGTTTGTTCACCATGGTTTCACAGGATGGTGTGATGTCAGAGATTGTCCCCCCCTACACACACACACAGCCCTTTGAAGCAGCACCACAGTGAGACATACAAGTGTACTTACAATAGTGCTTTGTTTGTAGCTGTCTGTAAGAAGTCCATACTGTAACTTCCTTGTTCTAACCATTAAACTGGACACTGATGCTGTGTTTCCCAAATAACTGAAGATGGAACATTCTCCAGACATATCTACAGTGGATACATTATCATACGTCTACATGAGAATCATATTTTCCCTTGATTTATTCACCAATGTGCTGTGAGACAAAGATGTGCTTATGTGGGACAATGAGTGCGAAACATCAAGCAGCACAGATTTTTCCAGCAGCAGTGTTTTTTCCTGTGGTCTCCCTGACCCCCAGTGTCTCTCAGTAAATACCATTTAAGCGGTGATGCAAATAGATTTGCTGCTCAAAGAGAAAACAAAATGTCTCCAAATGGTAGTCCAAGTCATTAGATGTAATAAACCACAAGTTTATGGGAAAACCACAGAGATCCAGGGCTATTTACCGTTTGTAAAGCCACTTAAAAGAGTTTAGAAATGGTTGAGGCTAATGTTTGTGACAGTCGATGATGGGTCAAACAGCTGTAGAGTGTATACATGGGGGAGTAGCCTACAGGACAGGGAGTTTAGAGTTGGAGGGAGATAGAGCAGATGGAGCCTGAACTCCACTTAAATGAGTAATAACATTTTTGATCATCATGGAATCATCATGTAATATATCATTTGCTGCTTTATTTTAGTCACATTTCAAATAATAATCCTGGCCCTGATCTAATAAAACATATGCCTTCAAGATTAATATCTTGTTGTCCTGTTACCAGAAAGAAAGCCAATAATTAGCCAAATAATTACCCTCATGTTGAGCTTTTACTTGAAACCTCATTTCCCTCATAGCCGCTGAATCTAAGAGTTTGGATAACATTTTCAAAGACTCTGACTAATTTATTTCTCAATTGTCATGGAAATGAAAACAGTTGACATCAACATCCCTTTACTTGGAGTGAACTCAGTAATGTGAACTATTTCTGTTGCCCTCGCACTGTACCCACCACAGCAGAGAACAAAGATGGCATTCAACGTGTTATTTAGTCTCTCACAGTTTGTCACGTCTTTGCCAATGATCCAGTCTATGTTCTTATCTGACACTGTTTATAATTGTACAGTATTTCGCATGTGTTTGTATGATAAACAGTTGGGCTCGACTTCTGCAATACAGAGCCACTTAAAAAGTACTTCTATCAGGCACAGAAACAGGATTTAGCTCTACAACTGATTGATGTCCAAAGTCAACATATTCTGTGCTCATGCAGTTTCTTAACTGCGCAGCTATTCCTCTTCTTCTGCATTTAGAAAAGGGTAGGAACGCCCCGACACACAGTTCGCGCTCTAGAATGTTACATTTCATTAAATTAGCCTTGACTTTTAATAAAAGAGCAGAATTGAACTGATTAAATGTTCAGGCTTGATCTCATTTCCTTTTTGTTTCTTTCCCTGACACTGACAAGGGGCACAGACACAGGATTTAGTCATGCTAACTCCTCCAAACACCCACGGTATTTGTGCAGACCATGGGTCATGAGAATCTCATCCTAACTCAATAACGGCACAGACAATCTGGCTTCAGGGGCGAGGCCTGGTCTCCAGAGACCCTCAACTCAGAAAGCTCACACAATGAGAAATAAACATGTGCTTTAGAAATTAACTGCAGTGGTTTAGTGTTGCCATGTTTGGAGATTGCTTATCTTCACATTCTCTTATGTATTTTTGACTTAGATCCCATTTTCTCAGGATATGCCATTACATCAATCATTTGCAAGGACTACTGTCATTATATAGCCACTTTACATTTGGGATGGGAGGAATTACAGCTCTTTAGTGTGTTTCTATGGAGCTGGTGAACACAATTTAACCACAGAAGCAACCACCACATCCACATAACGACAGTCACAGTGTAGAAGAACATTTCTATAAAAGGATGAAGTTTCAGTGTATTGATGGGCTGACATCATGTTATATCTATTTGCACAGGCTGACCACATGTACAGAATACTGACATGTGATTTCATCCACTGTACCAGAAAGACTGTTATCCAATCCATCACTCTATAAGATTATATTAGCTCATCACATGCTGTGGCTGTCATCACATGATCTGGTAAGTAATGCAATGCAATGCAAAACATTTACTTTGTTGGTTTTCAGAAACCCCAGATTATGTTTGATGACATTATTCTAAAACATTCATGCATTCTTCATGACAGGCAGGGAAAGACTTGGAGGCAGGTAAAACACCTGTCACTGCAACCTCCATGTCCCTGCTTTCCACCTCTGTAAATCATGACAAAAACAGTTCAATGTATAAAGAAAATCCTAAAGATGAGTGGAGATGAAATGCACAATTATTTTTTTTTCTGTGTTATCCGAATATTGTATTTGTGCCAGGTGGCATCAACGAGTTGAGCAGTCTGTGAGAATCAGGAAATGGAGGAGGAGCTTATCAAGGTTGTGCTTGGACACCTTGAGTTGCATGATACAACTTCTGTAATTTATAGAGACTGAGTCAAACATCAGAGGACTCAGAGTCAGAGAAGCAGCAGGACTACCAGGTGAGTTCTGAGCATATGGATCTGTTACTGTTTTCCAGCTGTTGGTTGTGGCTATGGCAGCACAGCTGGTTTTCAGGAGGGATGATCTCTCTGGCTCTTGGGGGTGAATATTTTATATTAGATTCTGAAAAAAAACCCCAAATCCAACAGCTATACTTGTGCGAGTAACGCAAGGCAAAGCATGCTTCCAGTGCTGTCTGAACACACCATAGGGATTTTGGAGCTCATAAAATTTTAGGTCATTGTTATTTGGTGACACCTAATTGGAGATAATGGAAAGCTAATTTAATTTTAATGAGTTTTGTTGGAAACAGAAACAACAAATACATTTACTGCTACTACTTACTTTTCTGTTTTTAAACTCTTGTGTTGGTTTACAGTGCAGCCAAACAAACAGTGGCCTGGGGATCCTTTGCAGCCATACTAAGTGAGCAGTGGCCTGTATATCAACAGTCCTGTATGGGTTCTCAAGATTTTACTATTGTGTCTATTGTGGTCTGCCTGTGTTCCTCTTTCTCTGTAGGGTTGTTGCTCAACATTTGGCAGCTGCTTTTCCTCAGGGCACTGTCAGGGAGGGGCACGACAGTTGAGGAGATATTAATTCAGAACCCATCTGAGCTTTAGCCCGGGGGTTCCTCTGATGACACAAACACATGCATCCATGAAGACAAAGTGGGACTGATCACCAAGGTCACCAAGTCACCAGAGAAGTCTGAGTCCACGCAGGACAAACACTCACAGCTCTGCCTCATCCTTCAGTTTCCACTGTAACATTTGTGCACATGATCATCAACCTCACTACATACATGTACAGTAGCTACAAATGACACATAGCTGTGAAAGCATGCACAGTGCCAACCAACAAGAGATCAAATAAAAACTGTCTTACTGTTATCAAAGACTGCTGCTGTCCTCCAAGTCTGGCAGCAGAAGCTGGATAAGCAAACCCTGAGAGGATGCAGAGAAGGCTGAGGCAGGACAGAGATTTAGTGGCCATATTTGTGTATTTGCCCAGTGGAGCACTGATCCCTCCTGTCTGTCTCCGTCTCTGTCTCTGTCAGTGTCTCCTGGCTGTGGGAAAGACTCTGGGCAGCTCCTCTTGCTTGGCTGCACCCGTTGGCTTCACTTTTCTGCTACTCCGACCTCCAGATGCGGGACTGCGCCTCGTCCCTGCCTGAGCTCAGTCCTGTAAAACTAACTTGTGTGGACTTCTCTCTCTCTCTCTCTCCCTCCCTCCCCCTACCCTGATTCCTCTCCCCTAGCTGACTTGCCTCTCCCCTGGGCCTGTGCCTAAATCACTAACAGATGGGCAGGCTGGAAACTGAGGGAGAGAGTGAGAGAGGGAGAGAAAAGAGAGAAAGAACGACAGTGAATCAAATGAGCAACAGAGGGCTTCTGTCTCTCGAGCAGACTCTAGGCAGACAGCGAGCACATCCAAACAGCAACCCCACCCCCCTCTCGACCAGCAGAGTCAGATTGTGTGTTAGCTGCTCGTCTCCATTTGCAGGGCCGTGGCACCCTTTCACCTTGGGCTCAACAGGCAGCACCCCTCCCTCTGCTGCCTCCCTCCCCTTCCCCTGTGTTCAGTCAGGGTGGGCAAAGGGTTTAAAGCTTCAACACTCACCCTGCCTTCTGTAGGCAGAGAAGAAACAGCTGCTCGGATATCCCAGCCCAGTTGCACGTCGCAGCCTCAGACACAAGCGCTCTGTTTGTTTTCCAAGGTCAGACCATCAAAAGCTGCTAAATTTATTGCCATTATGTGAAGCTCTTAAAAGGAAAAGCCTGACTGTCACACTTCCAGTCCAGAAGAAGCATTGTTTGTTTAAAGACAGTAGCTCCTGAAGATGTGAACTGCAGGATAGGATATTGTCATGGCCACTTAGGAGTCGTTGAAACTTCTGACTCCGATGTCCAAATGACTTTTTTTAACCTCACAAAGACCATGTTGTAAGCAGCTCAAAATATGTCCAAGTTATGTCGCGCCAGCCCCAGACGACCATGTGGAAGTTACATGTCTCAAGTGACTAATAAACAGGTTGTCACATTCCAGTTATCTAAGGCAGAGATGTCATCCACACAGGGACAAAACAAGGGCCCTGGCAGCTCTATATTTACTGTTCTGAAGAGAACCAGGATATGAGACATGAGATGTGAATTTTGTTTGACGAAATATAACATATAATGTTACCACAGCTTGTTGTTCCAATGAAAAAGGTTAAACACACTTGGACAAAGACTCAAAACGTTTACATGAGACTCACTGTCAATGTCCATGAACAGATGTAATACATGTCATGACAAATTCCTAAAAGTTAAGCCAAATAATCTCCATTGCCCCATGCTGGTTTGAAAGAGTATAAATGATAAACGCTACCACAACCATGCTAGCAGTCTATTCATTGGTGAAAACAGTGAATTTGTTTAATCTATAGTAACATCATTTTGTTATATCATGTGCAGACAGGATTTTACAATAACACAGAATACATTACATATCATCAATGACAAGTTGCTGGGGTAAAAAATGATTTTTTTGGTATTGGTATATAAATAAATACAAAACAAAACAAAACAAAACAAACAAACAAATGACAGAAGTGGTCTGTGTTTTTGTTTATCTCTTCTCACTCCACCACCACAAAACAAAAGTCAAAACTGATGTTAAAAATAGAGAGTAAAATAATACAAAGAACAATTACTCAAAAGCTGTTTGGTAAAAGTCTGCTCTGAGGGAATATTTAAAGGCAGACAGTAGAGTTTCTAGTCCAAACTGCTTCAGAGGGTTGGGTCTTGACAACGAAAGCCCTTTCACCCTTTATACTCTGCCCCCTCTTATGAAAAGACTGTGGTGCCATAACAGAGTTAATTACTGCCTTGGCAGAAACTGTGGACTTCAGTTCTGCTCTGTTGAGTCCAATCTCAGCCTTTATAAAAACACTTTGCAATGTAAATGGCACAAACCACCGGTGAGCAGATGTTTTGCTGAACCACATTCTGTTTACTTCACCAGTTGACTGAGAGAAAAGAGGCACGGGCCTCCTCTCGGCACAGCACAGTATAAACACTGGAGAAACTCACTGGCCACAGTTATATCAGTGATTGTGGGGGTTTCATAGCTACTGCACTGATGGTCTTTTCTAACCAATCCAGCTAAAGAAAGTCATTTAGTCAAAAGCTGCTGCAGGGCTTGGCAGCTGAGTGATTCAGACATGGTGCAGTGCAACACTGGCTTGTGAGCCAGAAACACCAGGGCGATGTCCATCTGAAGCGTGGGTATACAAAAGACCAGACTTAATTAAGTACAAGACCTTACAATAAGTTACAGATGCTCATACTGTATATTCTGACATTATTTTACAAGTTGATAAGAAAAAAGTTGATATTAAGGGGTAGTTTCAGTAAATACAACTTAGGTCTTATATATGTATTTTTATCCCTTATTTATTTATTTATTTTATTTTTTTTTTACAATAAAACTAATAACTAACCATAACTAAGATTTTTGGACACACTGATTTTGCTAAAAACATTAAAATTATATAAAGGCCTCCTGTCACCGATCCTCTGTAGAACGAAGAAAACAACCTCTTCCCTTACAGGAAAAACAAGATATTCCTCCAAACTTGTGTGTTGTTGTAGCTCAGGTTCATCTGCAGATCAGGGAAAAGAAGCATTACAGCCTTTACTGAGAGAGGAGCAGAGGTCAGGAAGTCCAGGAGTTCTGCCTTCTCCCCTCAGCCCACAGTGTCTCCTTACACTCCACACATACCACAGAGAACTATAACCTCTATCACAACACACACCTCCCCACTGTGATGCTGCACACTTACTGGTAGTACTAAAAGCTCCCCAGGAAGCACATAACATAACTTTCAAAACATAAATAAACCTTTGACATCAGATGCAAAGTACTATGGGTTAAAAATGAAACAATTTACATCCACATTCCTGCTTTAGAAATTAAGCTCTCCCAACAAGATTTTATCAGCATATTTGAGAAACTAAAGTCCTTGTGTATTAAAACTTTAACAGCCATATTTCCTCTCAGTTATAATAACATAGTAAATTCCAAACTAGCCAAAGTAACTGGAGGGATCTTTGAACATAACATTTTTGCTCAACAATGTCTGATGATAATGTTGTGAAAAAATATTGAGTGCAACCACTTTCTGCTGAATATTGTACAAACTTGTGATTTTAATGAGGTAAATTTACATTGATGTTGGTGCTACACTAAAATTTAGGTCACCAAATCATTTGGAATCTTTCTTCTGGAAAGTTTCACATTTGGTCAATGGTTATAGAAATATATATGTACAGTATGTTGCACAAATAGACAACACACTGTATGGATTGACCTATACTCTTGTTAAAGTGCCCTTGAAACAACACTGAGAGTCATTTCCGTTGTCAAGTACTAACTGCATCACTAAATCAGCAGAAAAAGATAAAGACAATGGCCATGGTCACGTTTTATTTACAGTTGGGGCCCATATGTTTGTGCTGAGAGTGAAGGAGTTCAGGCTCATACCTGCATTGGAGTTTTTACATTCCTATAGCAGGTTTGTGTCTATATTATTATCCACTAATTCTTTATTGTGAATTTACCTTTACACAACATTGGCTGTGACAACTGTCAATTAATGTTGAAAAAAAAATACTAGGAAAGAATACTTACTGACTGTCAATTGTCTGTCAATAGTCAATTAGATCCATAGCCCGCAGGGCACATTTCTTACACAGCACGTTCATTCTACATTCTTTACACTATTATTTACAGAGAGACAGTTCCCACCATGAATGAGTGCTCTGAGTCAGGGGCAAGAAAAAACCCCTTCCTTTAACAGGTAGAAACAAGAAGTGGATGACTGTGTGTCTCACCCCTAAACTGCAACTCACATACATGTCAAAGTCACATAAACATTCACAGGAATAAACATTTTGATAAATATCTTCTGAATTCTCTCTCTATCATTACGAAAGCTCTCGTGCTGGATCCCGTCCTTGCTGTCCAGTTCACAGAGAGTTTGTCAATTGGCCCTTCTGGGGATGCGTATCTAAGTCTTGGCAGTGATGGTTAATCAGAAACAGATGGAGGGAAGAGGGGGTGTGTGAGAGAGATTTCAAAAATGTAGAACAGAGGTCTGGCTGGGTGGGAAAACAGAATGATTCAGACTCTGCTTGCTGAAAACTGAGAGTACCTGCCAGCTTACAGTTTTCTACAAATCACTTGTGTGAATTCTGGCTACAGTTCTCATGTGATTTGCTGTACATTTCCCTGAAGGTAGGGTTAGTTCATCATCTGCTCTGAGTCTGGGCTCCTTCCAAGGCAACTGATGGAAAAACAAGCACTACAGGCCAAGACATACATACAGTAAGTACATAAACTTCATCTGGCCAGACCTCACAAGGGACTGGAACAGACCGGTTAAAGGAAATTAAAGTCTAATCTTTGAAGAACAATCAGTGTAACTGCTTGCGCTAATGGCAGACATGAATCAAAACCACAAAATTATGTTTTCTAAACTTAAATCTTTATCCAAGGATTTACAGATTCAGAAACTATGTCTCACTGTATGTAGAAAAAACTGAGACCCAAAAGACACTGGACATATTTTATACATCTCATCAAGCCTGGGAAAGCATGGGAATCCCTCAAAAGGAAAGTTGCTGGAGAGAAGAAAACTTGAATTCCTTTTTTGGTCTGCTGCCACTGTGGCCTGATCCTGGTTGACAGAGGATGGAGAAATAAAGGTCTGACTGGAAGGAAAGACAAGAACTTCAGCATAACTGTGATTTAAAAGAGCATCATGCAAAAGCTCCACACGTTTCACATTTCATGCTAATGTGCTCTGAGGCAGAAGACTCAAATTACAACCATTTAGTCATTAAATTCTATTCAGAAAAAAAAATAATAATGAATTTTTAGGCCAAAAAGGCAAAATTATAGACATCTGAGCCAGATGTTTAATGTTCCTCATCTGGTTGGGCAGAAACACTGCCAGACATCTGCAGCACAACAACACAAAATGTACTGAAAATATTTAAATGGTGTTACATATAGTTTTAATTTATTGTAGAAGAACTTGTTGAAACCCCAGGACAGTGGCCAGGTGGAGAGTTCAAGACCCCAAACCAAATCATGAAGAGGTGAGAAAAGAAGACTGTCACACTGTCATAAGGGAACAGTGTTTATAGCCTTTTCAAACAGCTGGACGGCTATCATAAAGAATGATGTTTCCACAAGGCAGTCAAAGCGCTCTGCTCAGCCACACATATGGAAAGTGAAACTGTGATACAACTGAAACGCTGCCTATTTTCTCACCTCCTCATACTACATAGGGTGATTGTTGTACTGGCTTCCATGAGTGATAAAGAATGAAACAGTTTGTAGCTGGATTCAAGTCACTGAAAAATAATCAGTTTACCATGTCCCGGATGACTGAGAACATTCACGGACATGAACAATAACAGTGGTGAGAAGTGATGGGAACAAAAGAGACTTTATTAACGTTTGCCACAATCAATAAATTATTCTTGAGGTTCTTGATGTTTTACTCAGCAAATTCTAGATTTACTGATCACAGATTATTTCTGTAAAATCTGGTGCTGAGAGAGATCAAGGTCATATGGAAATTGACTGAAGTGAATAAGGAGTCATCTGATTATAATAATCTGATCTGGTCAAAGATTTCTTAGGGTGGGTTTTGAACAGCTTTGACATATGTTCATTCTGTATGTTGTTGAAATGAGATGTTTTGTTCCAATGTTATGGACATAAAGATAAAGTTATGTGAAGAAAATCTGTTGAAATTACACTGATGATGTCATGGGCCAGCTGTTAATGTAGCGCTGAATGCAATCATTCATACATTATTTCCTGAGTTATATCAGCAGAGAACAGGCCAAATACATCTGCTGTGTCTCTAGAAGACGTGCAAATGTAAGTGTGAGATACAGAGCAAACAGCTGCTCTGAGACGAACATATCTCCCATTTCTGTGTGCATTTTTTTTTGGATCAGAGCGCACTTTCCCCATTTGTACCACAGTATTGATTAAAACCTACTTATTTTGATATAACACTGTACTACAATCCATTACTGCACTACTGCACAACCAACGGCATGAATCCCATTTGATTGTGCTGGCTTGAAAGAGACACACCAAGCACAGTCACGCACTGGACTTGAAACCCCAGGAGGTGGATGTACTAGCAAAGAAGGCTAAAATGCATGTGTGCTAGCGTCAGCTCTTCAATGCCCGGTTAACGCAGCTCACATGTCAAATAAATGTTTGTGAAGATTAGAAACATGCTATATTCATTTTATTATGTTCATAAAAATTAAAAGCTTCAATTGCAACTGCAAAAGAAACATTAATAATGGTAATGATTAATATTTTCCAGGCCCATTCAGTTTAAGTAGTGTCTGTAAACATCACATTTTAAAGTCTGAAAGCTCATTAGCTCTATACAGCTCAGTTCTGGATCAGTATTGAATGACAGATGAATATATTAGAGATGTATATATATATTTACATGTCCAACATATCATGTATCATGGATCACGTTTTACCTCGTGTATTATGGGTGAATGATGCTGCAATCAAAGTGACTTAGATGCATCTTTAATCAAGAAAAAAACAAAACAAAACTATTGTTATTTCGTTTAGATTGACAATATCACCTGTCCAAACACCATGCAGTACAATAAATGGTACAGGACAAGACTGTTCTCAGTTGCCATCTTCAGGTTAACATACAGGCTACTTTGTGGTGGCGAAGAGAATAGATGGTTTAGCAAGTAGACTTGAGAAGTAAATAAAGGCTTTGTTCTGCTCTTGTACCTCAGTCAGCGAGTATTGTACCATGTATCATAAAGTTTTTTACCTGCACATCATGAAGACTCAGGTTAACGAAAACAATCTTTTCATTCCTTCAAGAAAACTATCTGGGTTTGTAGGTATATGTAACAGTTATTCTTGAATATACTACGGCTGGTGGGCAATCGCAGTCTATGTGATGTTCAGTGATCTGACCATGATCTTTCTCTAACTTAACTGAAAATTTTAATGAAAAGAGTTTGAAACAAACTGTTGTAATTGCTTCCGGTGACCTGATCTACTGAGACTATTCTGAAAAGGTCAACCAAAATATCAATATCATACCTGAGGCAACTTAGGCCAACTTTAATTCCTCAAGGTTTTACTTTGGTCTTAAATCCCAGAGTCCTGCCATACTGCTGTTTTTCCTCTATGATGCATCAGCACAACACTCAACATACAGAGATAAGAGGGGAAGTGTGAGGCCGGCTGTGTGTTCCCTTGTAGCTTCACTGCAAAGAGTGACATGACGGATATCAGCTGGATACTAAACAGATACATGTAACACTGAGGGGAACAGGAAAAGCTGCACTGTGAGAACACAGCTGTGTGCTGTTTGTCAGAGACACGGTGAATATATACAGGATGGACACACACTTTATATATTCTCCAAGCACTTTAATAGGAGCAGCACACTTGTTCTTCAGGGCTGTAGTCTGTACTGTGATGGTTGTCTCCCAGTCTCATACTTATCTCCTGGGAACAACCCATAAGTGACATCACACAGAACGGATAACATATGGGAAGCGGATGCAATTTAAAACTCAAAAAGTGTACAGACTAAATTTGATGAATGGAAGTGAAGGGGGAGATGCTTTACTGCAAATTATATTGAAAAAAAAAAAAAAAAAAAAAAAAAAAACAGGACACATTGTATTGTTATGTATTCTTGCAGATTTGTAAGAAGATATTCATCACATCCAGACATTATACAGTGTATACCATGTAAACCACACCACTAACTCCCTTTGCTCCCATAACAGCCTCAACTCTTCATGACCTGGATTCCACATGATACTGAAATGCTGCTTTGAGATTCTTCTCCATGTTGATCTGCCTGGTATCACACTTTCTCCAGATTTGATGAATGTGCATTTGTAGAATCTCCTTTGCAACCACAGAGAGACCATTGAACATGTTCTCATGTTTATGAAACCATTCTGAAATGACTTTGGTTTTGTGACATAGAGCAACACCACAGTGAATATAGCTAGATACCCGGCAATACTCAAACAGATTGTGGCATTCAAATCATGATTGATTGGTACTGGAGGACCGGAGTGAGCCAAGAAAACATTCTTCACACCATTACACCAGCAGCTGCCTGCACTGATGATACAAGGCAGGTTCAGTCCATGAATTCATACTGTTGATGCCAAATCTAACTCTACCATCTGCTGCCTCAGCACAAATCCAGATTCATCAGACCAGCCTATGTTTTCCAGTCTTCAGCTGTCCAGTGCTGATGAGTCTGTGCCCACTGCAGCCTCAGATTTCTGTTCTTGGCTGACAAAACTGGGGACTGATTTAGTCCATTTTTGATATTTTATTCTGATCATACTAGTTATTGTTAAAATATGTCTCATATTCTGGATCTCTGTTTAATACTGCATCAGTATTAACAATATGTTGCTAATGCTCTGTTGATACCAATAAATAATGTAGCGGCTGGTTGAGACTTGCACTATAGAAGATGCAGAAAATCAGTGTGGGGAAGCTGATGTCTCTTTCATAAATCAGTGAGATCTGTTGACAGCAGAGTGTGACAGCTCACACATCAGAGGACAGTCACCTGCTGTCCATCCTCTCTGCTCCGCTGCTGAGAACACACAACGACAGAGTAATCCCAGGCAGCATCACTCGCTGCCTGACAGATACATCTCTCTGTAAGACTAAACTGTTCATCCACCCACACATGTACGTCACTGTGAGGAGACAAGACAAATTCCATTCATCCATTTTCGTGGCTTTGTTCATTTCTTTACTGTGTCACAAAAGACTGGCCTACAAATACACGTTATATCTTATTGTTTCAGTCTAGATTCTGTCACTGTTCGGTCTGGCTGTAAATTGCCATTCCTCTGAGGCAGGAAGAACAGTGATGCTGTAGGGCTGCGCTGACAGTGTCAGAAATGAAGGCGTAGTCCATTCAAAAATCAGCATCACAGAGCATCTCCCCTGCCTGTGGTCTGAAACATTTACACCTCACTTACCATAATTTATGTTCACCTGCCTCACTGCTAATATCACAGAACTGTTTCTGTGACTGTGTTTATTTCTATTCTTGAAACAGATGTAACAATCCAGTTTCCTGATGGGAATCAATTAAGTGTCTCTGGTTCGGAAAATAAATCATCATAAGCTTCAGGAAATACTCATATTTCTGTCAGCTGAGTCTGTGTTGAAACCACTGATATTGCTTATACTTGTGTTATTTTCCTCATTCTAGGAAACAACAAGCAGGAAATATTCACATGAGAACACATTCTCCTGCACAACTAGAAAATTTATTTTAACAACCTGTGTCTATTTGCTGTGTGTGAAAAAAATGTTGTCAACAAGATAAACGAATCAGCTTAATGACTCTACAACTGTCATGTCAGAGGAAATCAGCTGGAGAACGGAGACTGAAACCCTGAACATGGTTTGAAATGATCTAACAGACGTTATCAAATCGTTAATGAGCAGAGCTATGAGTCTCATGCGCAGACACAAACACACTACACAATCCTCTCGACGTGCAGACACAGACACACAGACGCTGTTGCTGCTGCTCAGTCAATATCTGCACAGGAAAACAAAGCACTAAATCAGACCCAGTGGGAATAAACAATCTGATTTGTCATCATCACTGCCTCACCATGGCAGCACAGAGGAGCCTGCTGTCTGCCACCATCCACCTTCCCCTCCATTCTCTTTCTCTCTCTGAAGCTGCACCTGCAGCAGCAGACACTCTAGATGGCAGTGTTGTCCTCAGGTTCAGTTGGAGGAAGCAGCTGCAGCGTGTCTCCTGGGCCTTCCTGAATGGAGGACAGAGGCTTTCTTCCTCTTTTGTTTCCTGGTTGCTGCAGGACGGGACCCCTGCCAGTTCCCCTCTGAAACACTGATTCAAACACAAAATACACATCAGATACAAATCTGGCACAGCTGAGTGCTGAGTGTATTGAGTGTTATGGCTGCAGCTATACAGTAATTATGGCCTGAGGCAGTAAATAAAGAAACATCTGATTTCCTCTCAGGATGTTGTTAGGAGTGAAGTCTAACTGTCATGTTGCTGCTTTGCATAAAAAATGATAGACACATTAAAAACGTAATGAGTTTATTCAGGGAGGACAAAAAAACAACACTTACTCCTCCACACATCCTCTTCAGAGGATTGTAGACGACTATTCTGTATCCCTGAGATAAGAAAATCTGGATGTTGGTGTGAATTGCTCCATTTTTGGCCTGAAGTGAAGGTGTAGTCATCTTGGATTTGGAGAAAACAGTTAGAGGTACCTTCAGAGGTAAAGTCTGAATAGTCTGAAGAGTTGTATTTTAGATTTTTACTCTGGAGTTGTTAAAACACATCTGTTTCTCTTGGATTGTAACAGTTAATTGTCATGATCTCAAGGCCTGTAGCAACATAGAAGTAGATCCCCTGCAACTGCAGTACAGTCTGTCTGGTGGGCTGTGGAAGTTATATTTAGATCTATGCTGTCAACAAGCAATTACTGTTGATCCACAAAGAGCAATCAAGCACCCTGAGGATCCTACACAACTGTGCATGTACTGTATATCTGCACATGTGTGGGTTTATTCTAATGAAGATAAATGACAGTGCAGGTGTGAAGGAACTTGGCTGTGGGTGGGTTTTCCTCATGTGATGCAGCTTTAATGAAATCAGTCAGTCTTGCACATGAACTCACGTGTCTGTCGCGCTCCACATTTTCTGAGCTTTAAATCAATCTCGATGGCGTAGAAGACCCCACACTGAAGAAACTGTCAATCTTAAATATCTGAGCAAGAGATTGCTGAGCACTGTAAATCATCACAGAGAGCAGCCAGTGGTGATGAAGGTGGACATTTCCCACCAGCTCCAGCTCCCTGTGACGCCATCTCTGACATGTAACAACACAAGCATCCCTCAGTGTCATTCACAGTTTAATCTGTATTCTAACACTATGCAAGGCGGTATAGGAGAAGGTCAAGGTTGACTTGTGAACACATGCTATGAAATATTGACTGTGAAAATAAAATATTCTAATTTTAAGCATCAGTCCGTGGCAAAATGAGTTGAAGACCACGGGTGCAAAAAACAACAAACATCAGCAAAAAGAACTGTTGGTATAACAGCCCTCTGCTCACATCCATAACAAATTGACTACAGTGTGTGTTTGTCTTTCCTGTGAGAGGAGATTTAATCTTTCCCCTGGTGGAACCCCTCCCCTGTGACTGCAGGGGTCATGGGTGCAAATCAGCCACGGTGATCACACAACTGCTGCCATCGCACTCTTTCTCTCTCTACACACACACACACACACACACACACACACACACACACACACACACACACACACACACACACACACACACACACACACACACACACACACACCACCCACCCACACACACACACCCACCCCCACACACACACACACACACACACACACACACGCACGCACACACATACACACTGGAGTAAATGGTATCAACTATCCAGCTCTTATTCTCCATCATTCATCACATGAGACCTGTAAAAAAATGCACACTCCTGCTCTCACACAGTTCAAGTGAGTAAATCACAAAGAAACAACACAAACTCAGGATCACACACAAGTCAAATCTGGAGCAGCGCCACTAATGCTCTAGTAATTGCCCGGGTAGCACCGTGTTACCCTCAAAAGACAAAGTAATAAGAGTCAATCAAACGTCCTCAAATAAGCAACCGTGTTTGTCCAGGAACTGAACGGAGCTCTCAGTGTTTGTTTGAGCTTTTCTGGAACATTTTCAGGTTTATTCTATCTGCAGAGCTTATTTTTCAAAGAGTGAAATCTGATTCATTTTGCTCTCAGGGTCTGAGGCGTTCCCTAGTGTAGCTTACTGCTGGTGTATTAGTTTCAGTCTTCCAGCTTCTGTTAATGTGCTGGATATTTCCTACATGGTACAAAACTCAGTAAACAATGAAGCTGTATGTACATATTAGAGCCCTCCTTTGCAGCTGGAGTACCTGCTTTCACACCAGTCATGCATCTTGTACAACATTCTTATGGTTGGTGTTCAGCAACTAAAACATTTGGCCAGCTAATGAAAACATTGGTATAATTATTAGCATAAGGCGGCAGATATTTGTACCTACAATGAACAGTACTGCTGTCAGGGAGTGTCATTGCCATGGGGATGTGTGTTTAATCTGAAACAATGTTAAACTAGTGTGTATATGTAACCTCAGCTGAATGTTGTTACCCAGAATTTTCCCATCCAAACATTGCACTGTAATAAGATGCATTGACACAAGACAGCATTATTCACCTCACCTGTCAGTGTTTTAATGTTGCAGCTGACTGGTGTATACCGATCAGCCATAACTACATGGTGATTACTGGTTATATTTTGAACTGGTATTGAACTGGAGTGTATTATCTGGAGAGGTATATTTTGCCCACCCTAATAACACACATGAGAGGGCCAACCAGTTTTACACAAGTTTGAATTTAAATAATCACTATGTAGTTTTATCAATACCTCTTTGGCCATGTCAATCCAAAACTGAACATTATTTTCATTTTTTCAGAGCTGTTGCATTGGATCACATTGGATTGTGGTGCTCATAATTTTGTGGCTGATGTCCTACATGGACCAAGTTCCTGCTCCTTGGCAGCCTGTAAAGTGAAGCTTTTTGAAGCTTTAAACAGGTTTTTGTCCTGAATAAAAGATTCAGAGCTTGATGTCGTCCAACTAAGATCTCAAGAGAAACCTCTGCTGATCAAAGTTAAGGAGAGGAAAATGTTGGTAGGACAAGTTTGACTGTTAGCTGAATATAGTGTTGTGAGTACAACCACCTCAACTGATCCAATGGTTCAATACTAAAGTTGTATTGAAACTGTGTGTATCTACTAATAAGCCTGTTCTTCATTTCTTGACTCTCAGTGATGTCAAACTAAGTTTCTGACAACACTAATGCTTAATTTATTAATCATTTGTCATATTCTCAGTAGTTTTGTGTCAGTCAGGTACTTTGTTTTGCCCCAGTACGCCGATCTCCACAGGAGACAGGTTATAAAATATGTTGACATACTAACAGAATGACCACAAAGAAAAATGTGTAAACTAGTCATTTGAGTATGTTTTGAAAAAAGGCCAATTCCCCTAAGCCCACTGTGATGGGAAGCCCACAAATTTTACTGTACTGTAATTCACCAGACACATTTTTTCATTTTTTTTTTTCTCAGTCAAAAAATCCATCCACAGAAAATCCATACACCTTTACCTCGTGTTCATGTGAGAAAACCTTTCGTCAGACAAGGTCATGTGTAATAAATACCAGCCTGGGTTGACATTTGAATGATTAAATGTAGTCAGTACAGCACACACTCAAAGCTCCTTTTTCATTTTGAAATATGGAGTTGGAAAAAGCAGCAGAACTGACCAATACTGAGCCAAACTCCTGCTGGATTCCTTTGATTAATGGAACCTTGAACAGTGGGAATTTAGGACTCATCCACACAGCAAGACGAAGCTGGTCGTCACTGAAATACTCAGAACTTTTTCAATCTTCCCAATTGCTGAATCGCTCTCTCTCGAAAAAAAAAACCCATAGCTGATGCAGTGATCAACATCGCTGTCAACGATGGCTAGTTTTCTAGAACCATTAAACCTAATTTGCAGTGTGACTCATGATAATGAGTTTATTACCAGCAAACAACCTAAATCCTTGACTGATAACTTTTTAAGAGTGATACATAGTTCAACATTTTGAAAAAGAGAGTTAATGTTTATTAAAGATTAACCACCAGCCATTAGTCAGTTAGCTCAGCATTAAGACTCGGCACATGCAGAAATGTGCTACATCCCCTGCAAAACATTTCAGTTTGTTTGTCCTTTGAGTTGTACGTGTTATAGGTCACATTATTATTTTTTTTTTATTAGATTCAGATTAGATTAGATCATTAGACTATTAGATTATTTTTCAGATCCGTTGTTTTGATTTCACATTAGAAGAGAACACCAGCATGTGGATTTAAAAATAGCTAAGAGAATGACCATTACTGAGCCAGAGATGCTACAAATAATACCATGGATGACGTGAACTGTGGGCAGTCATGATCACTGGAGATTTGGTGGATGAAGGATGGAGTGAAGGACTCCTGCTCCACCACTTCATGAGCTCAGTTTCTCCATGACAGGATTATTTTACCAACGTGCTCAGAGAAAATGGATCCTGACGTGACTCCTGGCCGGAAGTCTGAGGTTATTATCCTGAAGAGTGGTACAGAGAGCAGAGCAGAGAGAGACCATAGTAATTAACCAGTATTTAATGCTATACTCTCACTGTCCACATCTGAGTGCTAATCACCCCACCAGGGGGACAGCGAAGGGTGGACAAGCTGTGCAGAGCTCAACAAGTGTTATTGCTCCAGAGACAGGAAGAGTAGGAGGCAACAACTGTAATCAGTCACGGACCCTGTGGAATATATGGTGGTGCAGCTGGGCATGGGCTGTATACACTGTGCTGTTGTGTAACAGGGACAATACAGAGATATGCTCTATTTTAAAAACTCTTGGAATCACAGTAATTACAACTTCAAGTCACACTGTAGCACAGGAAAAACACAAAAGTGTGCAGGGACAAGAACTTTAAGGAGATGATTCAGTTATTGTTTAAGCTGCACTGTCCCACATTTTAACTGTAACATTTTCACACTGGCTGTACAATGTGTAAAGGTCACTCGGAAATGGAAATATGAAGAATGTCATGAGTGATTGTTTTTAAGAAACCTTGTCATGGAACAAATTTTGAATATTATATTAGACAAAGGAAACCTTTGGATTCATTTTCTGGGGACACAATCCACAAAATATTCAATGACAATCAGGTCAAATTTCTGGCTGCGATGTTCTGGATCAAAATGTCAAGTGTATATATAAAACAATTCAACCAACACGATCTGAGTAAAAGCTTCAGAACATTCAGAATATCTGCATGATTACGTTCACAGTGAATCGTGACCTTTTAAGGATTTCTTGGCAGGAAACATTCTCCTTCACCCCCTGCTGTCTCCTCCAGTGTGTCCTTCCACACTCTTGATTGTACAGTAAGTAGCAGCAGTTGGTGCAGCAACCCCCGCACAGCAGAGAGCAGAGTACCAGTGCCAGTACCACACATGAATAATGTGATTAGGTTGTGTACTGCAGACACACAGCAATAACAACAAAAATGAAAAAAAAAAAAAAAAACAAAACAAACCAAAAAACTTTTTACTTATATTTTTTTCTCTCTCTCTGAGGTTTGAATAACGTGAAAGCTGCGTCTCCTCACAGTCTTGGCCGATAACACACTCTGTCATCGTCCAGCCACACAGGAACGCAGCCAATCACAACTGACCGCAGCATGTGGCAATATCTCCGATCCCTGCCCATCTGCTTCCTGGCCTGTCTGACCTTGTAGGTCATTCAGACAATGGATGTGAGACCAAGTCTGGAGGTCTGGTTCGCCTCGTCTGACCTGGTGTCAGAAGAAAGTAAATGAAATTCTGAAACTACACAAACTAGTGTGACTCTGTGGGTAAAATGGTTTCACGAGCCTCACACCACATAGTTTGTGAAATCTCCAAGTTATAATCTTCATGCACAACAAAATACCATTACATACACATCATACCAAGAATAAAACACTGGCCAAAGCGACTCATTTGTTTAGTTCTTTGTATTGAATTGTGCAGTATTGACTGACTTGCAAGACACAGCCGACAAAGATAAGCAAGTTCTGTTCAAACTAACAACTTAGGCCACACCCTGGTCACTGCCGTGGCCAAGAGGTTCACAATGCAATCTTGTTTTACTGAAAGTAAATGAAATGAAAGTGTTTTACTACAATTGTACATCTTCCTTTTGAAGATCTTCCTTTTGAACTGTATCACGTCATAGATGTGTTCACCTCATTCACACCAAATAGGATCAGTTCAGCAGCACCACAAACGACATTGTCCAACAATACACTTCAGAAACACAAAGAACACAACATTGAACACAAAGTGAATATCAGAACCATGATGGCAGGATGGAGGGAGAAGGTGGGCTCACTGCCCTGTTTTCCCCTGGGGAATTCACTTTTTTACTTAGCACTGTGCATATTTAACCAGGATTGAAATATTACTTTAACTGCAGCAAAACTGTTTTATTGCCTTAAATTTAAACCTCAATGACACAAGCAATTACCCTCTCAACACTTTAGCTAATTCCTCCTGTGAAAACACACAGACGTTTTACAGCATGTGCCTTCCCCTCCTACTGATTAGACCCCACCAACACAAACCAGCACAATATTGTGACAACTGATTGTGGGCGCACCATTTTTTGGAGGATTACAGGAATTTATTAAATCTAAAGGTCGTGTTTAACATTGTTCCCTCTTCCATTCTTTCATTGTTGTAAAACAGCCATAATGTCCATGTTTGTAAGTTCCATCATTGTGTTTTTTGTTATTATGTTTTATTCATATTTATGTATTGATGTAGCACTGAGGGATACAGAACAAACTGAAAATACCACACTGATGTATCATTACATTTCAGATTTGTTAAAGTGAATTTGTTAAGTCTTGTCATGCTCCTTTTAGCTCTGGTTTGGTTTCAAGCAACCATTAAAGGTGACAGAATCAAAAACCGTTTTTACCTCGTCTTTGTTGAAGAAAAGTAGTCCACCCACATTCAGTAACATGCAGAAATTCTGAACATCTCTTTTTCACATCTCCTTTTGCCAGTTAAGCCTGAAAAGATGACAAATAGGTGCAAAACCACATGTTTAAAACCCCCACCCTAAAATATCTTTCTGAGAGAGGTTTTTAGGAAGTCCCAGAATAAGGATCAAAACCCTGTTCAACCATTCTATGTCAGCTTTAAAACCAAAACAATGAGCTTAACAGACTAAAAATGTCTTCAGAAGTCATTAGCAGCACATGTCACTCTGCTGCTCATTGACCTCCACTGGCTACCCGTGGCTTTCCCAATCAAATTCTAGTCTCCAGTGCTGACAACAGAGAGACCTCTGGGTCTTCACTCATCTACTTGAACTCAGACTGAACCATACCGACATATAGGCTTCTGTGCTGCTGTGTTCCTCCAGGTAATGTTGTTTGGTATCTCCTCTCAAGACCATCTCAGTCCAGAAGTTCTCATTTGTGTCCCCAAATGCAGTCAGAGAGTTGGAGAGTCTTCTGCCTTCGAGAATCTCTGAGATCTGCTCTGAGGAAATCTCTCCTAACATCTCTGAAACACCAGTGTTGTGTTTGGGCCAAAGTGTTTACTTCAAATCATTCATGTGAGTATGGAGTTGGACTGTTTTCAGTGTATCACAGACAGATTTTTGCTGTATTTTAGTTACACAAGTTACACAGTCATTAGATCCATTGTTAATGTTAAAAAAAAAAGTTAGTACTACTTGTTATTTTATTTTCTTAATGCTTAATGCTTATTATCTCTGTTCTTCACCATGAGATTAACTGCTGAGCCTTACAGTGACCAGTTTACTTCTACATTCCCAGTTCAAACCACTGTACTGTGCGTTATACACACATAAACGTATGTGTGGATATATGATGCTGGGTATTGTATGGGGCAGAAGTGGGAAACCTACTGTGGGAAGCAGCGTTGGCCAACATAAGAGAGGGTGGGTGAGGGGGGGTGGGGTGTACCACTTGGCAGCTTTACCGACAGGAAGTGGGCTCACTCTGTCCCCACATTCCTCCAACAGATGTTTGACAGAGAAAATATTTTCACAGCTGGAGAGGGAGGGGAGGGAAAATATATATTTTACGATACATCTTAGTGAAGGTGGGGAAAACTGGGAAGAAAAAAACAGCAAGTAAATGATATTTTACAGTATGAGGTGAGTGTATCTACTATCCTCAACTGGTCCTGGATATTCCCAAAGGATTCTGGGTCCTTAAAATTTCCCATAACTCCCTGGGTTTGGGGTCATACTTTTGTGTTGATGACAGAAAATATATCCATATATTATTCACTCTGAAAGGAATGTGAGTTTGCCCTTCGAGTGATTAATCCAAGAAAACCTGGACTGCATCAGTAACACTCTGCTGTAATGTGATGTGAGTGGTGACGATGATGGTGATGATGATGATAACAGCTCTAGGAGTTAGAAAAGTGTTTTTTCTGGAAATGCATGTGAATGCTGAGCAAAGCAAGCCAAAGACTATGTGTTCATGCGTCATATAACTGAAAGTACAAGTTTGACCACAAATAAAAACAATGCAACAGTGAGCAAACTGTCTGTGCTGCATCACTGCACAGTGGGAAAAAAAAGTGTTGACAAGAAACAGAGCAGTTTCACATCACTCTTTTCTGACTCAGTCAAATGTTAGAAAGTGAGAAGTGGTCTGTGTCGACCGACAGCACAGAGACTTCCAGCTGCCGCTAACTGCAGAGAGACTTCCCTGCTGTTTGAGCTTTGAAACCAGAATCACCAGAGAACAGTTACGCTCTCTGTTCTGGGTTCATCCTGAGCTTATTGGATACATCTGAAAGTGTTGAGAGGACAATTTATCACCTCTCACTAATCGCACACAACAAGATCAACAACATCGACCTTTGATTGATTACATATATCAGATTCCTCATCATAAGACATTTTTTCAAAAATAAGTATCATTATTTTATACTTAAAATAACTTTTGAAAAAAAAATCCCGAGTTGTGCAACTTTCCAAAAAAAAAAAACCAAACAAACAAAAAACAGTTGGAAACTTTTCCAAATAAGTTCTGACGCAGCAAATATTTCTTTTCTCTTACAAGGGTGATCAGCTGTTTCTGCTTCTGGAGAAGAGAAAGAAGAAAAAGAAGAAGTCTAATGTAATACATATTTCTGAAGGACTCTTTATTTCTCTGTTATACGTGGCTGAGGTTACTGTTTTTTTTTTTTTTTTTTTTCTTTTCTTTGAGCTTTTTGGCAGTTTGCACCCAGCTCTGTTTATTGCAGCCATGTGTAACATGTTAACAGAAGACTTTCAGTATGTTGTTTTAGTAGAAAGTGTTTATTTATTGAGTTTGATATCACCCTGAAGGATGGTGTTGAAGGGACAGTGGTGGGGGTGTTGTTATTTATCAATGCCCTCCAAATGGATCCATACAATGTTTAATGATCCACCACATCTATGGCTTGGATCTGGCTAAGTTTACACAACTAAAACAACCATCTGATGTTGTAATCTGTTCCTCAGCTCCACTTGGCTCTTGTCTGCTTTTTCCTTCATCTCCCCAGAACCTGTCTTTTTCCATTTGGCCATCAGATGTACCCAAATTCTATTTCCCTTCAGTATAAGTATATACTCAGTATACTCAGTAACAATGACTCAGTGCCAACCCACAACTTGGTGACTGGCTGTGATCTCCTGCCTTGACCAATGTAATATCCCTGTTGGGACTTCCTTGATTCACAGTGAAACAAACAGATGGTCCACACAAACAGTGTGGACCATCTGAGCCACAGCCACCTCCACTGCACTAAGGTTAATGATGAAAAAACAGTGACTGACCTATGATAATTTAAAAAGCAATATTGTAACAATTCAGATGAATCTAAATTTCTGTGGAATTTCCATGTAATTTTCATTTCTTTCTTGTTATGAGATGTCTGCACATATCTCCTCCTGCTGACTCACTGACTCACACACAGCGCTGGAGCCTGGAGCTAGATGAAACAACCTCATGTGATGTCTACCTTTACTGCTGGACCATCATTATTCATAAAACCACAGAAGTTTCTGTTTCAAAAGAAAACATCAGTAAAGTGTGCATTAAGCATTTGAACAAACATATGATGCTGTTGTTTGTCTGGAGCAGGAAGTCTCATCTTTCTTTAAAGGCACCTTGACATCAGCCCACACTGTCCATTTACCTCATTCTGACCTCTCTCCTGAATCCTCACTGTTGTGACAGCTGGGAGGTCTGTGTTTGAAGATCCTCTCAGTGGAAGGAAAAACAAGGCCTGTGAGAGGATCAATATCCCTCCTGTTATTACTGCTGGTGTGGCCAGGAAGGTTGTGGAGTCTAGCCGTGGCCAGCAGGTTGCTGTCAGTCACCGGCTACCTGAGGAGACTTCTGCCTCTGAAGGTGGGAGGTCGAGGCTGTTGAGATTATTACCTGCTTTTACGCAAAGACCAGAAAGGTAATATATGTAATGATACTTGAGTAACTGAGAAATACCATGGAAAATTAAATAATTTTTAATGGTATTTGCCACCTGAAGTGCTACAAATGTTGTAACAGTAGAACTAAGAGGAGGCTCCAAGTTTTTTATAATCAACTCTGCAGATAAAACAATTGAGCGAGGTTGAGAGGGTGAGATCAAGTTGAAAGCTTAGACACAAAGGCAGCAATATGTTCTTGTCAAATCACTTTGTCAAACGTCAAAAATCAACCTTTGTGCTCAAACTTTGACATGTCAGGAAAAACAAAATTCATCACTGCATCATTTAGGTTCAAATTACTATAGCGTATATAACAGTAAGACCATAAGTCAGACACATTTCTTCATGAAAAAAAGTTGAAAACTGTTCTGAGAGCTTTATCTGCTTGAGAACTTACTTTTTGTAAAAATGTGATGATGAGTGCATTCGTGCATTTGTCAAAGCTCACTTTTCTCTGGTTACAGTGCCATTGCTTATACAGGTGCAAGGATGAGAACACCATTTGTCAGTGTCACTACAATGACTTTCAGCTAAATACTCATCAGAGAACAAGGGGAACGCTGACCGCTTTGGCTTTGATTCAAAACAGGTGAGAAATGCTCTTCCTGCTGCATCTGGCTTGACACACTGTTTGGCTGGAGTCACTGGCTCTGTGCCCACTCAGACTGAACAGACAGTGACTCTGACTGATCACACAGCTCAGAGTGTATTACCAAGCAGGGTGTCTCAATGCTGATAGACTGGCAAATCGATGCCTATCACTTACATAGTGAATGTCTGTTTAATGCAGCTCCTGTCAGCTACAATCAAGAACCAGATGCAATGGTAACAAATCCGTTAGAAGTCAACTTCTTCACGATTAGTTGAAAAACCCTTAAAAAAATGTTTTGCTGCTCATACATACCAGGAAAAGGTATAATTTATATTGAAATATTCATGGTCTTCAGGGTTTGACTGTCACGATCCCCAGATGATGAAACTTTGTGTTTTTAATGATGACCTGAAGATTATTTTTTTCAGTTTAGCAGGTTCAAATGTATAGTTTCAAGCATGCAGATGATAGGATTGCAGAAAATATTTACACTCCCCAGAGGACAAACCCCACATACTTCATACTACAATGACTAGAGAGAATCTACAAGGACAATCTCCATTTACAATCTACATTTTGAGATTTCAAACATTTTAAAATTTCAGCCGGTGTCAGCTCATATTGATTGGTGTAATCAACATTGCAACCTATAGGGGCCGAGTGAACTTAACTGTTCCTAATCTAAGTAATGAACATGCATTAGGTAGAAATATCTGACAAAAAGTTAATTTGCCAAAATGTATATAAATGTATATAATGTATGTTGTTTGCATTTTGTGTTTGGAAATATTAAAAAGCCTTATGGACTGAAATGCATAATGAAGTAAAAAAAAAAAATCCATGAATAAATTCACGAATAAACATGATTTAATGTATGTAAACCAAAAACATGCATAACTTTTTGCATGATTTTTAGTGGCAACAGGGAAAACGGTTAAATCATGATGGTACAAATAAAATAATGGTATTAAAATGGAAATGAATCAAATGGGAATAATGTTTGAATAATTCCATAAATCAACATCACTTTCATGTACACACTGTGCAGACATAATGCTTGATTTTCCATTAGCATCTGCATTCCAAATTAATGATTCATTTATTATGTTACAGAACAGTTACTCCAGAGGCCACACTCAGCAACACAGTATGTCTCTTGTTTGCCAAGATGTTCCATAAAACAAATTATCAGCCCAGTCTGTGCTTATTTAAAACCTCTTGGTTGCTTGCTCAAGTTTGTCAAGTTTAAATTTTGCAGGTGACTGTTACTGTGTTGTCTGGTGGAGAAGTTTATAATGTACTTCCTGTTAATGTTCCAGTTACACTAAGCGCTTCACCACATGTACACATTTCGAGAGGCTTATGAAAACATTGCATACAAACGCACACCCATGCGCACGCAAGCTACAGTATGTAAAACACCCAGATGTTACATTTGATACTCCACATCTGAGTATTCATGTCAAAACATTCTCCTGACACACATACAGTGATGGAGGACGGTCATCATTTTGGCTCTAACTAGCAGATCAATATATACTATTATACGTTTAACTGGACAATAGCTATTAACAATACATTGTGAAAATGTCCTTTATCCACTGTAAGTGGCAGTCCTTGTAAAAGCATGATCTTCACCTGACCACAGGCCAAACTGTCACAGTGCCAAGGAAATAGCTCTTTTATTGTGGTGTATAACTTCCCCCCAGAGATGGTAAGAATCTCTTGTACGGTGCTCTCCAAGAGGAGGGGATGACATCAAATTCAGGTTGGCTCAGAGTCAAAAGAAAAATAAATGAAAATGGAGGCCGTGATGGGGGCCTACTGGAGTCTGGGAGCCAGTTTCTTTCCTGCTATCTGTTCAGGTCTTTTCACTGTTCTACAGGCTCAGTGTGAACCACAGCCTCCCTGTGAAAAGAGCAAGGCTTAAGACAGTTGGAGATAAAGACAAAAGGGACACATTGCCCCTCTTCCCCTGGGTGCACCCCCCACAGTCACACAATAATAGTGTACAATGGTATGTATCCTTTTGGCCCATGCCTGATGAGTCATCTAGTGCTGCTATGCAGAACTACCCAGTATTGTGCACAGGCCTCTGCCATTGTGGCCCAGCAATACTAATACTTTGCAGATATTTCACAGTGGGTGAGTGCTTTCTTTCTGCCCAGGCAGCCTGGAGATCCCTGACTCCAGGGTCAGGAAGCAGGGAGGCCCCAGTACTGACTAGTCTGTACAACCACAACTAGAGCTGTGGGGGAGGAGGGAGGCAATGACCTGTGGTCTCTCTTTCTCACTATTTCTGTCTCTCTATCATGTTTGGAAAAGTTCTCAAACACCATGTAAACATTCTGTCTTCAGTCTGGGTTTACTGTTTCTTCAATGTCTTCTGAAACAATAGCACCAGTTGTATCAATAATAAGGCTTTTGACACAGTTAATTATTATCATAGCACCTTCTTTAATATATTTGATGCCTGAATTCCTGGTCAGAACAGCTTGAAATTGCCTGTCAGTAAATGTAAAATAAAATTTCCCTGTTTGTACAAAGGTGTTCCATACAAAGCTATAGGTCCTATGCTTTTATATAAAGTAAATAATGTTTGCAATTTTGTATCAAGTACATTTTTTTACAGTTGTAGTAGAAACAGTCCACAGTAGTCTTTTTTCTGACTGAAATTTATTCAAATGTTTATTTTATTTTCCATCAATCAAAACCATGTAATGAGCCTTGGGTCGCTACCTATTGATTTTCACTCAGCTCTACAGTTTCCCTAATCTAAACATGGAAATCAAATTCATTTAAATACAACAGCGACTGCAAATAGCAAAAAAAAAAAAAAAAAAAAAAAAAAATGGCAGTTACAATAAACTGTTTCACAGTTTTAAGCATCAAAACATTCATGCAAGAAAACTGCATGGGAACAGTCTCTTTGGAGTTGTGTTTATAATGGAGAAGAATCTGGGCTTGATGTCTTTGCCTACTAACAAATCACAGATAGACAAAGTTAGTGAGCAGCTGATGAGTTGGTCAGGAAAGACTGGAAACTAAAACAGAGCAAAGGGGACTTGAATTCATCAGCTAAGATTCATCCAAATGAAGGCTGATGTTGCTCTGTGCCAGACACACTCCACATTCATGAACTAGTTTTAGAGTTTTCCTGATGTTAATGCTGATTGTAAGTCTTCACTCAGACTGGACTTCAGGCAAGATGACTGGAAAAAGTGCATTCTACAAATGTTATGGTCCAGTGAGCGTCTTTAGTGCACACAATAAAAGAAGCAGAACCAGAAACTATGGATATGCAAATCTGATATTTGTCATGACCACTTAGGTCCGTCTGCTGAGATGAGACCAGGGAGGAAGTGAAAGGGTAGACGGAGGAACTGACTGTGTGGAAGCAGTCAAAAGCAACGTTGCCTTTGGGTCTATGAAAGAACATTTTTTCCAATGTCATGGAGATTTCTCTTGCTAATGAGCTGTGTCCGTGGGCTAGTGTGTGCTGCCAAATACAGAGGGGAGTTGTTCCTCTGCTTGACAAAAATGATGATTTTGACGATTTTGTGGCAAGACTTCTTGGGATGTAACTATTAGTGAGAACTTATTTGAACTATTTGTTTTTGTGTAATATGAAGCAATGGAATGTGTCGAATTTATTAACTATTGTTATTGTTATTATTATTGTTATTGTTATTATTGTTTTGTTAAAAATGATCTTGCTTCACGTCACAGGGAAAATATTCTAGCCAAACATGAAGGTGGGCTAAAAGGCTCAATGATAATGATGAATAAAGTTGAGTGTGCATGTCTCACTGTAAACCTCATCCAGTCACATTTATAACAGACAGTCATGATGTTGTGCTTGACTATGAATATAGAAATAGATTGATTAGATAGACAATAGATTCATTGAGGATGAAAAAAGATAATGTGGGAGTAATTGAAACCCTACATACATTTGTAACTGTCCTGGCCTGACGGTTCATTTTGACATAAACTTTATGTTGTGTTAGTGAGAGAAATGAGAACGATTGCTGTGTTACAACATGGTCTATACACATGACTTCATGAATGTGCTAATTAGCACCATCTTAACAACATTTAACAATCTTTATTCAAGCAGGAGTTTGGCTACTTTTCATTTAAAGTAATAGTTTACAGTGGTAACAGCTTAACATCCTGAATGTTGCACACTAACCTCACATGGCCAACCATATTTTAACACTGGGTTTGACCTAACCTTGTTTTTCATTAACTTTATTTCTAAAGTTAAAAGTAGCCAGTATTGTTTTTGGGTTAGAATACGTTTAAAAGGCTTCCCAGTCAAAATGACTAACTACTGAGTTTGACATGTGTGTAACTCAGCACCTCTTCAGAAAAGCCAAGCAGACTTTAACCTTTAAACATGATTCATGAACAATACCTTCATAAATGCATAGACCTCAAAGAGCTTCTGAAGTTTTAACTACATCATGCCCTGTGGGTCATACATTCAGTAAGTGGACTGGAATCCAGGGAGGAACTACAGATACAGTAGGTACAGTGAGACAGAGATGAATGTGAGAGATAATTGTTACTTTCTTTCCTTCACTTGGCTAATACAAGATATCTATGCTGCAGGCATAATACACAGTAAAGACTTTGCATGAAGCTTTATACTTTACATTTTCAAAGCTGGTAGTTAACAGGAAGACAGGGCTGATGAACAGAAGGAAGAAAAGCACTTTAAGTACTCGGCCCAATAGTTTCTTTCTACCGCAGTTATTCTAAACAGAGGAAGTGCGGTTTTGTGTCTGAAAGATTTGGAACAATAAAGAGGCTCCTTACAAAAGTAGAACTTAACAGCTGTTTTTCCAATATATACAGAAGTGTGAATGCAACATATTTTTTTTATGTTCAAGACAGAAGCCTGCACATGAAAGAGCCTTTTCATGCTCCAAAAAAAAAAAAAAAAAAAAAAGGCCACATGAAGCAGACTGGAACTCATGGGAGATAATTCCAGGTGGCCCACAATATCAACTGGAGATCAGTTGTGTGTCGTTTTGATTTTCAGTTTTCCAAAATTTGTAATTGCACTAACTTCAATGCAGAGACATCAGATCTCAAAAAAAGAAAAATTTTATTAATCAACAAGGAATGTTTCCACATGTGGTGTCAAATGTTTGAAGCAAAAAAAATAATGGTTGTACTCCAGAGGAGGTAGAGTCAAACTGGTCCCAAACATATTTTGCTTTTGCCAAAGGGGACCATAGTTACAACTCCCTAAAACTAAGGCGTGATTTCAACCAAAGGACACCTAACCCAAGAATGACTCCTCCTACATTTACAACCGCCAATGAAGCCTAAACTCTCTGACAACTGGATATTACTTGGCACAAGTTTCAATCGCCACATCTGTTCACGTCACTGCTCTGAGAGAACTCACACACACTTAACCCGCTCTGATCTGACAGAAGTAGTCCTGGAGAACACGTTAAGTGGTCTGGAGGTGGTTCACTTGAAAAGAGGGCTTAATGAACTCATAAGTATAACAGCGTTGCTGGGGCTGAAAGGGAGGCTGGGCTGTTTGATGTGCAGCTTTGGATATGTTCGCTGCCAAGAAGCCGACTGTAACAGAGGTTACTGTCCTGCTGTGTGTTGCTGTGGCTGAACAAACACGTACACATGTGTCGTCACATTGAATTTTTCTATACTTTACAGCTCAGGCTCCATAATTTACACACTTTGATTTAAGGCTGTTGTGATCCAATATCGCTACAGTTTCATATTATCTCAGATTACACTTCATATTTCATATTGTGTATTTATTTAAATTGTAGTTTTACCTAAGTCACTGGGTATGTGTTTAAATAAATCTGAGCCTAGTATCATGGTTACCAGCTCATGGCTTCAGAAATGGAGAGAGCAGTTTTAGCTTCAGTTGCTAATGTTGCAAATGCTACAGAGAACTGCAGTTGTTAGCTCATGCATTGCATTGTGTGTGTTACTACTAGCGCATTTTAGGATCCTGCCACAGATACTGATACTGTTTGTGTATGCAGACATATTGGTTTTCATTTGTGTTAGTCAGTAAATATTGTATATGAACCACATAGAAAATGGTCATAAAAATACACTATTTATCCAGTGTAATGAAGTTGCTGTAAAATCCTCTTTTTTGATGGGGAGCAAATGAAAAGTGTGGGGCTTTGACTTTTTCTCAGTGTGTAAACACAGTTCACGTTTTTGTCTTTATTTAGAAAATCAGCATGTTTGAAATATTTGCTTTTCATTCTTTCACACCATCTGGAAGAGATAAAAACCACTTCCTTTGCTTTTTCACATAGTAACTGTGACCATGGCAACAGGGGTCTGGGTGAAGGCAGCGTTCAACAGGAGTTCAGCTGTGTTTTTTGCTCAGAAGCGGTGAAGTAAAAGACAACTGTAAAAAGATAGAAGAGAAGCTGCGTTCGAAGTTGATTCATCAACATATCTCAGACTTAAAAAAGAAGCTGGGCTTCATCTCCCTTTGTCACTGTTTGTATCTTAAGAATCCAGTCCTAATCCTTGTGTAATGTGTATCTTCATGTTATCATCTGAGCAAACAACAGCCCGGTCAGATCTCTGTCTGACAGCCATCTTAAATCCTCACTCACATCTCAGGGGACCAGTTTTTCTCAATACTCAATATGCTCACAGCTCCTTCAGCTCACACAGTCGCCATGGCAACCCTGGACCACCTCTGGCTTCTAGTGCATCTGTCAGTCAGTGCCCCCACCCTCCCCCCCACACATGCACAAACACTCTGCCATCTTGCTTCTTTGTAGCGTGACGGTGTATTTCAATGACGGCTCAACTCCTTCTACTTTCACAAACATTAAAATGTCAAATTTTACACATGGCAGACTGAGTCAATCTTGAATCTTGAATTCATTCTTTTAGGATTTTTTTTCACTCACAGCACAGCGGAGCCGAGAAGAACGCTGAGATGGCAATGGAGAAATTCTGTTTTGTTTTTCTTGATTTGTACCTAAAGAGGGCAGCCTTGAGCCTTTTTTTTCCCCTGATGCCCTGTTGACACTTCCTCACCACAAAAAAATCCATGCAAACCTGCTGTGTCACAACCCACACTATGAATGCAGGACCACCCATCCAGCACTAAAAGTCCCTGGCTGGGATTTAAACCATACTGACCCCCACCCCCACCCATCAAATCTACAGAAAAAAATCTGTGTGTGTGTGTGTTGGTATGTATACATGAATGTGTGTAACAGCAGACAAGAAGGAGGTGGTGGAGGAGGAGGACGGAGAGCAGCTGAGAGGAGCAGCTCTCTCATCACTGAGTAATGTTTTGCACCAGGTCTTTTTTTTTTTCCTTTTTCAGAAAAGAGTGAACCAGCATTGTGCGTTGGGCTGCGCCCAGTGTGTCTGTTCTCCTCTCGCCTTCTTCCCTTTCACTGGACATCTTTCTCTTTTGTCACCTTAAACCCTCCCCACCCATCTTAAGTCACCCCCTTCACCCTCTAACCCCACCCCTTTAAACTCTTCTTTTCTAATGTCCCCACACTTCTAAAAAGGCAGTGCAAGGAGGGGCGTCCAGCAGGGGAGGAGGAGGGGTGGTGGTGGTATTGGGGGGGCATGTTGGGGGGAGGGGCGTAGTACTGTTGTAATCTGCAATTGCTACAGTCTGTAGCCTTGCTACGCTGTCACCATCCCAAATTGATTTAACCATCAATGGCGACGGCCATTTGAGAGCTGCTGGCGCTCTGGCCCTCGTTGTCCAAATGTGGTTAGAATGTGCACTGAGCCCCCTTTTGCTCGCTTTCCCACCATCGGCTATCAAAGCCTATTGTGTCCAGAGAAAGTAGAAGGGTCACCCCTTTACCCCCCTGTGGGTCAACCACGAGCTAGGACAGAGAGGAAAGTGAAATAGCAGAGGAAAGAGAGCGGCGAGGTGGAGGAGGAGGTCTTGAAGATCAACATCAGGAAGGAGCTCTTCAAGTTGCCTGTACAGGAGGAGATAAAGTATGTTTGTATGGCTCTGACATCAGTGGAGCCATTTAACATGGCACACTGAAAATGTTTAAAATCTGAGGCATCTGTGTGTTGTTATCACCAGGATGGATGTTCCTGTTTCTCTACACAGTTGGCTCCCTCCTCAGGCTGTGTTTATCATGAAGTTGGTCTGAGGAAGTAGATTCTGTTTTTCACAACTCAATGACTGCAGTTATTTTTTTCCCCACTATGATTCTCTCTACACACAAAATAAACAAGGAAGCTTATAAGCTTTGCGCACTGTTGAAATTTCAGTGGTTTGCAACACAGACAGAAGGCAGGATCACATGACGCGTCTCCAAACCTCGACTATTACCAGCTTCAACAGCTTCAATTGCTGTCAGTTTTCTTTTGCTTTGCTCTGCAGTTCAAGTTTCACTTTTGTTTTACGGGAGCACACTGACACTCGTAGAGGAATATGAGAATGAATCCTCACAAGTTTTGCTCTGTGGTGTACAATGAATCAAAAACAAAACAAAACAAAAAAAAAACTACTCTGTGATGTCTGATGTTTTGAGAGAGGAGAGGTAATTTGAATAATGCGATTAGGGATGAGGTAATACTTCACTGCCCCTCCTGTGTCAGGTCCACTATAGCATGGTCCAGGATTAACGCACATGTGTTTTCTCCACTTGTGAGTAACAGTTACAAGCAAAAGCTGACAAGCTTTTGCATTGACAGGATTTTTGTTAAAGTGCTTAAAATACGTAATGCGTAACGGTCACTCACACAAATCACAGGATATTCACACTTGCCTCATTCTTTAGCCATATCTGCTGAAATTCCTGCCTTGAACAATGTGCAGTGATAGTGAATAAAATGTAACAGCATCATCTCCACAGATATCACTGTCATGTTCCCAGAAGAGATGAGTCTTTCAGAGATTCTTGGCTCACCTGCTCTGATGGTATGTGGGAGCTTGGTCCACCATCAGAAAACCACATACGACAACAGTGAGGACAGAGATTGTCCTGTGCAGATATGGTGATGGAAGACATTTGTTGAAGGAGCAGGGCGATCAAAAAGAAGATAAGCATGTATGGCTGAGATCAAGTGGATGGGTGAAGACCCAAGAGTCACTGAATGGGCAACCATGAGTAGCCATTGGATGTAACTGACATATTCAGTGCCAACTGTAGTTTCACTGTGCATAAAGAGAGGCCCACAAAATAACACAGCAGTCAAGGTAGGAGATAACCATGGTGTTCAGGTTAGGGGTTAATTTATCTCGTGTAATATAGAACAATGCAGCTCAACCAGAGGGGAGATGTAACATGGTCAGAGAATGAGAACCGGTCATCAAGCATGACTTTTTTCGACTCACAGGCACGACAAAATGTTTTGGCATTTCACGGTTTTGGAACAGTGATGCAGCTCCTCCTCCGATCAGATCCTACTCAGCTCTTGGCCTCTATGGATCTGAGAAGAAGGGGGACGCAAACGAGCCAACAACGGTGATGGCAATGTTCAGTTTAACTGCACAGGCACAATTCAGCACAATTGAGTAAATACATTCAGTTATATGTGGGAGACTACATTATTCCACTCAGTGGTTTGTATCCTGGATGTCTGGAGAAGCTTTTTTCACTCTTTGACATGTTTCAGGTTTTTGAGCACGGACTGTTACTCTATCTGTTAATTGTCCAGGAAGAACCCTATTGGAAAAATAACTTGAGATGGAGTGTTGAAGTTTAAATGGAGCAGAGGGAAAGCAGAGAATCCCTCCACCTCTGAAGTAGCCTCGGGCGACAGCAATTATGCATAGGATATCTTTGGGTTGGTTCATGCACCAGAATACAGATGAGGCTGCCTTTCACATTCCACCCCTCTACAAAGAGAGTATCACTCCCCTGTTACCCAGAAAAGGGCTCACTCTGCGCTCACTCCCTTTATTTAAGTTTTTTGCTCCCGACGTTTCCATGGTAACCTAAATACTATTCAGCCTTTGCAAGCAAAGCAGTCCTTGCAGGTGGCTGCTCTTTAAAATCAAAGAATGTCACAAACGCAGCTCCTTCAAAACAACTGTTGAGTAAGGCCCGCTGAGAATTTTTCAATCTCAGATTCCAAATAATTCACTTCAAACCTTTAGAAATTAAAAGGATCTTTTGCGTTAATGGCAGAGTTTTGATTCATTTGAAACGTGGAGTGTTTGATGAGGCTGCAGACTTTGCAGAGGCTGCAACCTCATGCACAAAAGCATGAGGTTGATTTGATTTTTGCTCACCAAAACAGCTCTGAATCTGATCTGATGGGGGAGGGGAGCAATGGAGTAATAACACTGATGTAACATGAGTGTATTTCTATGGTGAGCTTGTCGCTGAGTAACCAGTTGCCTTGGCAACCCTCTCCTTCTCTATTCCCCAGCCGCTCTCTTTCTCTCTCTTTCAGCGCTGTGTGATCTCCATTATGGGAGATGGATATTAAAGTGTCCTTATCAAGGATTCAGATGACAAAAAGGGGCCAGCATAATTCACGCTCCCACACAGGTCCAGATAAAATGACACGGGCCCAGTGTCATCCACCATATGGTCCTGAGAGGCTCTCAGGAGAGTCTCCACCATGTTGTGTCACTGGCTGAGCTAATGGCTCCATTCTGACAAATGAGGCCTGAGGGCTGGATGGTGGATGACGCGGAGCTCCACAGTGAGATTCACTTATTCAGTTTATTGGAAAACAATCCCCAAGTGGCTGGTGCATGCAGTATTTGCTGTGCTAAAATATATATTTTTTTAATGTGCTGAAATATATCCAGTCTTTATTTTTATTATTTAAACGCAAACACTCAGTGAGGGATAAAAGGTTTAGAGACCAATCAATACATTTCTATGAATTTGATAAACAGCTCTGATGTTCTCCTGATTTGATTTATGGCAAAAGTGTATTCAGACCAATGACAATTAAATAAATCAAAGGTTTTTTTTTTTGGCCTTTAATCAGAGATAGTGTAGAGAGACAGGAAACAGGGAGGAGAGTGGGGGAAGGACACGCAAGAAAGGTTGACTCGATTGGGACTTGAACCAGCGAACAACTGCACGGCATATGCACCAAAATGGTGTGCATTAGCCAATCGGCCATCCAGGTGCCCAAAGAGGCTTGTTTTGATACATTAAATGACTGTGCAGACAATGTTGGCTAACTGACAGTTTGAGCTTTTTGTAGCTCAGATGACAATAAAACTCCTCATTCTGACTCTCTGATAACAATATATACAAGCCTGTGTACGTGAAAGCTGAGAGTCAAGATGACTCAGTGATAAAGATACTAAAAACTTAGGTCAAATGGTCAATGTGTGTCACAATGACACACTGTGTATAGGACACCACTGAATAGTCTAAAGTCCCAGAGGACATGTCATTCAATGCTAGAGTTAGAATTAATTAGATCAGCTAGATGTCTATGTTCTTTTTTTCCTTAATTCACTCTTTATTCTTATGCAGCTGAGATTAGGGGGTGTTATTCTATTAGAATATTTTCTTCTGCTTCAGATAAAATAGCATTAAACTGCTCTATTTCATGGCCCATGGCTCTGTAAACAATCACCAGTTCAGATAAATCACACCACTCACTGATGGGAGGGACAGCAAATTCCTTCATGAACACTTATCTAACAACTTTTTAGTAATTTATACATATTTCACTACGTTTTTGCGTTTGTCAGTTTATGGCTTAGATGAACAACATGCACCACACACAATGAATAGCAACTACTGAGTCTGTGAACTTGTTCTGGAGCAGATTTAAACAATAATGTTTATGAAGACCTATGGGGTGTTTAATTGTACTTCTGTGCTTGGGACAGTGATGATAAACGGCAACACACATCATCGAGTGTGTGACTGAGAATACTCTGCTTGTTGTTCGTACACAGCGATACATCTCCTTTATGTTGTGGTGTAATCAAGAGCAAGAATTACAAGGACGTTCTTCATCCATCCAGTGTGTCTGTGCCAATAAAACAAACCTCATGTTGCTGGACTGAAAGGAATTTGTGGCTCTGAGTGATTTCTGCTTCATTATGTGTCTCCACTAATGGGGGCTGGGAGCTGAGGACGTTGCTGGAGTAATGAAACAGAACTTATTAATCACTGTGCACTCCAACCAAGGTCAATTGTGATTCTGTCAATGTGATAAATAGAGAGAGCATTATAATTTAAAATATGTTTTTATTACATTACAATACATTTGCACAGGTATATAAATAACAAAGATTTTAACTGTGCTTATATAAACCATTTTTTGAACACATTTTATCTGGGGTGTTTTGCCACCATGGTCACCTATGAAATAGTTATTGTGAGTAGAAACATAACAGCAGCCAAGACGTCTTCTCAGCTGGATATTCAAGGCACGTCCACACACTGTGACATACACGAGACCATGATTTATAGTCTGTTTATCACACTTCTGTCACAGCTGATAGTGTTTGTGTTTGAGGCCGTGCTAAATGTTCAAGTAGATCCGGTCATGTGTAAAGATTAAGCTGCTGTAATGTCTAGTTCCTGTATGTGCAGTATTTACACCGTCATTTTCTTTGGACTGCTTTTATATATTTCCAAAATGTTCTTGGTCTATCCCAAGCTGCTCAGGAAGCATCTGATCACATCCCCAGACCACTTTAACTGACTCCTTTCAACACAAAGGATCAGTGGATCAAAAGCTCATAACCACATCTGAGGGTTGAAATGAGACCAATAATGTCAACATTTTTTACACAGTTTAATATTAAAGCAGATGCACAGCCTCCAAAACAGTGTCTTATGTAGCTTTTTATATTTTGTCTTGATGCCTTTTAAATCTGAGCTCACTCCTCCACGAGCTCCACTTCCTCCACTTCATGTCATCACTACATCACCTTAACAGCAGAACACCATCCACCTCTAACTCTCCCTGTCCAGCCAGAAAACTTATCCACACCTTCCTGACCTCTGCAGTATTTTCCTCCTTAACTGACCTAACAAAACCACCATTAAGCTTCAGTACATCCAGAACTCTCCTCACCTCCACCTGTTGCTCTGACCACATCTTCCCAGGCCCAGTAAAATACTAAAAATACTGGATTGGTTTCAAAATACTTTTCCTCGCCTACACAGCCCTGAACTCTCTATCTCTTCCTGTCCTGTGTGACGTGACACACACACACGCACGCACACACGCACACTGACTGATGTGATGTCTTCTGTCCACTAAGATTTGGGAACCATTGTGGTTTTGGTTAAATACAGGAAAAGGTAATGTGTCATGTGCTCCCAGTCACTGTTGACTTTTTCAGCATTTGACACAGACCACAATCTTTCCCCGGTCGGTACTATGTGCTCTGGGTGGTCTTAACATAACCAGAAAAACTTTAATCATACTTAGTATGCAGGGAGTGGTTACTGGAGAATAACAAATGTTTTTTTTTACTTAAAGTTTATTGTGAATCTCTTGCAGACATGGTCAATATAAATATTTCTTTGTTATTCTGATGATTCTGATTCTGAAAACAATCAGAAAAAAAAAGTTTGGTTGCCTTACCTTTGATAAAAAAATGGTGACATTCTATGAGTAATAGGATGGAAGTAATGGACCCGCTGTTTCTAAACAATATGTCTCAATCTGAATATCATTATCAACCAGTCAACCTGTTGCAGCTTTGAATAATATCAGAGCATTAAGTTCCTTATGCTGGATATTCTGTCCTGTAACTGATATAAAAGATATTTATGACAGTGTAGGAACATTAAATATCGGTCCGTTATTAATAACTCTGGTTGCATCAGGTTGAAGGTCAGTTAAAGGGAATCATGACTAAAACAAATTCCTCACTTCCTCATTTCTGACTTTTTCCAGCAAAATAAAAAAGTGTTGACCAAGACCAAATACCTTTATCTCACATTTGTTTTTAACTTTCGGCTCTAAAATCACCAATCCTGGTCTCTCTGTGTCACTGTCTCCACTAAGTTGCCTTGTTGGACAAACTCCATATAACTCAGGCATGCCACCACAGAAGAGACCGACCAGTGTGTGCATCACCCTGGAGAATCAGTTAGAGACACTTTACAAAAGCCTGTTTGTCCTGCAGTTGATCCAAGAGTGCAGCTGGGGTCTGTGATTTACAGAGGCTGCACCCACAAGTCCTCAGCGCTCATCACATGGCGGTGGAAGACACCAACGGTCATGGCTCAGATCAGGGGTGAATGGAATAAGGAAGGAATGCAGGAATGCCCCCACATGAGGGTCCAAACATGAAACCAGAACAACTGGCCGAGAGGTGACTGTGTGCGTCTGCTGATTGAGGAAGTGATAAAATTGAATATTGCGACAGTCGTTACAGCTGCTGTTTTTAACCACAGTGATATTTACTGAAGTTCACTCTAATAATATCCTGTTCTTTAGATAAGTGCCTGTAGATTTTATTTATATCCATACTTCTCTGTCAGAGCAGCATATGTTGACTGTAGCATCACAGATCAGAGTTAGCTTTATAAATGAACCTGATTGCTATGAGATTCAACCGCCATGAAGTTTGATGTGTCCTGACACTTGACAGCTCAAAGCTGGGTTTGTATTTTACATTCACTGACATCAACATTGTTTTTTCAAACTAACAAGCGCTTCCTCAAAAATGTAACCACATGTCAAGGACATGGCAACTACAGCAATACCACATGGAGACAGCAAGAAGTGAAACTAGTCAGCTTTGGCTGCTTCTCCTGTAACTTTCCAATACCAGTGACATTTGTTTACAGTGAAAACAACAAACACAGAAACAACATAACTACAGCAGCTGCATGGATTAGACCGTTTCACAGTTTGTCATAGAAGGAAAAGCAGAGGGGAAAGATGGCTCTGTTCCATCATGTGTCCCAGTGATCTGTGACACAAGCCAATACAATGCACAATATTGTAACCTTAAGTTTATTTTCTGCATATAATAAGCTTTTTCTTTTCTCTATAATAACAACAGAATATCGCTGATCTAAAGCCTCGTGCATTCAGGCCTGATAAAAAACCTCAGCTTCAGATAATTATATGACACATTTAGTGTCTTTGCACTGCAGCAACTTTAACTGTATCAGATGCCTTTAGTTATTAAAAGAAAAAAGCAATAATCAATATGTCTTCCATTCCTTTGTTTACCTCAGAGACCTTCCAGCCTGTTGAGCTCAGATTTGGTGTAATTACTGACAACAGTTCTTTCACCATGAAACAATATAATATAACTGCATGTGAACCTATCCAGTACATGTCATATTTGGAAGTGTAATCTCTCAACAGTCAGAACATAGAAGACAAAAGCAAATCAACAGAATTAGTAGTTGTATGTTTTTCCAGGAGATATTTGGAAAGGTGAAGTTAAATCACCTCTTTGCATGTAATCAGCTCCAGGAGGAAGCGACCTGTAACTAAGCCTGTGAATGACAAAGACACAGGAAGTGAACTGATAGTAGCTGAGACTCCCCTGGTGAGCATCTACACGAATGAATACGAGGCAGATCTAAATATAACCCACTCTTTTCTCTATACAGATGGCTGGCAGCGAACACCAACTCACATGGCTTCAAAGCTCATATGCCCAGGAAGACTGTGGAGATCTAGAGGCTGGTGTTGCATACACAATACATTTGACATCAATATTTCATGAGCTGATAGAGCACACCAGTGTGTTTCCTTCATTTTCGATTTTGACTAGAAATAAAAAAAGGCAAATACACCTCAGCGCTGAGTTTCAGACTTATATTCATTATTCATAATTAAAGTGATGACTGTAGTTAAATTCATTGTGGAGATTATTACATATTCCTTTTAAAACGTTGTGATGGTGGTTCTATGTTTCCACAGAACATCACTGAACCAGCACTGATTTTAAATCTAAGCTGAAGATGTGTTCATGTAGAATGAATTTAATATCCAGTAGCACTGTGACATTTTGTTTTTCTTTTTATGTACATTCTATACTTTAGGTTCTTATTTCTGTTGATTTAATTTATTTCACAATTTTATTGTAAAATACTTTGATCATTTTTGGTTGTAAAGGGCTAATATATAAATGCATGTTGCCTGGCTAGCAGTGTTATAAATTTGTGTCTTGAGCCACATGATAAGAAATTCATATTCATGTTGACGAGTAATGTTTGTTGTCACAGAACGTTACATCTGGGGAACACAATTTGAAATACATCTCAAGCATATTTACACCTGTCTTCCTGCCTTCTCCTTCTGGGATTAAATGAAGAAGCCACTTGCACTGGTCTAGATTTATTAGACTGAAGGTGGTGTGAAAACAGAAAATTAAGGATCTCCAATACTGACTTTTTGACGTTATTTGTATGCCGATATCGTCCAAACACTTTTTTCTGCTTCCGATATCAACAGACACCGAAATATGCAGGGACTTTTTTCAGCCCTGAAAATGTTCCTGAGTTTTGAGAACTATTCCTCTGGTGGAGACACTCACCAACCCCTCAGTTCCTGTATTATTACCAGGAGGTTCCTGCAGTGGAAACACCCCTATTGTGATCATTTTGTGTAGCAACGAGATAGCAAACTTATTAGCCATGACTAGCCACACACTGTTGTTGTTGTTTTGCCTCCTGGTGCGGTTTGATGAGGTCATCAGTCGCACAGAGGTAAAGATCTCAGGACCACACAAGCATTTATTCCTGCACATTTGGTGAAACCCAGGCGGTTTACATTATTGTGTTTTCATTAACTGAGAAAAAAACGATAACGATTCTTACAGATGTTACATAACTATGCTGATATTGGGCTGATAATAACCAGTCGGCCAATATGATCGGACACCCCTATAGAAAATACATTATATGTGTGGATCAGGACAGGAAATAATCATTAGATGTATGGCTATTGTCTATTAAGAATATTATAAAATGCAATCTCAGAACACACAAGTCTATTACCATTCTGGTTCAGTTTTAATAATATTTGAAATTCAATAATAAAACTCAACTTTGTGATAATTCAAACCATTAAATTTCAGTCAACTTCAGGTCAAAACTAAATATATAAATCACAGTCACCTGGGACTGGCTCCATCCTCACTGTGACCCTGAACAAGTGGTGTAGTGGTTTCCAGTTCCAGTAGATTTTCATAACAAATTGTCTCAGTTTTTTTCTGCTTTGGAGTTGAAGAACATTTTATTTCATCAAGTGTCACGTCAGATATGTCACCTGTCTGTAATAATTACTGTATATGACAATTGCTGGCCTTGTCTAAAAACTAAAAAGCTGCTTTATCCCCACAATCCAGCTGTACCAGTGAACCTAAAGACAAGGAAAATAGGAAAAAGAAATTTCAGAGTAGCTGAGCAACAGAGTACAAGAGCAGAGGAGATCCTGATTAAACATTTATCCCATAATACACAAGACATACGAATATATATTTAAAGAGCCTCTGGGATCTGTGTTATTTTTAGCAGCCACTGAATATTTGACTTCATTTCGCTCTATAGCAATCAGGTGACCTCCCTCTCTCACTGTGTTTCCCACACTGAGTGCGATGGGAAACCTCTGGTGCTGCTTTGCTCCCTCTCTTCTTGTGTTTGTTCAGAGTGTTCAGTGTGTGAATGAGGTCACCCTCCTGCTTTTGTTAGTGTGACACATCCTGTGAATTGTTACGTAATAAAATCTGAGACTAGACCGGCAAAACTGGATTGCTGATGTTCACTAAGCTGCCTCATTGAAACGTATATCCTTACAACAATCCCTGATTTGTGTTCTGGTCGATTTACCGAGCTGTGATTACTGGGGTGTTTTAATTATATAGTTCCAGAGTTCCTTTCAAAACATATATGAAAACACATGACCACAGAGTATAGACACAGAGAGAGGTTCTCTCACTCAGGTATCAGTAGCGACTCTAGTATGTGGATAGTAGCTTAGGTCATTGTCATTTGTCATTTGCAGCGATGGGAATAACGGTGTTACTAAGAGCGTAATTTTTTCACTAATGTAATTAATAATCTAATTAATAATAATCTAATTAATAATGATATCAGTTATCAGGTAAAGGCCTGATTCACACCAAAAAATGTGCATGTGCGGGCAGGGTTGACGCGATTTGTGTCCGTTTTCGTTTAGAATGCATGTTAACACATTTGACCATTCACACCGTGAAGTGTGGCCAGCGCGTCTTCCACCACGCTGCAACTAGGAAATAGAAATCTAGTCTATTTTTCCGTGTGGAGGTAAGTGTTATTAGTGTTTTCAGCCAAAATCCTATTAAAAGCTATAACACAACTATACATTCCATATCAACTATTAATTTAAATGTTTATTTGATGTGGACGTAGCAATTACTTTGGACAAACCAGATGCATTGTTTGAGTGTTTTAGCACAAGTGCTAATTTGCAACACCAGTCCACATAGGCTATCAAGGTTGTACTCAGCTACCTGTATGCATGCAGGTATTTGCGTATCTACACTCCTCTAAAACTGCTGATGAAAATTAAGTTAAAAGATACAGAAAATGAGTGAGTAAGTAGGTTTTGAGTTAAAACACTGTAGGAAACCGACAGTGTAGGTGTGAAAGAGCATCAGCTGGTTATTGTCCTGTCAAGGCTGTGATTGATGGCCCTTTAAATTCTTTGTATATATTTTACTGTGTCCATGACAGTGATCGGCATGTAATTTTCTTTTAAACACAGTCTGTAGTGACATTTTTGTAGTCGGGACACTGTGTGAATAAAACATGACTTGACTTGACATAAAAAAAGACCAAACTGCTTTAGGTATATTTTAAACTGTGGAGGATCCGCTGCTGCTGTAGATGTAAAAGGTAGCTATTACACTCACATTATCTGCTGGATTATGGTTCTTATCTGTTCACAGATGAGGTTCTCTGCATACCTTTTGTTGGAGACCTTTACATCCTGCCAGGATGTACGTCAAATGAGCTAAAGGAAGATAAATGTCTTTTTTCAAATCCCTGAGAAGGGAACAATTATGTGAACAAAGCGTGACAGAACAGGTTATGAAATGAAAGTTTATCTTCCTTGTTCCAACTTATCTTTGAATAGGAGATACATGTGTCAGGGTTGTCTGACATGAGAATAAGAAAGTATAAAAAAGTGGCAAAGATAGAATCAGTTACTAAACTGAGTTACTAAAATGAAATCCAACCAACAGCTCAGCAGGTCCACTCACCTATTTTTCTCTTCATTAACACAACACGGAGGGAACCAGCGAGCCAGGCTGGAAGGATAAAAATGACCCGACACATCTGACATTGTGTCTCTAGTGTGAGTGGAACATTAGCTGAGCAGTGCTGCACAAGAGCCATTCGGACACAACAATTACACATAAGCAGGGAAAAAAAACTTAACCTGGAGCATTTTGGATCCTGTGTTACGGCCGGATTACACATCACAGAATGGGATCACATTAAAGTGTATCTAGTTCCACTGACACTGATCATGAAATTTACAGGATGTAGGTTTTGTACAGTTTCTAATCGCAGGTTGTGAAGTAAAACAGGTAAAAAAGTTTCTTCTAATTTTTTTTGCACTAAATGACTCTAAAGTCTCTAAACAGAACAGGAAGTTGGCAAAATACAGTCATCAAAGTGCTCAAGCCAAGCAGTGAGTACAAGTATACACAACACATTATAAGAATCATCATGAAAAACTGTGGCATTTATTCATAACATTAAGTTTTTTTCTTACTCTCTTTCTGTGTTTTGTCCTTGTAACATCTTAAGATTTTTGTAGTAATCCAACACAGTGATACAGTTCAGTTACACAAAACACACTGGATATTAACTAAAAATAACAATAAAAAAAAAACAATCAATTTTTTTTTTTTTTTCTAATTCTAAACTAATAAGTCAGGATCTCCTGTGACAGGCGGTGGTGCCAGCAGCTTGAGAGCAAAAGTCCAATATGGAGTGTCCCCTGTTGATATTTCAAATATCATTAGGACAGGATGCCATTTGATGTGTGCTTCTCCTAATACTTTAAATTGCTAATGTTTTGTTTAACACACTGTGACAAATGGCAGCACCCTCTGGCCTATTTGTGTTTATCTTCCAACATAGTAACATACAAGTCCAAGCATGCGGTGAGACAAATGTGGTCCTCTAAAGTCCAAAGGAGCAACAGATGGTAGATAGTTTAAGAGGTGGGAACACATTAACTTCATGGGTGCCACATTCAGTGAAGGAGCCTGATTAAATTTACCAGATATATGTGTTTTCATTGGCTGCTCTGCCATTTATCTGTAACGTAATAACCAGCAGATTAAATTCTACTTCCTGAATTTGGTCCAGTGGGTGTGACATCATTGTCTGGACGAGGTGAGAGAATCATAACCTGATTATCTGATAAGGAAATGGAGACATGCCAGTGATAAACACAACTCAGCGATGATTACAGGCTAATATGTGTCTGTCTGCCCTGGAGACAAAAAGAAAATCATTAACTCACTGGTCTGCAGTGCCAAAAAAAAACAGTTTAAATCCCAGTTAGATATTGTCAGCATGCGTAACTAGGGATATGTAAGGTTTTTAGGCTTTAATTACAATCTGCTCAGTCACACAGGAGACCCAGGCTTCTCATATTTCTTTTGTTTTGACTGATTCATTTTAACTTTTGCCCTAAAGCAGAGACTGACCTTTATGAGAAGCACCACACCTTTTTACAAACATGTAAGTCCACCTCCTGTTTTCATCCAAAACAATGAATTCATACCAAAGCCAAGTTTGTTGTGAATTAGATTCGGTCGAAATGAGATATTTTAATTTCTACGTCATTGTAACAGATGAATTACATGCTTTAGTCATTAGAGGCAGTATTTTGTGTGGTCATGGAGAGAAAATGCAGGTGCTCTGTTACAGAAGTTAGAAGGTCTACAACAAAATGTGCCAATCTAGCTGAGAGTCTTTCTTTACACATTTTCTGGCATGTATATTAGGAACAGTGTCAGATTGTCGTGGTAGGCGTTTAATTTCCTGCTCACAAGCACTTAATACTCAGTTCAGTGCTCTGGGACGTGAACAATACCATTAAACATTCAGTGATTTATCTTTGCAAATTACTGGCTAAGTAGTACTTCAAGTATGCCACTGGCTTGATTTCAGTGTCAGATCCAATAATGCTGTGTTCAAATAAAGGAAATTTAACATAAACACTTGGAGAAGAGGGACAGCCTGCTTTCACTGAGATTTATACTTGACACACACTATTCAAAACCTTCCATGCTTGGTTTGCTTTCATTCCATCCGTCTTTCTTGTGTGTGGAATAAGACATCTGTAAAACATCTCTCATGGCAGATTTACTGGTTCGTGCACCTGGCTTAATGGTGCACTTGACAGCTTTCTCTGGCTCAGTGAACAGACCAGTTCCTGGAGAAACCCCTTCACTTCCCTCAGAGTAGCTTACTGCATTACCTTGTCAGGCTGAATTAGCCCATTGATCCATGTTGGCATTCGATGATAATTATAAATAGAGGCTAAAGTGTTCCATGCAGAGAAGGAATAGTGGATACACGAGTGACCAGGTGTGTAGCTACACAAAGAGCCAACTTGAATGACATGTCTAAGCACTGAAATAGGTGTAAGGATTTTTCAGGCCATCAGTTATGTCACTTTATGTAATTTTCATTGTAATTTTGGTTTTGAGAATGACAGGCGACTCTCTTGATATTTGGGAACAGCATGTGTTACTTTGACAACCATATGTGTAACAACAGTATGTGTTACTTTGGGAGTGGTGTATATTAAGAACAGCATGTGTTAAGAACAGAATGTGTTGAGAACATTATGTATTGAGAACAAAATATGTTAAGAACACAATGTATAAAGAACAGAATGTGTTAAGAACAAAATGTTTTGGGAACACTATGCATTGAGAATAGTATGAGTTGGAAACAGTAGGAGTTAAACAGAGTTGGTAACAGTGGGGTTAAGTCCTTAAAATGGACCAACATTAAGGTAAAATGAGCTTGAATGACTGTGGAACAAACATGACATCATTTATTAACATGTCACTGCTTCACACTAGCATGAATAAAATCACCCATGAAGAGCAATGATGATCTACTACCTCCACCCTGAGGGTCCTAAAATAAAAGGAATTGGTTCATAATAACCTGATGACATACATGGCCGCTGGTTGTTTTTAATGGGAGAACCATCTTCATTCTGGATGCAGATTATAGAGCTGAAAATGACATTAAACTGCATCTATGTATGTAGCTATATGGAAGAAGTGATTTTCTTTCTGATGGAAACTGCTAAGGAGCTATTTTTTTTGACTGCTAAGGAACATATGTTGTAGAGAATAAAATGTCTGCCCATACCATACCTATGTTCAGTGTGGCTCCTGAATGAACTGCTTGATCATTTTTTCAAGTCCTGGCTATTATACCACTGGGGTCCACATGGCCAAATCTCTGCTCCTACAAGTTCAAAAGGACTGTGCGTCCCCCCCTGACTGAGAGGACAACAGATGCAGCACGCTGCCGGCTTGAAACAGAGCCATTAATCACAGCAGTGGTGTTGCTGAATGGATTACTCAGTGAAGCAGAGAAATTAAATTAAAAAAAAAAAAAAAGAAGCACGTTATTTAATTAAGAGGAAAAACACAGATTTACAATGACTGGCATCACTGAGGGAGTTCCCTTGTTCAAATAGTGGATTGTACTATTCATTTGTAGTTTTACAGGATAGTATGGGAAGGCAGATTGTCCATACTTGTCTTAATAAAAGTGTCTACTGCCCCTATTTGTACATTGTATGTGCTTCTATCGTCCAGAGGGGAAAAAGAGCCATTAACTAATTCCCTACAATGAAACAAGTTGTAAATGTGGATCAGTATTTGTGACTTTCTAAACTTTTCTTAAACACAGCCTTTAAACACTGACCTATAAAAATAAATTGAATCCTCTGATGTTTTGTGACATTAATTCGAGAAGTGTGGGCCATGCGTTACGGGTCAGAAGCCACTTGGGAAGAGAAAGTGTTTTACAGTATTAGCTTGCACATGGCACAGGCTACAGAAAGAGGTTCTTGGTTAAGCAACAGATGCCTGGTGTCAAAAGTCACCATGCCCCCCCCACATCTCCACCTCCTCAAGGACAGAAGGGAGATAGGGAGGGACAGACGGCCTTTGGGCCCCTTTGAGGACCCAAACAAAAACACTCCTTTCTCCTAAACCTCTGATGCCTGAGGCTTTGTCTACCCTGGAAACCTGCCACTTAAATCTTTGCCGAACTGGTTGAGGGTGAACTACAGGATAATTGTTGAATGCAGGTCATTTAAACTGAATGCTGAATACAGCATCATATTACACTGGCTGAGGTTGAGTATCTGAAAGAGTGGGAGTGGAAACTCCATCCTATATAAGAAGATCAGAAATATCTATCTATTTATTAATACCTGGTGATGATAACTGAAGGTCATTACATGGTCAGCTTGCTGCTCTTTTAGCAGTACTATCGTTTGAATAAGTAAAAGAAAGCAGTGTGGATTGGTGACAGGCCTATAATGCTACACCCTACAGAAAATAAAGAACAATGATTCTGTGCCATCACAAACTGCCGGTTGCTAACGGGACACCTCAAAAAAAAATATGGCCACGCTTTTGTGTAAACTACTACACTTTAGTATCTACATTTTAGTGATAAACTGGTCTTGATTATATAGTCATAGATAACTTCTAAATAAACTAAAAACAGTTTCCAGACCATCTATTTTCAACCTAGATTCAACACAGACATTGAGCTGTGTCTGTCATGTATAGGTCATCCCTGCTTCAAGCAGTTCAAACCTCTTGGGTTCAAAGGCAAAAGCTGTGGGGCTTGGTGACATACATGTAAGTTTGTTTTAATCATTGTATTGGTCTTGCTCAAGTCCAGGACTTCTAGGAAGTATCTTGGATAGCGTATCTGATTATAGTCAGAGGAAAATCAAGAGGAAATTCCTCTAAATGACAACATAATATCTCTAAAAGTATCAGGCTCCATTTGGGGTTCAGTTTCACAGTGTTTATTGCAGTCCAGCTCTGCAGAACTTTCATTACCAAAGTGAATTCCAAACCAGTTGTCATTTCCAGGCATGAAGAAGACTTGAATTGTAACAGTGCTCTTCATCCAATCGCCGCAAAATTCCTCTTATTTGCCTCAACTGTATTGCAGCATAAATGCTTCCTGCTGCCACAGTGACACTCTGTTCCAGGTTGTTGGTTACTCCGTGTGCACGGTGGAAACTGATTAAGCTTCTGTTGCTAGAAGCTGAGGAGAGAGGCTGTTATTTTGACAGGCAGAGGAAGTGCCAAATACTTAAAACAAGTCTTATAGAAAGCAACAGTAACTAAAGCTGATCCCCTTCAGCTGGATCATTCACTGGCTCTTGGTAGTGTGCAATTATTTTGACTTGCATGGTATGCCTACAGTTTAAGCAATTTTAGGACATGTTTTCCAGTGAAACTGAAATAAAACCAGTTGCCACACATAGTGAAGTGCATGTGAGTGCTTTGGTTTGGAAAAAGACTGGTTTAAAACCTAGTATGTGGCTGGACTGTACAAAATTGAGGACATAAGGGAAAACTGTGTGTGTGAAACAGCATTACCATAATTAGTACATTGATGATGACACTGTGTTTAATTTGCACTGAGTCAGCTGTTTTTAACCATTTATCTGTCTGTTTTTCTCCTACCCTTTGTGTTCACATACAGCATTTTAACACAGATTTGTTTCATTTTTCTGTTTGACTGTTGACAACAGACATTAAACAGTGACTGAAACGCAACCAAAAGCTGCTACTAGACATTTACCAACCGTTTTTTTTTTTCCTTTCAAATACAAGTAAGAAAGGCAGAACAATACAATTAATTAGTCACTCAACAGTCATCTTGTGCAGGCAGTGACTCACATTATTATTCCATGAACACACTGCTTTTGTTGCCGTAACTGTTATCTTACATTCTGCTGAGCAGTAACAGTTAAGAGCAACATCATGCGAAATGACACATCCTTTGTTTCAAGTTAAGTCAAGTGTGCTAACTAAAGGTCACTTCAGACACTTCTAGACACTTGTACCCAGAGCTGATGTGTGTGGGGGGGTTTGGCGATGATCGGCAGGGAGCAAGAAATGAGTTACTTTCAATATGTAACATATGTGAATCAAGTAGCTGCCACTTTTTATGGAATTACCAGCAGAATAAATCAGTAGAAAAGGCAGAGATGTATAAACAAGACTAAATCCACAGCAGCTGCAGCTGAGAAGGCTACGTTGCTTGGCAACACAGTATCTGTTGATGTGTTCCTCTGTATTGTGAGCTACAATAATATTCTTTTTCTGTGCATACCTGTCTGATGCGAAGAGATGTTTCAGAATGTATTTGTTTGCTTTCTTGTTGTGCATGAATCCATGATGAAGTTATATACCAAACGCAGACTGATCTGCAATGGGCTTCTGTGCAACTGTTAGACATGTTCAGAAAAATTTAACTCTAGTTTGTACAAAGATTTTCATAGAACTTGTTATGAGGGCACATATGTTAATGAAAAGATGCATCAGACACCCATCAGTTGCAGGCTGTAGGGGATGGAGGGTGAAATGGCAAAGAGTTGTGTCCAATGGACAAAAAATATTTCAGTGTTCAAAATTTCAGAACAGACTGGTTCAGTAAGTGCTTGATTGGGAATATGCTTTGTGGGTTAGTGTTGGACTGTTGGTTGGAGCTACAGGATTTCATATTTTCTGAGGCTCTAACAATGTCTTTTAGAGTGACTGAATCTATGAACAAGCAGTACGGCGGTTATAGAGAAAAAAAAAAAAAGTTTACTGCTAATTAACTGTCTCACTTTCGTCACACTTGAAATTCCACCTAATGTTATCTTTGGGAAAGCTTTTGTAGCCACTCGTTCCAATCAACAGCACATACTTCAGAACAAGTAGACAAACAAATGTTTGTGAAGTTTCCAGTTGTTTCACAGATTTTTAATTCATTAATACAAAAACTTCTTATGATACAAATGACAACAGAGTGGAGACTCTTCAAATTGTGAGACTGAGGCAGAGAGGCCATCCTGTCAACTCAGAGTGAACAAGTGCTGGAAGTTCCTGTCTGCTGTCTGAAAATCAATCTAGTAACCTCAAACTGTCACAGTTCTGGCATCAGTACTGATTAGAGGTTATATATATTCATAATATACAGTTATATTCAGAGTCAGGGTGCTTCACTGAAGAACAGTAAATGATGTAAGTAAAACATTGAGACACAGCTTTACAAATAAAACCTGTGAACCTTTTCCTCTTAATCAATGTGGGAGCAGCCCAGACAGGAAGTGGCTGCACTGTGTCATTATCAACAGAATGTGTTCTCTTATCTCCCTGCAGGGTGAACCAGACATTTCTCTGGCCCATTTTGTCAGGAGTTAAGCAAAGACTGAAAAACATCTAAATGACTTGTACTTCTGCAATTACCTTCAGTAGGAGCTTCTTTTATGATGCTTGCCAAATGCCTTTAGTTCATTCACTGTATTTACAAGGTTCAGAGCCCAAATCAGGTACAAATGCAGGAGACTGTTTTCACAGCCTCCTGCGTTTGTACCAGTGTTTGGTTACAGGTGAAGCTGGGAAATATGATCACGGAAGTCCAGTGTGTGCTCTGGTGTGTGTACATTTATGCACACCTTCTGCTAAAGAGAGAGAGAGGGGGGCAACGGAGGCAAACAGACATAAATCTTATTTTGTGTAATATAGTCCCTGACAAAATTGAATAAACTTTGCATGTTTCCAATCCTCAATCATCAGAGAGAGAAATGTACATGACACATGTTTGACAGGTTTCATTGGTTTACTTAGGTCTTTCACACATGGTCAAGATTTACACAGAGGACTCTGGTATGAAGCTTAAATTAGAAAGCAAAGTCTCAAATACAAAACATTACCACTCATATTACCTTGACAACAGGCCATAAAAAGCCATTTTAGCATCATCAGTGTCAGTGCTAAAAAGGATAATGGAGCTTGTTTTGGTGTAAAACTTAGATAATTCCAGTTTGTCAGAAGTTTGTCTGAATTGTATTCTTTTACTTTTAGCCATTATTGAAACTGATCCCTCAGTGAGGCTAACTGAGAAAAGAAAAGAAAAACTCACATATTTGTGTCGTTATTACAAGGAGGAAACAGACCATTAATTGATTCAGAAAATCTGATTCAGGCACTGACCGGATATTTCTAAGCTTACTGATGCACATAGTTTCACTATGAGAGGTTAAAAGGTTCCTTATGTTTTCTTGGAAAAACCCTGAGTTGTTGTAATTTGTGCAATTGGATTTCAATCCATGTTATTAGTGACCAGGTTGACGTGTCAACAATAAACTTTTACAGAGAGTTGAAGTGCAACTCAGTGTCGTGGCATAGTAAGTCAAAACTGGAGTGGGTAGTAAATTTGTACTCAAATTGTCATTTTACCATTTATTTCAATTTTTCCAAAGTCATTATCTATATGTTTTATTTGCAATCTTAGATACTTTAATACATTTTAACAAAGTCCCATTTGACTTGTAACCCATCACATATTTACAATATGACATATTAAGTTCAAATTTAATGGTAAGTATGATAAAAGCCTAATATATTCTTAATACATTTTCTAATAGTGGTGGTAGCAGCAGTATTAAATGGACTTGGCAGTCGTATTCAGTGGTTTGTCGCTGCTGTGTCTATATCAATCTTTGTCGCTCTGAAGAGAACCTCTTTATATTCTAGCACCATCTCCATGGTGACAGACCTTAGTTAACCAGGTTCAGCTTGCAGTATAGGTGATGTAACCAGGTTAGAGAGCCACCTCTGTCAGATCAGCATTCGTCACTAAACACCTTAATCTCACCTCATCACTCACAATTCAAGGGATTTGTTTTTTATGATGTGTTGCAGACATCACAGCAGTCAGACAATCAAAAACTCAGTGAAAGGTGTGAGTTATCATATGAATGAATGAATCATGAGCATGGCAGTCAAGACAACAAAAATAAGACCCATATAAAAAGACATTTTCCTTTAAATACAATATAAACTAAAGGTCTAAAAGTATTAACTTTACTTTTTGACACAAGATTCCAGATCAGCTGCACTGTGAATAATACAGTGTAAATTCCCAGTGATTTAAAAAAAACTTCTTCGAAGGACTGTGTCGTCATACAGCAGCTGAGTGAGCAAACAGAGCGGGGGAGGAAGACTGTGCCAAGGTAAGAAGAGAATCAGAGGGGGGCCAAGTATGAGTTGTCACAGATGAAAAAGAATGAAGCCCAAGAGGATGTTTTGTTGTTAAGTTCAAAGCAGAAACTCAGTCATGGAGTGAAGGCGGCTGCTGCTTGAGGCTGCACATCAGAGCTCCTTCTTCATTAGCTTTGCAACTGACGAAAGCCATGCTTTTAATTAATCTCTTCATTTCTGTCACTGTGGTAAATACCAGAATAGAATAATATGCAATACAGGGATCCCCTTCTCTTTGATGTATGGAAACTAGCTGCTCTGCCATGTTCCTTCTCTGCCCATCTGGTCTGTTCTGACAATGGCAGTCCTACATCAAATCTCATTAGCGGTGCCTAGTATTCTTTTCATCTTCCACAAAAGGCGTCTATTGTGCCAGTGCTAAAGTGCATTCCTCAGCTCCCACTTGTCTCCGTCTGGGGGGGCTTAGGGAAATTACTGTCAGAGGTGACTAAGTTCAAATTCACCTCCCCATGAAGAGATTACACCAGTCCATTTTTATCTGTGATTAATTTTCAGAAAATGAGTTGGCAACCCACAAATACAAACTATGGTGAACTTAAGATGAGACAGAAACTTGAGAAACTGTCTCAGAAATTTGTGACAGCATGTTGACTAGTGTTTTATTAACATTATTATTATGTTTTATCATATTTATTGGCTGTACATTAAAGAGTTTGATCTTTTGTGCACAAAAATGTGCACATTGTTTCTAAGTGTGAGAAGAGAAATCAAAAGTGACATTGCAGTTAACCTAAAAGTTAGGTCTTTAAAGTGTTCCCACTGGGATTTGTTTTGCATGTGTCAGGCCAATTCTTGGCATTTTGCAATGGCTATAAATGACAGAGATGATGGTCGTAGAATTTATTATCTTTGGGAAGAGCCTAGCTGTATATTTTTTAACCCATAACCCCATCTTGAATATGGTACCAGTGGAGAAGTGGTTATCTGGACAATCTGCAGAAGCATAAAGCAGCAAGCCGCCCTAAAAACTAACAGTCAAACTTTTCTCTGCGTCATCTTAAAGTCTAGTGAAGCAACAGGCCTTTAATTTGCAACGTGTGGTGAACACCCACCACTACCATAAGTATGATAAAAATCTCATGCAGTTTGTCACTAGTGTGTTGACTAAGATGAGGTGGTATGTCATTACAGACAGACACAAGTGGAAGGTGGTAAACACAGTGGTCAAATACACGTTTGACTTGGAATCTGCTTCCACCATCAACTGATGATTATTTATTATCTCTATAGCCATTTAAATGCATATGTAATTTAAATGCACGTGTCCTCTGTGCACAAGTGAGAGCTATTGAGGCTGTTGAGCTTGTGATACTTGAGAGCAGGTCATGATGAAGTGTGTGTAACACTAAAAAACCTGACTGCAAAAAACACAGGCTTTGACTAGTTTGACCAGTGTCCAGGTTGATGGAGACAAATTCAACTCAAATAAAATATCAAGATGGAGTAAAATTCAGCTTAAAATTCAGAGTTCATTTCAGTTCCTGTTGTTCCATTATATAGTTAGTTTCAGGCAAGTTATTATCAAGTTTTATCTTCTGGATCCTTCAAGTATAAAACTTTAAAGCATCTAAACTGTTTGTCATTTCTCATTCATTTCCCAATTGTTTACTTCCTTACCTGCAGAGGCTGGGATAATAGTCTTTCATTACTTTTATAATGTTCATTAAATTAATTGGGTGATTTCACAAACAACAGAATAAACCTGACAGGCACATACATCAACAAAATAACTTAAAGTAACAGTTTTGTTACTTTCTTCCATAATAACCGTGTGGCTCATTTTACAATTTACAATTCTAGAAGTGGGAACCCTGAAGCCCAGGATGTGATGAAGAACTGGTCTGTGAAGAGTTTGACCCGCCATGTAAATGAAAACTAGCGGTAAATGGGGTGGATGAGTGTTTGGCAGCAGAGGAGAGAAAACAGATCTAAAAATTTAAAGCAGAGACAAGATTGGCTGATTGAGATCACGAAGGAATGTATTTGAAGAGTGAAGAGTAAGAGAGAATGAGATCATTGTATTGTTATTTTAAATGCATGGGTTATTAAAATGATTTAAACACCAATTAATTAATTGATAAGAATAAATAATTCACAGTTGCAGCTGTGGTAAGACTTAGCTTATGTTTGTACATGGAAAAGTCGGCTTTTCTGTGAAATCTGGTTTCTCTCTTCGCAGAGCCTGATTCCGGTAACCTGCCTTTTTATTTTCACATTGAAGATTTTTTTGTTACTGCAGAAACACAAGCAGCGACTTGGTTATTTAAGTACACGTACACATTTAGTGAGAGTGAGAGTGAGAACTAAAGATATAAACAATCTCTTCAGTGAGAATAACCAGCAGCTTGTAAACAAATTTCCAGGCAGAGGTAAATCTTTAGTTTTCTTTTCCCTACCATAATAGGATGTAAAGCCTCCAGCAGAAATGTGCTGACCTGTAAAATCCCAGCTGTGGGCCTTGCAGTGCCCAACACAAACTGGGTCTTTCCCAATGAAACTTAATGCCCAGGGTAACATGCCATGTTTTGCTACAGGAAACCAAAGAATGTTTGACCGCTGGGCCCCGGCGTCTGATGGCAGACTGCATCCCTTTTGAAGTATTCCCCTTCCAAGGCTGTGGCCAAAGTAAATAAAAGCAGACCGCTCTCTCGACCTCCATCAAACACATCACTCAGAAACAGCTGTTACCATTTAGCTGGAAAAACCACAGACATTCCTCCACTCAGAATGTATATGAGACATGTGAGATAGCAATCAACACACACATTCTTCGACTGTGGTTACACTTCCCATTTCTTCCCCTTCCAGAGTGTAAACAGACTGGGCCACCACACCGACCAGGTTAGAGTTATGACCTCACAATATTGTTTTGTTGTTTCAAACATTTCGACACAGTGATTATGTTGTCTGGTTTGTTTTGATTTCAGCTGAGAATCTATGCAGCTCTCAGAATGGCTGCTTACAGTTTCAACTTGGAGATAATGTTTGCTTATCACTATTTACAGAACAGGCAGTACTGTAAATTAAACACAGTAAAATTACGTATAGTAATGTCATAATAGAGAACAGCTCTGTCCAGGAGTCTGGGATGATGTGATCTCAACAACAAGTACAAACAGTCTCCATGTTATTTAATAGAACTGTCTCGTTAGATAATACTGTATGTTCTCAATATGATTCATAATATTCATAATAAATCATAAAAACATTCATGATTAAGCTCCATTTGTAAGCACATTTAGATGTGATCAATTTAAATTTTAGCTGTTTGTTGTAATAATTTAATTTTCAATAAACTGTAAGAAAAAAAAAACAGCTGTTGTGCTTACTGTTACAGTAAATATACAGTCAAATCTCAACCTCCTGTCATTTTCAGCTGTTTATCCAAGACTGGGTTGTGGTGGCTGCAGGTTAAGCAAGGTAGTGCAGATTTCCCTCTCCTATGGGTAGGATGTGCCAGAAAAACCTCCATCAGGAGGCATTCTGATCAGATACCCATCCACTGCCTCAACCAGCTCCTGTTATTCCAAACAGCACTTGCTCTACTATGAGCTCCCTCGGGATGTTCTCTACGGCCAAGCCAAGACGCTCCACAGAGGAAATTCATTTCAGCCATTCATAGCAACAATCCCATTCTTTCAGCGATCTCATTTTTTGCTCATTTCCCTTGGTAAGGTTTTCCAAGGTACACTGGTTTCAGGTAACAGTCAAGACTCAAAGCAACCACCAGCGACTTCTCCATGTAGCAATACAAAGATGCAATTTCCATAGAGCTATGACCGTGTGGTGATTGATGGTGTCAAAATGACATGAATGTCTGCACCAGATTTCATGGCAGTCACACCCATACACCCTGTTGCAAAGAGGTGAACTGAATGACCAACCCTAATCCAGCAGCCTCACACTTAAATTCAACTAACCATAATACAATGATGAAAAAGAACAACTAATGTGTGGTGCTTGTTGAGTGCTGCGCAGACAGGAAGTAAACAAGACAGGAAATCAGGGATGACACAATACAAAGGTCACCAGCTAGAATCAAACCAAATATGTTGTGGTTATTTAAATGCAAAATAAGTAAATGTAAGGTCACAACATCATTCAACCAAGGAATGTCAATACTCCAAGTGTTCATAAAAAACCTCTCTGTCTCTCCTCCAGCAAAACTTAGCAAGTCACAGATTTGTTTTAAAATAAAAAAGCCATAGAGGAAGTGGCCCCTCGCAGAGTCTACACTTCCCATTCTGCTTTATCTTCCCTGGCCATTCAAACGTCAGACTGATCTTAGCCAAGCACAGTGTTCTTTCAGGATCCATTGTCAGTGCATTTGCTGAACATGCTGTAGAGAAAATCTGAAGAACAATCTCCTTTGCTTGGGAGGTACGACGAATCCTCACTAATGCAACTTTAATGAGGGTGCTTCAGGAAAAGAGGGACGAGGGTGGCCCTGTCAGCTGCTGCCTCAGTAGACATGCTGCTGTTATTACTGCTCTGATTTGGTTTGTTCGATGGACAAAAACAGAAACTAAACTTAGCTCCATGAAGCTTTTTAGTCTCTTTACCTCACTGGTTTCTTTTTACAGTCCATGATGTACTGTTTTGGTTCCACTGCTTTAAACCTTGTTCGCAGCTGCAAACAGTGAAAACAAAAAACAAAAAAAAAAAAAAACTCTGGCTCAGGACAAGTCGGTGAACATAGTGAAGCATTTAGTAGCTAAAGAGCCAAATAGTTTTCGCAGTAGTTTGCAGAGATCCAAGCAGAGCTGTAAGAAGAATAAATATTAGAAATTCAAATTAGCATTTACAACATAGCGAGTGAAATGAAATATCTACAGACATTTATAAATATTCTAATATTCTATAGCATTCAGTGAGCACCATACTAGTAATGAACAGGGCCTCACTTTGCTCCCAAAATCTCAAAAGATTTTGGAAAATTTCTGCTCCATGTTTTTTGTCAGCTGCACATTCATGTCTCCAGTCTCCTGTTCTACCACATCCCAAAGGTGGTCTGTTGGATTCAGATCTGGTGACTGCAGAGGCCACTAAATTAGTGTGAGCAAGGTGTTATTGGACAGGGGCTTGCCTCATAGTGGTGGTCCCAGCAAGAGATCACACAAGTGTATATTGGTGAAAGAACAGATTTTTAATTATCAATATTTAAGTGAGGTGTTATAGAGAACATTTACTCAGGTCAGGGAAAATGTAGCAAAGCTGAGATAATACAGAATTTGTGCAAATGAAAACGGAGTGAAATCAAGTTACACAAACCCCTGTAATACACACGAAATGGGCACAAATGTGCTAATCACACTCTCGATGACCTGAGACACCTGAGACCTCTGTCATTGGAGACAAGGTGGAACACGTCATTCCACTCCAGCTCTGGCTGTTTGCCATAGTTCCTGATGTTGGGCAGATCGCCCAGTTTTCCAGTGTACAGGATGAGGACTTCAGTTGGACTGTTGACAACTTGGACCATGTGGGTGCATGCACCAGCAGCAGTTAAAGAATTTTCACATAGTCTGGGAATCTTTAGATGGAATCACATCTTCTGGAGTCACCACAAGATTAAGAAACATGCACTACAGAATTCCTAAAAACAATCAACATGGATATTGGCTTTCTGTTGGATTATTTTATGGTAGTGAAAGACACACAAATATTTTTGTCTTGCAGAGCTGCCTGAAGCTGTTGCTTTGGTTTCAGGACATTAATCTGTGTGAGAATGTACTATCCATTCTGAAAAACACTGTTTTCTAGGAACCTGCTTTTCTTGGGACACAATATTTAATTTCCAAAAACATGTCGTTATGTACATGGAGAAATCAAACATGAAATAAACTAACAGAAGTGAAATTTGTTTTGACACACTCGGTTTTACTGGGAAGGGTCCAATAAAGACAGCAAACAATGAAAAAAAATGAAAAGAAAATAAATAAATAAATAAATAAATTAAAAACCAGCAAAACATTCACAGGAGAATCTGCCTCTTTCATTGTACTGAGCAAAATGCATGGCTCCAGGGGGTTTGTATCCTAATCAGTATTCATGTCCAAAGGAGGACCAGGATCATAGACATAGCTGAGTGATTCCTGACTGGAGTGGAAGGAGAGTCAGCAGTACGTGACCTGAAACAGCCAAATGGCCTGTCTGTGACCCACACCACATTCCCTCCCATGGTCTACTGGTCAGGGCATTGCTGTTTTACTGGACAGGCACAGATACAAAGTGAAATGCCTGTATAATGCTCCTCAGTGATTAGTCTGGATGGAGAGGGACAGAGTGAAGAAGATTAAAACATGCAGCCTGTAGTAATACACTGGATAGCTTCATGGTGCGGCAGGCCAAACACTTGTTCATCAGTAATTTACTCATTTACTGCGATATCTGGTGAAGAGACAGTATGTAAGAGGGAATCAATGGGTATGCTTATGTAGACACTACTTGAGAAGTGGAAATTGTTCATGTCTGTAAATCAATGGACCACACAATACAGAACCCCAACAGGACAATGCACATGTTTGTGTTGGTGTTCTGGTTGGGTTGAGAGGTGCAAGAGTGTGACATAAAAGACAACAAGAGGAGAGTAGAAGTTGATTGCAGAAAACCATGCAATTCATCACTGTTCACAGAGGAACGGTCACAATACCAGTGAACAATATCTACAGTGACAGAGGCATCTATTCAGAGTGAATTCAAGCCATATTTAACAAATAAAACATTGACCCTAAAATACTGAAACACAATCCTACTATTCCACTATCCAGCTCCTCTGGATTCTCAGAAATGAATGGAAATGAATTGTGATGCCTCCTAGAGCTTTGTGCTACCCTATTATGAATATAACATATCATAATTTGTACCTGCCAACATTTGAGTAGCAAATGCTACGGCGCTGGGTGTGGAGTTTTGAGGGGGCAGAAGTGGGCAAATGTTTAAATGCTGATAATGTGGTGTTAGAGTATATCAGGCAGGGGTGTATAGCAGGCATTGGATGCAGGAGTCTGGAGTCCCATCATTTCTTTGAACGGATCATGTATGTAGGCTACTTCTCACTTTGTTAATATTAGACATTCATTTATAACATTATATTACATACTACCCCCACTAAAATCTCCACTGCACCTCTCATAATGTTATAGAACAATGTTTATATTCTATTAGTTTCCTTGCAAAATGCAACATGGAAGAAACATGGAAAAAATGTGTTGGCAGCTATGTCATACATTACAGCAAAATTATCAACATTTACAAAAATCAGATGTCCAATCAGAGTGCTCCAGCTTGCTGTACTAAATGAACTCTATAACAAACAGGTTAGTTTGAACACTGGACTTGCACATAAGTTACATTCAATCTCTACACTGGACAGGAACTGGATGTGTGGAGGATTGGAATTGGAATAGAGTAGCACTGCTGTCACTGACGCTCGGCATCAGCTTTTAGTAACAAGCTGTTTTGCTAGCGACTCTTGCTTATGTCCACCTTCTTCTGTAACAATGAGAAGTCCATTTTCATTGCTTCTAGCTTGTGACCTGGCTGCCAGATTTACTTCTGCAACAGTTAAAAAACAACACAAGTCAGAGTTGACATGTGGGCTGAGTTGAATGGACTCCATGTATAGAACACTTTTATCCAAAGTGCTTCATAATTTTCCTGTTGAGTGGTGTTGCTTTTCCCTAGTTCTGAGTAACACCCATCACGGCAACAGATTTAAGAGCTGTTATTTCAGCAGTCGACCCACAAAAAACTGTGCAGCACCGTAAACCTCATCTACTACTTATCATCATTTTTGTGGCTATTTTCCTGTCACTCTTCTTTGTGGCAGGCGCAGGGACAGGATTTCAATTTTGGATGGGCCAAAGTAATTTTGGGTGGGACCTTTGATGGTTTCCTAGTTGTTTCAGTCACACAAACAGTGCATCTGTTTGATTATTAAACTTTTGAAATCTTTTTCTAACACACTATAATGTTGTAATAGTTATTGCAAGGGGTACAAGTAGCTAAATTACTCAAATTTTCATTTGTCTATGATCATAAATCATAAATAAATCATTTTATGATAAGTAAATACCTTTTCTCTCAGGTAGTGCCAGGCCCATTAGGCCACATCTACAAAACTATGGCAACTCTGCTGATAAAGCTAGGAGGCTTGATTTTAAAGATGCCTTAAAGCCCTGAGACAAGTTTTTTTTTTTATATAGTGGTCAAGACCAAGTGAGAATCAGAGATCTGAACCATCTATAACAATATTTTGCTCTCTTTTTACGTTTCCAGTTATAGTAACAGAATCTATTGCATCTGTGACTCATCTTATTTATTGATAAGAACATCAGTGCTTACAGATTTATTTATGATTTACGATCATAGACAAATGAGTGAAATTACACTTCACTGTCACTTTACTTTCAATAAGCTGGACAGCTAATCAATGAGCATAAGGGTTTCAAACTGATTATTTAAATGTCACCAAAAAGAGTATCCTGTAGGAAAACATGGAAAAGCAAGGAAAAAATAATAATAAAAAGATAAAGCAACCAATCCAGTCATGTTCAGTAAACCCATAGATGGATGGGGGCATATTAGAGTTTATTATCCTGCCTGAGAACATTTTGACTTGGACTGGAGGAGCTGGGAATCAAACCACTGAATTTTCAGTTGGTGGATGAACTGCTGCCCCTCCTGAGCTCCTGAGTACCACAGCTGCATGATCAGATACTGGAGAAACCCCAACTGGATCCTTTCAGTGTGAAAGACCAGCAGCTCTACTCCGAGTTCTAAGACTGAGCCCTGGCAACCTGCAGAGGACTTTGGCAGGTCTTATCTAAATGACTGTGGAAAGAACAACAACTGCACGTTCAATGTTCACCAAAAAATAAACCATAATTCTATTAACTCACCACTCAAAAACTGCTAAAAATGAATGATGTCTTTTTCATGAAAAAATGTTTTAATTCCACACAATTTATTCTTCTACTGTGTATTTATGTCTTGCCTTGGAGCATCAACACAACTGGCTTGTTATGCTCCTGTTTGGTTGTTGAAATGGATGTGACTTTTCTATTCAAGATTCTTTCTTCAACTTTAGCTCCAACAAAAGAGTAATCTTTGCCATGATTTCAGTTTGATGTTGACAACAAATTAGCATCAGGCAGTCTTCTGTAGCTCCAACTAAAATCCCTGCAGTAGCTAGATGATCTTATGGTGTGTATAAGGCTGTGCCTCAAGTTGGAATCCAGGGATCTGGACACAGAGGCCTAGTATATTGCTACTGTACTGTATTTAAGTACCTAAGTACCGAAAAGTCAAAAGGTTTCGCATTTCACATGACCTTCACGGTGCAAACAAATCCAACAAGTGCAAATGAATTGCAACTGTTATCGCTGTAGATTTACGTCAAGGAAACAAGAAAACAAAGGTAATACAGGATTGATGATCTTGTGTTTATCGATCGTTATTGATCATTCTGTCACTGCTGTTTCAGTCAGTTTTAGACGGATCTTGATAAAACTTGTAGTTTTAACATTTATGAGACCTCCGCTCTCAGCAGAGACGTTGCTTGTTCATTTAAAAAGTGCCGTATTGGGATGGGGGGTGATGTTGCCTTTTTGTGCGGTTTGTTTTAATTGTTTGTAGCTTTAGCTGTGTTTGGTGGTTGTAAAAATGAGCTTTTAGATGAGATTATGAAATTTCTAAGGATATGAGACATGCTGAGATTTATTTCGCAGACTCGGCTCAACAAGCTGTGAAATCGGATGTGACCCACTTTACCATTGAGAAACCCTGGCTTTGTTCTTTACATGGCCCATAATAATTGTCCATATTTAACACGTAACCCTAGCACTAGTACACATCATGTAGCACTTCTACATTTAGGTCTAGCATGTAGCTAGAATGGTTAACAAACGAATCATAATTAGCATGTAAGGTTAGTCATCTCTGTGAGTTACCTTTCATATGACCCGAAAGTGCTGACTTTACGTTTTGCATACTTTGCAGCAGTTTGTATTTTTCATTTTGCAGGCAATGTTCATTAAAACGACCACTTCCCAGCATGTTGATCCGATGTACTGTCCTCTTGGGGGGGAAAGTAACACATAACAACCGTAAACAAAGGCTCATGCGAAGCCTGTCAGAGTGAGCTGTGTAGACTTCAATTGTAATCCAACTTATTTTATTTCTCTCTTTGATAAGTGGTTTATTGAGACTGCCGAGAAGTATGGTAAAAATTCCAAGCATTTACAAGTACAAAATTCAAGCATTTTTCAAACGTTGAAAACACAACTTTAACATCCAAGCATTTTCAAGGATTTCAAGTACCCGTACAAACCCTGATCAGACCACATTTTTCCTTGGTCAGAAACTGACCAAGTAATTATACTGGAAGCTGAGCATAACTGACAGGCTTTGTTTGTCTCTGGCTTGCTCTGTCTTGCATAGCTGCATTTGGAATGTATTTCCTTATACTGCTGGGTTAAAATAATAGTGATTTCAGCATCAGAGTGATTACAGCTCTGGGTTCTCCACTGCATCCCTGAAAGATGGAGCCACAGGCTATGTGGATGGAAAAGAACACAACACATTGAATTAAATGTGGTACAAGTGTTCATGACTCCAAAGGATGAATCCTAATCAGTTTGGTGGCATTAGGGTCTACAAACTGATAGTGGGTTTTCACTATTTTTATAAGTTTTCACTTGTCCACTGAAATAGCTAATCAATAGCTTGACTCAAAAACTCAAAATTGTTCAAAAATAGTTCATTCATTCATATTCAGTAAATGGACACAAGATTTGGTGTCCCTTTCACTTTACTTTGTGTTTAGAGTTAATTAACAAATGTTAGCATGTGTAGTGGTAAACCATATTTCAGAACATGGACACAGACTACAGTAAAAATAGACATGATCAAAATCATAACCTCACACATTTGTAGTACTCAGTGCTGAAGTCTGTGCTGCTATATGACGTGGAACAGAAATATAGTCAGGAACCATCTGAAGCGTTGCCCACACAGATGCTATGAGGTTCATTCCTGGCTCAATTACAAACAGATTGAAAATGGCAGATAATGACAAATGTGACAGCCTCAAGAATGCTTCAGAAATTCTCCATTGGATAAAAAACAAGAAAGAAATTTAAAATGGTCTCTGTGGATCCTCCCAGCTTTGATTGAGTCTGACTCTTTCAGAGATCATAATAAATTCTATTGTAACCAACTCCGTTATTTGGTCTTTGACTCCAGTACATGCTGAAGGGACAGCTGTTGTAATGTAGTGTACTATGATGGTTAATTTTGTAAACATTATATCTGCTAAAAGATGTCTGTATCATAGATTTACCAGAACAACAAATAAAAAGATCAAGGTAAGAATCACACAAAGAGAGGTAGATTTAATCAAAAGTATAAACAATCCAGTGTCTGTAGTCATCCATAGTTTCAACCCTCCACTCTGTGACACCACTGTTAAAGCTGAAAGTAGTTTTTGTTCTGACAACTTGATAAGAACAAGTTGTCTTCTCTCTAGCTGATCCTGCCTTCAGCTTCAGTCCTCACATTCTTGAGGCATCTTTCATTTCAATATTTTAAGCTTGCACTACTAATTTTTTGTTTAACTAGGACATCCGGTGCTTGGCTAAAAAAAAATTGTCAGATTGAGTATCTGCAGCAGTGATGGATACAAAGATGGTCATACATACAAAGATAGTCTAAATATTAATGGGAGAGTCTTTATCTAAGTTCCAACTCTTTTTGATTTTCTGAACAATTTCTCAGCTTTCAAACTTGGCTGAGGTTCTTTTTGTTCTCAAGAAAATGTCAAACATCATTCTTTGAATTGTTACTTGATGTGATCAAAAAGGTCAGATGACACTATGAGTGGCAGCCGCCCTACAATATTATACCACACTATGAGTGGCAGTACATTAACTAACATTAATATCAGTCCATGCTTGAAAACACCTCTCATTGCGGTATCATGGGATGAACTGTGTCTTTTCCCTCTAAACATCCCTCTAAACAACCCTATGACTGCATTAAACTTTGGAAAGCTATGCTGTCTTCTGATGTTCTTACAGGAAAATCAACTGAACTGTGTACTGAACTGTACTTTAAAGTTGGATAGGTGTGTGAGATGGGTGCATATATATTTGCACACATATCATGCATGCATTACAAGACACTGACATAAACAGAGACAAGGAACTTCTTTTAGGCTTGTTTAGAAAAATAAGGTTATTCAGAGCTTAATTTCTCTCAGCAAACATCCACGTAAATGCAGTATGCCATCACATAATACAAGTAGAAATCATTGCCATCTGGCATTTCCTACTTGGTTTCTGTCATCAAAACTGTATTATAATTAAATACTTTGTGTTCCAAATGTTACTTTGGTAAGACTCAACAAAAAGAAGATGATGCATGTACCCACTGCTATGATTTCTTGGTGTTCTGGAGGGAGACAGTGGGGGAGGATGGTTTAAAACTTCCATCTCCAATGTGCCTGTTTTATATACAGCAGATGGAACCGTAGAATAACTAATTACCACAACAAACACAGGTTTCTGTGATTATAGTCTGATTAACAGTTTAGTACTATTTTGTGGCTTGACAGTTTGCAACATCTTGCTGCTTTCAAAAATGACTGTAACAAGTATGTGTGTGTGTGTTGTGTGTGTGTGCGTGTGTGTGTGGTGTGTGCGCGTGTGTGTGTGTGGTTTTACAGCCATTCATATTGGTGTGATCTCACCAATTAAAGTGACCAGGATATTGAGGGACCAAGTGTCTTGAGATTTTAACCTCCTCTGACCAGATGGCTGGTGAATCACATTAGATGCACTCACCACTGACACCAAGATTACAGTAAATCACTAGGTCGGTATTGTTGCACCATCTTCTCTGCATTTCCTCCCAGTGGGCATCGGGAAACTACAAAATTGCCAGTGTTACTGCACCCTGCACTGACACCAAAATAGAACCGTTGGTATCAGATTTACAGTGGGGGCAGGATCAATGTGAGCTAATGCCTGGACTGGGATGCTTCACCCTGTCTTGTCACTGTTCCAGCCTGACTTGCTGTGCATTAACTAAACCGGTCATTTCCATCCCATTTTACTGCGTTTGCTGAAGCGTCCACTCTGCTCTACTGTATATTTCTTTGAGCTTGGAAACTTGTTAGGGTGCAGTGGGAGGAGGGTATCAATGATTTAACTCCTAACCACCATCCATTGTGCACTTGTTTCCAAGGACATCTGACTTATTTGGCAGACATACACCCATATTACACAATAATGAGAAATGACTGAATAAGAGAACACCGACAGAAATGTAGTTGGTAAGAGCTGAAGGATGATGAAATGAAGAGTCTTTTGAGGACATGGGATCAAGGGTCAGTTATAGGCATCAGGAAAAGACAAGCGTGTTTATGGAGCGTTTGAGTTCAGTCTGGAAATCTATGCCTGAGAAAAGGATGTGATGCTGATGAATTAAAGGCTTTACAAGGAGCAAGAACAGGACGCTGCTGGCTCTGATAGCTGAGGTTCACTGACAGACGGTGGCTTATTCTGCAAAACCTAATAAAGTCGCTAACGCTCTGCCTTGACACACAATCTGCCTGCATGGCCAGGAGAGAGACAGAAAGAATGTGACAGAGAGACAGAGAGATCATGACACATTGTTGTGCCATTAAGGTCTTTTAAAGGGTTGCTATGTTACATCACGTCAGTATGAATCCAGCTGGATTTGTAGTTTACAGATTCTGAAAACATGTCATGCTGGAGACTCAAATTATAATCTTTTATATTCAGTATCTCTGTGTTTCTGCAACCAAAAGCTGACTGACTGACAGATGGCTGAAGAGATGCAACCAGTTATGTGCATTTATAGGAATCAATGAGTAAAAAAAATCGATAGACACCTCAGCTAGCAAAGAGTGACAGCAGTAGACTTATGCTGCTAAGTCAATGTGTGAAAATACAAATCAGGAGAGCTCAGGTTAATTCTGTTTACAGTGTATGGGGATCAACATGTTTTTTCTTGTGTTAAAAATGAATCATCCACCAGTTTGTGTCATAACAGCACCTTATATCTCTGCATCTCGGCAGATCCTACATGTGACTTTGTTTGGAAGAACTAGAATATTGATCAATATGTATTTATTGTAATTTGTCCACTGACAACACAAATGTGTGAAATAAGACACAGTGAGATCAAAATGTTAGTGATGCATGTTGAGCTGAAAGTTTTCTGAGGCTGGCTCCCTTTTGTCCTGACTATTTCCTCCAGGTAACTGATGCTGATACCTGGTCCAGAGCGGTTTATTTTCTGAGTTTCAGGTTTAAATCAGACATACAAACTGTCCCTATTCACCTCCTTTGTAAATGGTGTCATGAGTGATTGTGAGTCCACTACAGTTTGTCAAGCAGCTCTCACAAAGTTAGCTTGATGATATTGGGCTTGTCTTGTAATACAGTCGTCTGTCCTTCAGCACATTTATATACATGGTGAAAGATGTGTGCCTTCCTGTGATTTGACATTTTGTCTCTGTATCATTATATTCACCCTGGAGGCTCTTTGCTGTCTCTCTTTGTACCTCTCTCCTGTTATTACACTGTGTTACAGAGATGAGACACTGACACTGCATTCAGTGAATTTTCATGTGCCTGCTTTTTGTTGACTTTAGCTCAACCATCAATACATCAAGCCAAAGACACTCATAGACAAACTGCAGACACTCATGAGGACATACTCAGACTCATGAGGACATACGCATCATGAGTATGTCCTGTAGAGGACATACTCATCATCAGACTCCAGCAGGTCAAAACAAGTGACCTCACCTCCTCTTTACCTACCATTATCCTCAGCATTGGTAACCACCAAGGTTGTGTCCTCACTCCTTAGGGCGAATCCCATTTGTCTTTTTTACCCCTACCCCTTCACTTACCACTATCCCTCATCCCTTGAAACAAAGTGGTGAGGGGTAGGGGTGAAAACATTCCACTAGTAAACGAAACACTGCTACTTGACCATTATGCGTCATCAGAAGTCGTCAATAGTTGCTATGTAAAACAATTACAAACAAGTCTCCATGACAACCAAATGACAACAACCAAAGCCACACACTCTACAGACTTGTTTGTGTTGAGTTGGAGATTGATTAAAAACTGACAATCATTTTGTTTACATTAATCTCGCCTTTCAGTGGAAGTCTCTGTCAGAGGTCCTGTTATCAGATGAATGCAAAATTTTAGCACTTAGTTGGAAAATACTACAATTGTTGACAACTAGTGATTGCTAGCTAACATTAACAGATGTTACTGATTAGTGGTTAGCAATAGGTTAGATTGATTAGTTTATCAATTAAATTACAAATTTTTTGACAATTGCATCCTTGTCTTGGTGTATGCTGGTGTATGGTGTATGCTGCTTCTCATACCCCTTTATTGGAAGTACAGTCCTGAATAGCTTCGTTTGGAGGGCCATGTGGCCCTCACCCTTAGCCCTCCCCCTTCATACAGAAGAGAATAGAGACAGCCCTTCCCCTCATGTGAACAAGCAAAATAGAAGTGTTTGGCTAAAGGCCCTTTTATGCTCTATGCAGGATATGCATACGGAGATGGATGGAGCCTTTCGTTGGTCATTGCATGTGTAATTCGGTCCATTATCAGGCAGCTTAGTCATCCATAGCAGTGCACAGCAAATACCACCGGAAACCTTTGGGGCAGTATTGTGCAGTGTAGCTCCAGCAACCAGCGAGAGGAACAAAGAAGAAGACAACAGAAATCTCCGTTCACATGCAGTAATGTATTTAAAGGCCGCTCAGACCACCACCATCTACAGCGCTGCCTCTTTTTATCTCTTTCTTAGAATGAACGCTGTGATCTCCTTCACCGTCGCCATGTTTGTTACTGTTTGAACCTCATGTCAGAGCTCTGAACTCTGCACTTGGCGCTGCTCTCTAGTGGATGTGTTGTTAACAACCATGCCAACATAAAGCACGCATGGAGAGTATGAATGGTCCGACATTTGGAACGCATGTATCTACTTATGTACGTAAAGGGAGCATAAATGGGCCTTAAGGGTGAGGGCTAAGGGGTATAAATACATAGGATTTGCCCTTACTGTTCACCTGTGACTGCACTCACAGTTACAGCTTTAACACCATATTCAGCTTTGCAGATGACATTGCCATTGTAGGTCTATTGACAAACAACAAGACAACAGCAAAGAGAAGTCCAAACACTAGTTACTTGGTGTGAATCCAATGACGCGACTCTCAAAACAAAAAGATACAAAGCAGCACAGGCAATGCATAAAAAGGGTCTATATGGTGCAGAAGTTGAGCATGTATCTGTGATAAAGACGGTCCAATCAGAAGGGTGACCTGTTCTTCCTTCGAACCTTGCAACACATTAAACTGCCTCAAGTTCTCGTGATAAAGTTTTTCAGAGGTACAGTAGAGAGTGTTGTGACACTCTGCTGCACTGTGTGGTTCTCCAGCTGCACCACAGAGGAAGAACATACAGAGGACAGTGAAGAGGCTTCAGTGATTTATTGTCATGTGTTGTCCTAGAGGAGAAGCTGTCCAGTCCTATCATCTGCTCAGGCGAGTAAACAAAATTACGAAGGACCCTTCACATTCTGGTCACTACCCCCTTGGGCAGGCTGAGGGTTGTGAAAGCAAAGACTCATCACCTCAGGGACAGTTCCCTGGGCTGTGCAGAGGATGAGCATTGGTGCATGATGGAGGAAGGAGGAGCTACAAACTGATGTTTTTATGCAACTTCGTAGTTCATAAAGACACAAATAAATAATTTGTTCATTTTTAAATAGCCTTGGCAGAAGTACACAGTGGCAAAGAAATGTTTTTTATCAATGTATAAGAAGATTTTATTAAACTTCGAATTGTGGGCTTGAGTCAGAAAACAGGAACCTTGTAACCTACATCAGTGATTCTGGCACTGACAGTTAGGTTTGTTATTACAAGGGAGAATCAAACTGTTCAATTTCATTTACAATTACCTGAATTATTTCAAAGTCTTGTGTTTATGTCTGCTTGTTATATTAACTTGGGCACTTGGGTCAAGTCTCTCTCTTGGAAAGGCAAAAATATCCCATCATTCCACAATTATGTCTGTCTGACCAACTGCTGTCTTGTTTCTGTAAAGACAGAATTCCAGCGGTGAACTGTCGTTAAAATTGTGTTGTTTCACAACATGCACAAATGCGAAATGAAGGAATAAATATTATCTTAGATATCAGCATAGGCAGATTTAAGTAAGGCACAACACTACATTTGATATGGAGAGAAACATTCTGATCAGTAGGGGAAGATGCTGATAAGATCTAGCCCTGCATGGTAATTGTTCTTGAATAAATTGAAGTACATAATGAGTCAAGAAGACCAAACACAAAATGAAATTAGTTCTAACACACTAATTTTTGGAACTTTCTCATGAATTATTTAGCCTTCAGATAAGATTAATTAGTTTAATTAAGGCATTATTTGATTGAGGATGTTTCACAAACTGTGGAATAATAACTGGGAATGGTAATGTTTCCATCTGTGGCCAGACTAAGGCAGCAGTGGTCCATTTGCTGTCTGCATCACTGCATAGACAGTTGGTCTATCACTGTAGAGCACTGTGCATTTATGTGCACATGCCCACTTTTTTGTTTTTCAAAACGTGGACATGATCACATTAAAAAAAAAAATGTGGGCATTTTTGAAAAAATATGTCCACATAACAAAATACACTCCGCTGGTGTACTATTACAAGGTCCATATGAGGTCATGGTTGTGAGGACATTAATTGTAATTCTATTATTTTTTTTTTTTTGGCATTTTTGCCTCTAATCAGAGATAGTGTAGAGAGACAGGAAACAGGGAAGGGAGTGGGGGAAGGACACGCAGGACTCAAACCGGCAAACAATTGCATGCCATATACGCCAACGTGGTGCACCTTAGCCACTTGGCCATCCAGGCACCCCTTTTAATTTTAATTCTTTTATGGTTTTCTGGGCTAATTCCATTTTATGGGATTTATGTCCTTTTTGATGACTAAAACCTCTTAAAGACTCAAGTGGTCTCAACATGGTAAAAATAGTTTGGAAATGTTCCAACCTGTTATCCAGCTTCCATGATCCACTGTTTATCCACTATCCTAATACAGTGATGTCTTTAAGGTAAAATACAAATATTATTTTCTGGGCATTCATCTTATTCTTTAAGATTTATAAGTTTCACTTTTACTTTCTGCATTTTCATCATCAACCCGATGTCATTAATAATATGTATGTGCTGAACCGCCGAACCAAATGCTTATAGATGAACAGATGCATATAAGTCCATGAGCACTTTAGAATTGTCAGTCAGCCCAACCTGCATGTGTTTGAACTGTGAAAGGAAACCCAGACAGACACAAATATCACAAAATCAACACAGCAGACCTCAGATTATAACTATGGTACAGCTTGTGATACATATAAGAAGAAGAAATTGGAACTTTCAAAGTTAGAGATGTCATCAGGTTCTGGCTCAAATCTATGATGCAGAACAATGGCAAGAATAAAACTTGGACTGAGAGAACGCAACTCTAATGTGGAAAGATGTGGTGAGATGATATACCACTGTATAGGACTTGTTGAGCACTCTATGATAACTTACAATTCTTTCATTTTTTTTACCTGCCATTATTCTCTACTAGAGAATAAATATTAAATACAGAGCAATGAATAATTCCCAGAATTCTTGGAAGACACCACTCTCCTTCAGAACTGAAGAAGCCTCTTGGATGAGAGTTGAAACATCTTACAAAAGACAGATACAAAGGGATCAGATAGTGAGGTTAGTCAGGTTAGTGCAATGAGAAGTGTCCTGCATTAGGGGCAATCATGGGACATGAAGGTGGACTTGGAAAATAAACTACTTGATGCACCTGGTACATCAATGCAAAGACTAAGGGCAGCATACCTGGTTATTTCCAGTTCAGGTTGGCTACAAGGGTTTCTCTGCACAATCTGTATGGAAGATGGTCACTGTGCTGGGAATAGCAGGGAGGAACAGGCAGTCAGCCCACAGGTTGGGGGAGGCTGTGGAAAGTGCCTCTTCCTGGCTGTGGAACAGATGGGAGGAGTTGAGCTGGAAGCCAGGAGGAGATGGGCAGTGAGTGGCCATCACTGCCAAACCACCAACTGGAGGGCATTGTGGTTCAGGGTTGTAATGCCAAGGAAAGCCGGACACCACCTCATGACATCGTCGTCTGACTGGAAGCTATAATCAACTAAGAGACCAAATGTAGCTGCGTGTAGATGCATCTTATAGCAATAGAAGCTGCTAACTGAATTTATGGTCATGATGAACAGCGTCCAAATAATTTTTCATATTTATGAAAATGTTTAAATTTTCACTACAGAGTAAGTGAAAAGAAAACCCTAGCTCAGTTATTTAAGCTGTACTGAATTCCTCTTTTAGCAAGCTTTGACATAGGACATGGAAATTTTAAGTTTCTTTTCATTTTATAATGTTCTTTATACTGCATATTACAGATTGTCATCATTACTTCATGCTTCACATCTGTTTAAAAGCTGATGCACTTACAAATAGGCCACATTTCTCGGTCACAGCAAGAGTCAGGAAGTTATTGTGTGGGTGCACAAAGGACCTCCTGCTGTGAACAGCCATTAGACGAAGCAGAATCATTATTTAATACCAAACAATAATGTTCTTGCAAGGGTATAATTCGAAGAGTTGTACGACCCCTATTTAACTGCTGGATTATTCCACAGTGAATCACTGTCATTGTGGTGCGGAGGTCCTGAAGGTCTGGCCAACATTCTGGATCTGGAGATGTCTGTCGCCGGGCCATGAGAGATGCCCTGAGGGGTCTGGCTGAGGCAGACGACAGTGCGTGAGATTTCACCCTGCACTCAGCTCCCAAAGCTTGCCCCTGATACAGGGACAAAGAGCACATCTGACATTAGACAGATATTCAGTGAACTAGATAGTACAACTTTAGTTGGTTAGACTGAGCATTGTCATGTGAGGTTTGGGGTTAAAAGATCCCAGGAGGTCAGGAAAAGTTAAAATATGCTGCTTTTTTCAGAATTATGTGCTGTATAATCATGTGTGGTCGGTAGAGTTTTAATTCATGCAGTGCCCTTTACAGGATCATATTTTACACAATAATTTACCAATATGCAAATCATACTGCTATTTTCTCCATTATTCAAGCATTAACTAAGTTCCATTAATTTCCTCTTATTTTAAATTCAATGATTAATTAAAAACTGGGTCTAAATGGATTTTTTATTAAAATAGTTGGGTGAGTTGGGTCTCAAAGAAACAGTTCAGCTACATGCACCTAACATAGCATAAATTTAAATGTTATCAAATATCCAACATAATGGACACCACATTTGAAAAGTCTAACATTACTTACTTTACGTTGTTTTATAGTCAAATCCAAATGCGCCACTCCATTTCCACTAGCCAGTCGCAAAATGTTCGAGCCAGTGCAGGCAGAGCACAGCAGATGTTAACACTTATTTTTCATGTACATAACTGTGTAAAAATCTTATACAAATATGACTCATGAATCAAGTGTGAGCAACAACCCATGTAGGCATTATATATATATATATATATATATATATATATATATATATATATATATATATATATATACATATATATACATATATATATATATATATATAAATATAAAAAACTCTCCCAGTCAATTCTTCTCCTCCACTGCTCTTACAGAGAGGTTCACGTCCATAACCAGGTAATCCTGGTAACTGAATGTTACTGTTGTCCATTTGATGAAGAAAACCACCTCAGGTGGAGTTTGGCTTCTATGCTTTCTATAAAATATAATTCAAACTTATAACAAACAAATACTAAACCTTTCCCTCCATTGTTGGCCAGCTCTGAAGATCTGCTGAGTTTTTCACTTTCCTTCAGGTGCGTCTAACTTTTAGCTTATGACCATCAAAGCTGTGATCTGTGATTTAAAGATTTATCTTTAATTCTCAGTTCTTTTTAGTCGCCATAGTGTTTGATGTTACATTATCTTGAGGCCATGTTTATACATGAGCTATCAGGTGCTTTTAACACCCTCTCTGTGGTATATATGGAAATCTTTTCTAAAGGAGACAGTAGCTTACATATCTGCTCCCACTCACTTTCACTTGCACTTAAAGGAACTGAAAAAAAAAAAAATAAAACAGATTCTTTCTGTTGATGTTGATGTCAGTATACAACAGATTTCATCAAGGTTTTATCTTCAGAAAACAGCTGCCGGCTGATTCTAGAGATGAGGTCAGTGATGGTGGTGAGACTGAGTTAAAAAAGAAAAGTTTAGGGCCATAACACAAACACAAAAACGCTGTGCCAAGTTGAAAGAAAATGCATTGTCCAGGTTGATGACAAGTTTCAAAAATTTTATAATTTCCTTTCATGAATACACAAATTAATATAGGGCAATAGTTACACAGGATTGCAGTAAAATATACTCATATATCTGGTGGATTATGTCTTGCACAGCAACAGTACTTTGCTTAAAACACTTAACATATTTTGCTGCAATTAAATCTAAACAAAACTATGAAATGCCTATACTCACAAAGGAAACAACCCCTCTGACTGAAAACAGTCACCATCACATTTGGTCCAGCTGTGATACTGTGGCTGATCAGTGTATACAGTGACCATGACCACAACAGGCTTTCAAATTCTGTTTGTGACAGTGTTGCCATGGAGATGACACACATGCTGTTTATTTTATCTTCAGCTAAACAAATACATTTCAGTGTCATAATGATTCACATGTCTCTGGTAAAACAAAATAGCATCCAAATAAACCACATCAGACCTTTTTTTCACAGGCAGTTTTGCTTCACTTTGGATGTATGTTGCAGAATTGTGCAGCTTTTGTTTATCTCCTGACGCTATGATTTGTTATTGTGTATATACTGGTGGATAATCACCCGTTCAGAGCAGAAATCCACTCTGAGCAGCAGGGCTCGGCAGGGCAGAGCTATAGAAACAGCCTTTACAGTCCACGTTTGTGGTGGCAGGTTGGCCAAGCAGTGGGAGTGACACCTTCAGTCTCTGCTGCAGCCAAATATTGTGTGTCCTTGAGCAGAACACTGATTCTTTACCTGCTTCCTCACTGAAACCATTATAAAAGCCGAGGCTAGATAACACATATTCATATGTTAATATAATCATTCCTACTTATTCCTACTTGCTCTTATTAACATCTGCAGAGCTATGACTATATTATCTATGGCATGCTAAGGTAAACAGTGTTGGAGGTAATCAGCTCAGAGGAAAAGTGTAACATGGGATTATGTCACATACGTCACATAAGTCTAATATGTGGAAGAAAAATTATAGAAAAATAAAAGAAAATGAACTGAACAAAATACCTCTCAGCAGAGTCTCTCCTCACAGTTTTTATTTTAATTTAGGACTATGATGTGTTGTCAAATTGAAGGTGACAGCCACTGATGGTGGGGTTTGTTAAGGTTGTCAAAGCTATGCAGAGACCTAAGGTGAAATTCAGTTTAAATTGTTTCTGCTTTTAATATATTACTTTTGGGGGATTTTTGCCTTTAATGATAAGGACAGAGAACGAGGAGAGTGGGGGAAAGACACGTAGGAAGGTTTGACTCGGTCAGGATTCGAACTGGTGAACAGCTGCACGTCATATATCGTGACACGACTTGACCGTTCAAGTGCCTTAAAATGATTTCTGCTGGGTCGGTGAGTAACAAAATCTGTACACTGATCAATACAACTGATTTACTCTGCCATAATCACTGGAGAATAGCTCAAATTGGGATCTCATGGTTGTTTCTTGCTTGTTAGCCATGTTGGTATTGATACAAACAACTTCAATAAACAATCACTGGCTGTTTCCCAATCACAGATGCATTTTCTGGCATCAGCCTCTATAAAATTAGCAGTGTTGAAACTTATTCTGCTGTAATCAAGGATTTAATGCATCTACATCAGTTTGATATGAGGCAATTTAGGAAAGGGAGCAGTCAGTTCCATGATACACTGGTCATGTGGCTTCAATACAGACCAGCTGTGGGTTCACAGCTGTATCTCAGCCATGAAAGCACTCATTTAGTCAGAAACTACATTTAACTTGTGCTAAATTGTTTGTAGGATCAAGATGGAATCCACCAAAGGAAAACAGAGCTCAGATTACAGTTTTAGACTTGTAAACCATGACTTAAAAGTAGAAGTTGAAAGATGAAAAACACCACATCTAGTTAATTGGAAAATACATTTATAGATTGAGAATGGGCAATGTCACCTGGGAGATAAATTCCTTCTTCTTGCAGATGTAATTCCAGAATGCTCTACCGACGAGGGACAATTCCACAATAAAATCCAGAGCTCATTGCAGCTTTATTGTGTTCCTGACTCTTTTTTTAGGCTGATGCGCTGGAAACACTTTTTCCCCAAGACAAGCGGGTACACAGAAGCTCACTGTAGATGTTTTATAGGCATGTTTATTTGTCTGCTCATGTTCATTTTTTCTAAGGGAAAAATGAAACGTGTTTCAAAAAAGAAATAGATTAGTACTGTCCCATGGTCAGGTTCATTCAGATTCAGTTTTGGTGGCTGGAAGTTAAAGTCGATGTGTGTGTGTGTGTGTGTGTGTGTATAAAATTTTTCTTTGTTATGATTGATCCATTTTTTAAATTTCTTTTCAAAAGATCTAATGTAAAATGTGTTATGTTTGGCACAACTTGAGAGTGTGTGTGTGAGAGAAGCAAAATTTTCCAATGATTTCAGTACATCATCACCATCAGCTGTAGAAACTGCCAGTTCACTGGGCTCCCAGAAGATATGTATTACTTGCTGCTGACTGCTGATGAATTATATGACTGATTATAGAAAACGTAATAGTGTCTTAGAAAGAGAACCTTTTCATAAACAGAGAAAGGGAAACTTTAATAACCTTTAATAATGGTTTATCACTGCAACATAATGTTTGGCGTCACTAGCATTTTTAAACCATAGTTAGTTGAACATGTGTGTTTGGAAACACCAGTGAAATGATCTTGGTCCACTGTCATCTGAAACCGTGTTATGGGCCTAACTGTCACTTTTTAGTACCAGTTCAGTAGCAAGGCACTGTAAATGATAAGTCTTTACTCTAGCTATGTGACACAGTGGTAATGTTCAGTAGCTTGACTCAGTAGCTTGACATTTAAAGACTATCCACCACATTTAGAGTGAAGCCTGTGGCAAGTGCCCAGTTTTTTTAAAGAATTGAAAACATCAATGAACCAAATGGAATTCTAATCTGTCAGTCAAATTACCACAAAAGCCCAAAGCAACGTCATGGGAAATGTGTCTTCAAAGCTTTCTGTGTGTAATGTAAAGTCATCAGATGGGTCTCCTGGATGTGTCCTGTGTCAAGAGTTTACAAATCTGCCTGTGTCATGGTTTTCAGCAGCCACGTCTACAAGCGGCCTGCCAAACTGGAAAACCAGAGAACAGCAGATGCCAAACAGAGCCTCTGAGCACAGCAGTTTCAGACTGTTTTTGGAGAGGGGAAATAAGAATAGTGAACTTTATTTTACCCCTTTCTTCATACGGTCATGTGAGGACGCCGAGATTACACTTGGCAGAACTGTATCAAAGACATTTTGAAAAAGGAGACCTACAAATACTACGATTTACACTGGGTTGCAGTTCATGGCCTCTGGCAAATGTCTCTAACTCATAGACAGACATTCCTGGTTACAACATGATTATTTTGGCATCCATCCATTTTATAATTCCGGAGAAAGGGTGGGAGTGGTACCACTTAGAAGTGGTAGTTCGACCAGTTTCAACACAATGCTTTGAAAGATGTACAGACATCCGTGCCATGCCACTTCAAAAGACCAGTGAGGGAAATGTTGAAGAGCAAACTGAACTAGAAAATGAATGCATATGATAATAGTAACATATGCAGTTCTTAAGTTAATCTATTGTAGCAAAAGGGTCTCAAAGAAAAGATCTGCTGCAACATGTGCCTGATTAGGAAAAAAAAAAAAGCACCTTTTCTTTGTCAGGTCTGGGAGGATGAATTCAGCCTCTGGTGAAAGTCAGCAGTGCTTTCACGTATTTTAAAGAAAAACCTCTTGCAAAACTGGCTAAAACAGACAGTGTTCAGTTGTTATGACTGTTGTTATTGACTTCATCCCTCAGGAATATGTGGAGTTTAGTTTGAGTCACATTAGTTGAAACACAGTGTCAAAGTCTAAGGGAGGTGTCTGTGGTTGTAGTTTGAACACACACACGCACGCACACGCACACGCACACACGCACACGCACACACACACACACACACACACACACACACACACACACACACACACACACACACACACACACACACACTTCTACTAAAGCTGACCAAGTAGTTCTGCAGATCTGTCCTGAATTTAATTGCTGCATGGTAAGTCACCTTTGCTAGTGGAAGCAACTCAGCTGTCAGTTGTACAGTATCTGCTTTCTTCATTTTCTACATTCAGCTTGTCCAAAATAATGATCTACTTCAGTGTTTCATCTTCCAGAGAGAAAGAAACATTGACTATCAGACATCCAGACATACAGACTAATATCAGTTCTTGTGAGTGGCAGTTTAGCAGAGTGTTGAACCTCCCCTATTTTTCCATTTCCGATCATGACATTTTGGGGCGTACATCCAACAACTTTGTAACTTTCTGTTACTCTTCATGTGTATAGCCAACGTTTCCTGTCTACCTGTTATTCTCATTTGTACAGTCTACATTGTCCCTATCCCTTCTATGCTGGCAGATTTCACTGCATTTTTGAGTGTGGCCTTTTGGAACACATATAAAGACTTAAATATTATGACTGTATTGGGCGTCATAGGAGCTAAGGAGCTCAGACATCCAAGGGGAGCTTGGAGTAGAGCTGCTGCCACTCCTTGTTGAAATGAACCACTTGGGGTGGTTCAGCCATGTGATCAGGATGCCTCCTGGGTGCCTCCTGTTGGAGAGTTTCCAAAGATCCAGCTGGAGTGATTATTTTATTTAGCCTGGGAACACCTCAGGATCCTCCAGTGTTGCTGAGGGGGGACCGTGACATTCATGTGTCACCTGCTTCCACTGCAACCTGACCTCAGATAAGGATCTGAAAATGGATGGATTGATGGATGATAACTAATATGGTCTTCTTTGTTTTGTTGGATTCTGCAAACAGTCTCATTGTCTTAGGCTCTCAGCAGTTAACTTCACTGATAACATTTCACCAAGGGAAGTTACAATAATGTGTGAAACCCATAAAATTACTACATCTCATTATATTATTATTATTATTATTATAATACTGCCTATTATACTAGTTATTTTTTGTCAGTAATGTTGAAAATGGATGCATAAAGATTTTTGCCTTTACCTGTTGTAACCATGGTAACAGCAAGTGCAGTTCAATACAAAAAAAGTTATTCATTTTCCTTTCCATGACAATAGTCTTTTTTCTCAAACACTCACATTTAACCAATACATCTAAAACAACTGTATAGTTATAGTGAAATGATGAACATTGACAGTATAAAAATGATTCCAAAATGACTCCAAATTGAACAGTTAGCTCCCAAATACTGTTTCATAAAACCATCTCTGTGCAGTCAGTGACTGATATGATGATTGCGTGTCATGGCATCCTGCCATGCACCTCATCTCATCTGCCAATGTTTGACTTGCTGCATATGAGGCATGCAGTTATACAAACAGACCATAATAGGTTATGTTGCACAGTTAAATTAGTTAACACAGCCTCCTGTTTCAGCAGCTGTACTCTGCATACACGAGAAACAGTTGTTTGAGACAATGTGATGTATATGTCTCTTAATGTGAAAGAAGTTCTTAAAAGTCTACCTCAGGTTTGTGATTTAACAGAACACCAAAGCAAAGTTACTGTATTGACCTGAATATAAGATGTTTTTTCTGTAGAAAAAAAGTCTGAAAAAGACAGACCGTCTTGAATGTGTCGTCCAGAGACCTGGGAGTCTAAACCAACAGGTGGAAACGTCTTCTACCCACACAACAGTGACCTGGTGAAATGTGACCACGACACGGAGACTTGATAGAAAACAGTGACTCAAACGTTGAGCAAGTTAACAAACAGCAGAGGAGGACAGGGTATTACGGCACTATGGTATTACGGTATTACGGGAGTCGTAATGCTAATGCTAATGCTAGAATGCATGTTAAGCACTGCTCCTTAGGGGCGCCTGGATAGCCGAGTGGCATACCACATTGGTGTATATATGCTGTGCAGCTGTTTGCCAGTTTGAATCACAACCCAGACAAGCTTTCCCATCTCTCTACACTATCTTTTTCATTAAAGGCAAAAATAAATAAAAAAAAAAAAACAGCAAAAAACAAAAACCAACCCCACTCCTAGATGGTGCACGCTCACTACTACAGGCCATGTGCTTGCTCGCTGCTTTTCCAAAAATGAGTAATGAAAAACAGGGCTCGTCTTATATTCATGGTTGTCTTATATTGGGGTCAATACAGTAGTAACTAGCAGGGAACAGTCTAGTCAAAGACCCATATATTTTAAATGTGAGTTACGGGAAAAATGGATATTTGTCAGTTCAACAGATGTTTGAAGGTTTTTTTTCTTGGCATGTAGCAGGTGTAGGCAGGTGGAGGTCACTAAATGTACCAGAATTTAAAGTATTTCACATTAAAGTGTTTCTTGTCTTGTATGTTTCAGGCCACAGGACTGCAGATTGCCACAGTTTACCACCTGTGCTGCTTAAAATGAATTAACCTAAAGATGACAGAGGATCATGTAATCATGTAAAAAGTGCTAGAAATTCTGACATCTCCTTTTCATAGAAATTCCTCTTTTAGAAATGTTGCTAGAAAATGGGCCAATTTCAAAAACGGTTGTTTGTGGCATCAAATATATCTCACTGCCCCCCCACTCTGATTCCATTCCCTCCCCTTCAAAGGTGATTAGCTGTAAAAAGATGGTCTGTCTGTGTTCTGAAGCCAGAGAAGTTACATTCATTTGAGTGACAGTGAAGGAGCCAATCAGTCTCAAGTGCTTGCATTTCACAATGGTTGCCAGTTAAGCTCGAAAAGATGCCAAAGAGGTGCAAAACCACGTGTTTAACATCCTCCACCCTAAACTACCCTATCTTGCTGAGAGGTTTTTGTGAAGCTTCTGAGGCATTACACATCTAGCCAACATTTTATTGTGTATATGTCACATCACAGAACAAGAATCAAAACCCCGTTCAACCATTCTCTGTCACCTTTCACCCATCACTCTAGAGTTTGTAACATTATTTTTGCGACTAATTTGTCAATATATATAAAGGTGAACAGATCAGTAAAGGTGAAAGCTTTCCTCAGTGTTGGATGTGGGTGTTAAGCTATATCCTGGTGACAGCAGAATACCAGTGTAAACTCAAACATAGAAAAATACCAGTGGAAAATATTTGTTTGTTCACTCTCTGAAAGAACTAAACAATAGAGAAAAATGTAAATGTTGTTCTGGCTGCCGGATGTGTGATTGATAGTTGTCAATCAAATCTATTACATAACTAACCCCAAATTTCCCCAATCACATATTGGCTTTTCAGCTTATCCGTGAGAAAGCAACAACAACCTCCAACCTAACAGCTTGGACAATGAAAATGGCAAATCTTGACAGTTTGGTTTGGATTTTGCAATCACACATATATGTTATATGTCTTGTATGGTTCTTGTGATATTCTCCTTGCATAGGATTTTAATGACAGTACTTTCCTTCCCTCCTATAAATAATGCACCAAAACAAGTTTCCCATCACTACATATTAGTGCAGCCTGAGAAGACTGCGATTGGTTTAAACAAATACAAATCTGGGCATACAAGACTACATATGAGGTGATATCATAACCAATCATCATAAAGGAAAAAAAAAAATCAGCACATAAACGTATTATATGTTATATTATATATTTTTTTACATATATTATATTATTATATATTATATTAGTATAGTCATTTTTGGTGAACACTAGGGAACCATAGAGTTTTGTTGCTGAGGTACTGTGCACAGGGCTGCTCCTCAGGCAATTAACTGTCTGAGATAAAGAGCAATGGAAATCTAATGTCCTGAGCCACCTGCCAGTGGAATCTGACTGAGGGAGATAAGACCTACTGGTCTAATCTCACTCCCCAGTACTGACAGTCATATACAGCAATACGCTTTGTGCCTAATAAAGCTCCAGTTGTCCAAGCAGGCATTTGCTCACCTTTCAGCTACTGTTAAAACAAATCCAGTACACTCTTTTTTGTGTTACAACACTGCAATAGTAAAGACACATGAAACATGGTTTAGACTGTATTCCCATCAGCTAAATATGCTGTGTTGTTGGGCACAGGTATCTGCTTTCTTTTTATTCTATTTTTGTTTCACTACTGAAATGACATCATCATTGCAAGTGTTAGAATGGCAACACTGAAACTTCAGTCTTACCCAGAAGCAGGGTTGTTTTACCAAAAACAGGAGTTAACAAACAACATTTTAAACATGTATTTGTGATTGGAGATATGAATCCAGTTCATTTTTTCATGATAGATGGTGGGCTTCAGTGTGAGAAACTGCCAGAGCAGTCCCTCGCAACGTCAGTGTCCAAGACTAAAGCTGGCAGTATAATGGTACTGTCATGTAAGAATCACACAATCAATATCCTTATGACTTAGATCTATATTGGAAAATTCCACTGTGCATTTTGTTCACATCTGTAGGTCTCACATTCAAGAATTTTTACAGACCAATCATAATGATAATGAATTTGTTATTGTAGATATGTCTGAAGTCCATTAGGTCACAGTCAAGTTCCCTAACTTTAATCACTAACCCCGGATTTTCACTGGCTTCGTTTTACTTGCGTCACCTATTTGCCGTCCACTGTCTGTCAGTACCCACCGGATGCATTTTATGTCCTGCAATCAGCCTTCAGCCGGCATCACAAGATCTCGCAAATTCACACACAATCATGTGATTTAGCACAGTGTAGTTTTTATATAGTGTCATCGTGGTGAAATGATCTGAAAACCTCAACGAGGTGTAGTGCAGGTAAATATGATTCACCGTGAGCACGGTTTATTTTGCTTTGAAAATTAACCAAATGTTTTATTTTGTTTTGTGCACAACTTTCTGTCCCACACGATCTGTTGTGCTGTGCTGTGGTCCGGCATCCAGCAATAGAAGGCTTGTGGATCAGCTGCACCGGACTGTGGAACGGTGGTTCAGGACGCAGTCCTATGAAGCCGGTGGAAACACTATCATTGACTAGAATAGAAACATATCAGATGCGCTGCTGGATCGCAGATGCAACGCAAACTTTCAACATTCAGTGGAAATTGGGGGTAACACTTCAGTGCAGTAGGAGAGATTAAGAGGAAGTAAGCAAGTGCTGTATCATTTGAATATGGCAAAGTACAAGGAGATAAAGTAAAAAGTGCCACAATACTAGTTAGGGATGTTAGGGTGTAAGAAGAGCTACAAAAGAAGATGCAAGTCTTTAAAAGATTTTTGAAGAGAGAGAGGGACATTGTTTGAGAACTCATTCCAACATTTGGAGTTCAAGTAAATAGTTGCAGACCCAGAAGTCACCATGTAGGCAAACAGTTGAGGTCAGTGGACTGTAGGAGGTAGGGGGATTGAGCTTGTTGTACCAAATCTACTCTGAAAGCACATACCATGAAAATAAATGGTTGAGTGAATTGTAGGGTTCTTGAGAAGATCCTGTGTAAACAGGGAGACAGTCATCACACGTGTTCTGCTCTGCCTTGTCATTACTAACAACACTGAGACCCGGTGACAAGCTAATGACCAGTGCCAAGGAGTGAGTCATTCTCTGGCTGGTACTCAACATCCTGGGCAGGGTGGCTGATGACCAGCCATGATGGCCAAAGTGTAGCCCAGTAATTCTGCTGGAGCTGTTGCTTTGTCAATGTGGCCAAGTTTGTATTTTTCTATTGCAGTTAGCTGCTATGACAATACATCACGTCTGCATCTACAGACTATTTTGTCTTGCAGGTTGAAAATAATCAATCAGGGCAATGTCCACATATTGTGTCACAACAAAAATGGAAATGACTGGAAAATATAAAAACCTGACAGAAAATAAAGGGAAGATCCCTATACCTCTGCTGTGCCAAAGATCTCTTCATTATTTTTGCAAAGAGGTCTGCATGTGGATCCCTGGAGCAATAACACAAAAAATAATTATTAACAATTAACAAGTTTCACTCAAAATGAGCTACTAGTCAGTCTATAGAAAAACCTTTAGAATACTATTTCATTTAAAATGAATGAAAACATACCAGGTTGATCCAAGATATAACTTCAGGAAACAGTCTCCAGCAAAACCATCTTCTAGACCTAGAGACAACAGGTTCCTCCAGGTAAATGAATCAAGGTAGGAAGTGTTCTTTTATTTAGGTCATCTGCATTTATTTAGGTCATTACATACAGATGTCAAAACCTGGACAAATACACTACTACTGATCATGGCTGGATATTATTAGGGGTAAGAGAGAATGTTTAATAGTAAACATGGGGGTTGAAGAACCAGCTTCATGAGATTCAGTTTCAGAAAAATATTCTGATAAAATTGTTTGTTAACTACTAGATTTTATTGAGCTTTATCTTTTATTTAAGCTCCCACTTGGAAATTTCTGGGAAAATTCAAATTGATAAAGGCTCTCAGAAGGTTCGTTAAAGGCCTTCTAAAGTCTGAAGGAGGTTGCCAAGGTTTTCTTGGCAGTTACCAAGATGATATTCCTTCCAGTAGCTTCATGGCAAAAACAGCTTTTATGAAAGTGCTTTGGTTTGAATATTTCTAACACGTGTGAAGATCTTTTTTCCCCCCACAGCATAGTTTACCAAAGCCTACATCACTTGTTCCAGTGTAGTCCTGGTGGCACTTAAGCCAGGTGAGATACTGAATGACAAAGCTGTGGAGGAATCCCAGCCAGTGGTGAGATATTTCCATCTCATCTTTGCCAGAAAGAAAGTAATCAACACATTCTCCAACGGTATGGAAAAGATTAGGGCTCTGATGGTGGAATTTTGACCCGCAGCCACTGTAATGTGCAATTAATTAAAGATATATTCTTTTTTCTGGGATGTGCTCTCAACTCAACATGCGTTCCTGTGGGTTTGCGGCCATGGCAGGAGTTTGTCTAATAGTCATATTCTGTTTCAGTTAAGGTCAAGCAAAGGTAATATTGAGTTTTTCAATTTATTAAAAATTTATTTCAAAGATCCTGAGAGCTGCTATAATAGCAACCTTTCTCATTTTGATATGATGGGATGAAAGCATTTGAACACAGAAAGGGAAACCACATGCATACAGCATTTGAACTTTGTGTAAAACTTTAAAGAATATTACCTACAACCAATTTCTCCTCAGGGATCATTATCTACTGTTGTGGGTGATACTATTTGCGTAAATTATTGCTGAGACGATATCTGGGTGAGCAATATCCTCTCAGACAATCATATGGATTGTCGTGCATGGAACTTTATTCATATATCAGATGAATGTGAACACGTCTGCTGTGAATATCTATGAGAACATAAACAGGTCTGACTTAAGGAGAGAAGCTGTAGCATTTGTCTCCACCGAGGGTAAGGCCCAGATCGCTGGGCCTTACGACTACAGGATGACTTTGGCGACCTTATGCAAAAAATAAATTTGATTAATTAAATTGTAGTAGCCAGTGTTTATTCTATGGCAGCCGCCACCCTTTGATCATTAAATGTGAAACCCTGTAGCCATTTTGCAATGGTTTCGACTGTGTCACTTCATTTGCTTCTTCGCTTCTATTTATAGAAACTATTTTTTGATACGCTTCTGCCGCTGGGTTTTAAAAATGGCGTTTGACTGGGTCATGTACCGCCTTGAGTTATAACCAGTCTCCATTGAGTCGAGCTAAAGCCCCACCCAAGAACTTCACGGGTCCAAACAGTGTCCCTACCTCTAGGCATGTACTCTCTTAGGCTCTGAAAAGGTTTCTGAGTTTTGTCCCTCACGGACTGTTCCTCTGGTGGAGATATGTGCCAGTGACTGAGTTCCTGTAATATTACCAAGAGGTTCCTGCAGTGGAAACGTGGCTTCTTAGACACAAAAGCATCAGTGTTGAGATTCTGCTGACATGAGTGTGAATCAGAAATGGAGCTTATTGAAGATGCTTTTCAGCACCTGGAGTTGTAGAGTAAGGCTTGAAGAAAAATCAGAGGAACAGCAGGACTACTGGCCTGATTTTAGACTTTTGCTGAGACAGCAGATGGTAGGGTCAGAATATAGTGTCCCAACCTCAGATAAGCGGATGAAAATGGACGGACAGCAAAAATAGTTTAAATTGCCCAGTTAGAGGCAATGTCACAGTGTCCTCTCAGTAGTTAACTTAATTAATAGAATTTTACCAAGGGTAGTTGGAATAAAGGTCATAACTAGAAAATTATATTAATTATTATAGTTATAATTATGACACAAAAATGACTTTGTAATGTCTTTGTTAATTAATCTACTGCATGACAGCGACAGCATTCTTGTGCTTTGGACATTTAATGGTTACTTCCCTGAATGTATTTTTTTCAGTTTTTACATTTTACCGCTTAGCACGGTGGCAGTGATGGGCAATCTTAACTTTGATTTGTGTGGAGGCAGTCAGCTAAAACCAACTAGTCTGACAAGTCTGAACAGAGGAACTAACTACGGGGATGTTTTGACAGACACCGCAACAATGTCAATGTCTCATTTTATGTCAAAAGAGATGAAGTAACACTGAGTCTTCTTAAAAAAAAAAAAAAAAAAAAAAACCCATAAGGAATTTCTATATATTGACTCAAAATAAAGGCTTTTGTGTTTAAAAAAAAAATCCCTGTTCTTCTCTGGTCAGTGAGGAAAACCCCCTGACACATGGGTTTTTGTGAAGCAGCTCTTCACTTTCATTTCACTTTTCCTGAGAACTCGCTGAGCTTGTTTGGCAAATCACTTTCGATTGAAGAGCAAAAACAGGAACCCAATTCAGTGCTGTCACACCATGCCCATTCAGCAGTGCATAAGAGAAAGCCCTGATCCACAGGAAGTGAGCTGGACTCAGCTGGGCTGGGGACATTGACATTCTGATGGAATGCAGTCACCGTGTCATCCTGAGCTCTCAGTGTGAAACTACCCGAAACAGTGTGAAACTACCTGTCATGTTGTCTGACAATGATGGTATACAAGTTAGGAGAAGAAAAAAGATCTTGTTCATCTGAAACTATGAGAACTTTTCTGTTAAAAAGGCATTTAGTTTATAAAAACTACAACTTTCAGAAGATAGCCCAGAACTAATAAGCAGGGTAAAAATAATTCCTCTGAGACAGGACAATGATTTGTGCACAAGGAAATTCAACCAATGAGTTTTGCACACTTCCTGCAGCAAAGCAAGATACAAGGTGGTAAAACCACTCACCCACAGACCTCGGCTCAGACACTGGCTTTCAACTCCAGACAAGTTGCAGAATGTTTTTTCCAGTCTGACAATCACCTAAGCTTCTTTAAGACTGCCTGTATGGGGCAGTGAAGGATATTTGCCAATGGATTCCTTGGTTACTTAACAGGAATGACTTGTTGTGGTCGGACAGTGAAGTGAATCATTACTCTTGGGGTGCTACCTCTCAGTTATTAAAAAGTGACCTCACTGGGATTTGTTCACAGTTTTTCCCACACAGTGATCCCTGTACAGATCTGCTCTGCTTCTGTCAATTCCCTGTCTGCGGTTCCCAAACAAGAACTCCTAGAGCTGCTGATATGAATAAAACCCACTGCTCCCCTATGTAATTACAATTTCTAATTCTGTCTCTTCTTGTTCACGCAAATTGCCTTTTCTGTTCGGACAAATATATTGTAAATAAATACCATTTTGACCTGAATATAAGATGACCCTGAATATAAAATGATCCCTCTTTTTCAAGACCCTTTTTTGGAAAAATTAGTGAGTGAACACATGACCTGTAGTATGTAGCAGTATTATGCAAGCGTGCATAATCTAGGAGTGGGTTTTTTGTTTTGTTTTTATCATTATTTGTTGAGGATTTTTGCCTTTAATGATAGAGACAGTGTAAAGAGACAGGGAAGGAGGAGAAGACAAGCAAGGAAACTAGTCTAGATGGGGATTTCAACTCATGAACACTTGCACAGAATATATACCGCTATGCAGGTGGCCCCTAGGAGCAGTATTTAACATTTGTGCGAGCGTTAGCATTAGCATTACGGCTACCAGCCACTTAGTAGCCGTAATGCGGAGGACAATTTTCACCAGCCCAATTTTAAAACTATGGTGGAGCGTCACAGTCTCGTCAAAAACATGCCTCATGGGTAAACAAATGTAGCTACTGAGTGCTCTTAAAAAATATTGCACATGATATCAGAGGAAACTCACATAGGTTTAAAAATGGTATTGACTTCATAGAAACGTCATATTTCTTTTCATCCACATACATAAATACTTGAATACATATCCATCCATCTCATTCATTTCAAAATTTGTACAAACATTCAACTTAACATAAGAATGAACTTATTGGATTTATTGGTCAAAGATCAAGATCACTGATACATTTTTTGTATCATTTTGTATCATGAGTTTAATTAGAAGAACATCTTGTCAAGTCAACACATCTACACATATAAGCAATTTAGAGTCACAATTTAACCTTTATTCTATTTAATTCCTGTACACAACGTGAAAGAGCTGCAGGCACATTTGACCAACACATAATATACTGAGCTGAAAATGGGCCAGTGAGTTTTATGGATTTACTTCATAAATCCAAAGGGAAAGAGAAGAAAACAGACTTCTGATGCAACTTAACACAGACTTCACCTCATCCAAGTTACTGTTGCTGGTAGCCACTGTACTGTATGACGTGCCTTGATACATGGGTACCGGGGATTCTTCCGGTGGTCAGTGAACCTTGCCATGGTGCCTCTGAGGGAACCTTAAACAGGACATCCTGCCATTCAGAGCAGCTGTCAAAGTTGGGATGGTTGGTACAGCTGCAAAGAGCTTCCTCAGTCACAGGGTCACATCTGAGAACAGGAAAAAGAGCATTTGTGATGGGAACAATGTACCTAGCCAAAACTTTGGACCCCACCTCCCCCAGATATTTTTGTGTGTGACGAGAAAGAAATGATGGTCCTGTAACTATCACAACAGTCTGATGTATATTGGACTGTGGCAGATTTCTCATTTTCAGAGCAGTGTCTGCCAGCAGACGGACCATTTTGATGGAAAAGACAAATTTCCGAACTTCATTTTCCAGAAGTCACTGGTGTATTTTAAAAAAGAAATATAATGACTGGGTCTGAATGAGTCTCCATCCAAATCACATGTGGGTACCACAACCAAAATGAGGACCTCGCTACCTCCAACAAACAGATTTAATGTTTTAGCATTGTCTCTTTGTTTGCTTGTTTATGAACATCATTATACAAAAAGCACAGAACCATTTTGCACCAACCTTGATGAATGCATGAGGCCTGGGCCAAGAAAAGAATCTAATACATTTTAGTGGTGATTCACCCAAACAAGGTATTGGACATTCTCATCTAGTTTTCAGAATAAATAGTGCAGATATGAATAATTATCCGGACCTGGTGTAAGAAAATAAGTTCTGTTGTTGCAATTCCTTTTGTAAAGAAGAGAGGACCACGTGAGATCATCAGGGCCTCTGACTGTGAAGCTGCGCTCTGTCAGGTTGTCATGGCGATGATGAGGCCCAGAAGTGGTTTGCCCTCATAAGTCCAGGCCTCACACTGTTTGATGAGATGAGCTACAGAGACACTGTCCTCTACTTCCGAGAGACTGAGAAAGTAAGTGGATTTAAAAGAACAAGCACACACACACACACACACACACACACACACACACAGGGAGAGGTACACAGGATACAGTCAAGTCAAGTCATTTGTATATTATTTGTATAGCACCAAATCCTAAAAAACATTTATTTCAAGGCACTTTACCTTATAGAATACAAAAAAAAAAAAAAAAACAAAAAAAACATTTCCCACATATGGAAACACATTCATGCAGACACACAAACTCACATATAATAGTAAGATTTGCTTGCACTTTTCTGAATGTCCAGCGGCTGTACTTCCATGAGTAATGCAATGTGAAACCCTGCTTTGTCTTTGGTCTGAAACACACCATTAAGAGATATGATGATACAAACCAGGCCAGAAATCAATGGGACTAACTGTTATACAGTCATGGAAAAAATTATTAGACCACCCTTGTTTTTTCTTCAATTTTTCAATTTGTTGTAATCTGTTACAACTAAAGTTAAACGGTTTAATTTAAGAGCTGTTATCTAGCCTGTTTCTATTTTCTATGGGTTTTCTTGATAAAACCAAAATCACTTTAGTTCTTACATCAATAGCTATGGCATTGTAATGCCAAAAAACGTGCTTTTATACACTCCATGGTCTTTTGTCGCGTTCATTGTATTTTTCAGGTAATATACCTGTAGTGGTATCAGGCATTAAAATGGACAAATGATCTTTGACATTCTGTCATTTGTATTGTCATCTGTAACAAATTGGCACACATTTTACCAGGGACACTTAAATTCCTTCCACTATCCAAAGCTAAAGTCCTAAATGTGTCGATTACGCCTTTCATTCAACAATAACACACATAACTGCATAACTACATAATCTTATAAGATTTGTTTTTTGGAAAGGGCCAGAGGGGTGAGGGGGTAATAACAAGTAAAAGGTAGCACACCCAGTTTGATGATGTATCCCACGGCAACAATTTAACACATAAAACTTCCCATTGCTGTGCTTTTGTTGGCCAGAGCGCCAGGGAAGAGTGCATCGGTATGACGCACACGCAGACCTGGGCTATGATGGACTGTACTGCACTGGCTGAATTTGACGTCCAGTTATTATTCCAGCTTCCTGTTTGGCTGGTTGTCCTGTTACATCTGGGCTTGATAACAAGCTCAACAATACTACTGTAGAGACAAGTTTATTAAGAGCTGGAATGACGTTGACACACGGACCCTGACACTTTAGCCCTCTGATTTTTAAGCGTTGCTGTGCTGTACAATCACAGACTTGGGCAACATTATTCTGTCTTTATTTGATTCAGCATAAACAAGCAAAATCTGTGATGCAATGACAGTTAAATATCAGCTGTCGCCAGAGCAGGCACTGTGCTGATTTGCATGCGTGATTGTTTTGCATTGCAAACATTCCAGCTGTGTACTTTTAGCCTCCCGCTGCTCAGCTTCTCTTACTTCTCTCTTGCTTTGTGGGTGGAGTTCAAAGCTGACCTGATTTTATTTTGACTGCACAATATAACACCTGCAGACTGAAAGATATGATTCATCTCTATATCTGGCACTGCCTAAATATCTGTGTCTGAGTGCAGTCATTGTATTTTCATGTGTGCCATCATCCCCGACGGGTACAGACCACATAAATCTGCCTTCATCCTTAATGAAAATCAAACAAAGCCCCAAGTCTCTGCCTCCAAACCATCTCTGTTGTCGTCACTTGCCAGGAATCCAGATGGTACTACTCTATACATCACAGGTCTTTCATTGTACACAGCCTTGTTTGACATGATGTGTGGCTCTTTTGTGAAGAATCGTCACAAAAGTACATTCACTGAGAGCAAAAACCTCTGACTCTCCCGCATACACCACTGCCAGTGTCCCGTCTTAAAATCAGAGTACATAACAGTGTCATTGTACTTTGGGGCTGTGGCTATAGAGGGACACTGACTGTTAAAAAGGCATTTCATTAACTTTGCACCCTCCATTTTGCAATACAAATAGTTCTATAATGACATGTCCAACCCAGAGGCAGCGTGTGCACAAAGAACAAAAGGCTCATAACTGATAAGAAGGACGGAACCGAGGAAAGGCCTCTTGTTAGAATTCCAACACTGCAAATGATGACACGCACTGCTACTTCAGGCATTTCCTTTAATGTTTTTAGAAATGACAAGAATGTGATTGTTCATTCATCACAAGAATAAGAAACCACGGCATATGAGAAGTAAAGTCAGTAAAGCATTTTTTCCTGCCAGTTTATCTGGTCCTGGTATCAAGTTAGCTTAGAAATCCCTTTTTTTGATGTCATGTCCTCCGAGGGCAGATGCACCTGAACAACCACATGCCATTAAAAAGAAGGGCATAGAGGTCTCAATCCTGTCTGCAAAAACAACATCTAAAAAAATAAAGCCAAAGCTGACCCAAGAAATCAAATGTCTGATGTGCAAAAAGTATAAGCCAGGTAAAAGGAAAGAACACAAGACATGAAGAAGGGAGAGACTGCGTGACCTGTTTACTGCACCACTAATGGAGTTTCCAAACATTAAAAGTGCTCCAGATATCTTCTTTTGGCCTCAGGCCTCCAACAGACGAACAAATCTTTTGACCCTTGCCTAGACTGTGGTATACAGTCATTAACTACATAATAACAGAACAAAGCTTGGTTTTGAAATGTTTCTCTATGATCCCTGGTGGTCGTTTCCATGATTGATGCTGATTTGAAGTAACTGTTTCACTTACATGTGTGGAATTGATGCAATGTCACGTCAGGTACTTTTGCTTAGGTACCGTGTTAACATGTAAACACAAAGAGGAAATGTTCAAGACAAAACCATGTAGATAACATTCCTAAGTCTCATCTGCCACAGACAAAAGTGTATTCAGAGTTACAGTGCATTATGCAACATTCTGCCTGAGGACAGGAAGTGTTAAATGGCTGTTCTACCTCCTCTCGCTTGGGCAGGTTTCCACCCCAACATGTGTCATTCATGTTGCAATGATTGATTTATAGGTGTCTGAAGTGGAGAGTTTTTTTTATAGTAAGTTATAGTAAGTATAGTTAAGTTTTTTTACATTTCCTGGTAAAAAATGGTCATAGGTCAGAATAATGATAGCATTCATTCTGGAATTTTCAAGTATATATATATATATATATATATATATATATATATATATATATATATATATATATATATATATATATATATATATATATATATATATATACACATAACCTGGGTTGTGCAAGCCATAATTAATAATTTAAAGCTTTAAAATTGTTCAAATATATTAATGACTTTTTTAACCTTTAATAGCTCGACTGGATAAACTGGATCTGTAATTTAATGTATCTTTCAAATCTCACTTTTATTATATATATATATATATATATATATATATATATATATAATATTTCCTCATATATATCATATATTTGACGATCATAAGAGCACTGATTTTCTGATTTTTCTGACTTTGCAAAACCCCTTTTGACATTTTTATGGAACAGCTTTGTGATAAAGGTTTTGGTAATAAAGTCTAGGCAAATAAAAACACCTGTTAAAAGAAAGATTTCACTTAAGTGTAAAGTAAACATGACGGGGTGGAAAGTCTCCATTCTCCCACAAGAATCTCTGTTTTCGGTGGTTTCTTAATCGTCTGGTGATCCAGTGAACAAACCTGCTCATGCTTGTGTACTTTATGTATGAAATGTGTGGTTACAGAACGTACAGTGGGAGGAAATAGTAGCTGAGGATTTGTGTTCACAGTCCAGAGATAAATGAGCCCATACAGTCCAGCACGCATCGTCGTGGAAACAACCTCTATTGTACAGCACTCACAGCGCAGCTCCACATCCAATAATGAAGGCTTCCATTTTCCACAACATACAGTAGCATGTACTGTACATGTGGCAGACAAAGACTCTGTCTGTATGACACCTGTCACTGATGTTGTCTTGCATGTTCTTGTTGCTGTGGTTGGAGCTGAACGTCCTGACTTCTACTTGCTCAGCGGAACAAGAACATTTTTGATGTCTCCATCTGGTTATGTAAAATGACAATACATACAGTGACAAAATGATAAATTGTTCAATGCAGTTTTAGCAGCCTGAGTGTACAATAAAGTACCTGTTCAGCAGGGAGGAGCCCTGCAGCTGAAGGGGATTGGATTTCTCCAGCCCTGTCGCCTGTATTTCTCCTCTTATTTCCCCTGTGAGCCACAGAGATAGAGTTTTTTTTTTGTAAAGACACACCCATGTACTAACACAGTTGCTGTTTTCTGCTGAAAAATAATACTCGCTCAGCTAAACTGTTAGTGCACATGGGTTTAAATAAAGTAAATAAAGTGTCAGGTGCTCACATATCCCTCTCCTCACATCTTTGGCTCCCAAACTGACTGTTGCTGTTTAATGTTCAAAAGCCAATTCATGGCTCTGTCAGTAATATCTTTGCACGCTTTTGACACTTGCACATGTTCGTTCATTTAAAGCCTTTCCAGTACAACTAAAAGAGTCATTTACCCTGAAGGTAACATCTGAGGAAAGCTCATATAGTGGAAAAATGGAAAAGGCTCCATCCAGCATCACCCAGCCCATCACCTGGGGGAGGATGAGTGTGCTCAGCAGGTTTCATGGCAATCTGATCATGTTGACATTTCATATGGACGATGAAATGTCAGGGTCATCGCCTTTGTGCCAGAGGAAAGTTCAGGGGGTACACAAACTGTAAAATATGGAGATCCACGTACGAAGGATGAGATCCAGATGTAAGAACTTTTTCCCCCTGATTCAGCCAATGATGTCAATGAACTGGTTGGCAGAGGCACACAACCATGTGACAGTAATGCTTTATTATTGTGTTCATTCACAGTCTAACTTATTTTGTACTTGTAATAACATCTGTAATATTTTAGGAGGTTGAGTTATAATCACAGACAGGGGAGGGGGTTGAGGAGGGCACATACCTTGTTCAGCAGACACACATGCTGGTTTACTTGTGTTAATAGATAGATAGATAGATAGATAGATAGATAGATAGATAGATAGATAGATAGATAGATAGATAGATAGATAGATAGATAGATAGATAGATAGATAGATAGATAGATAGATAGATAGATAGATAGATAGATAGATAGATAGATAGATAGATAGATAGATAGATAGATAGATAGATAGATAGATAGATTAACACAATTAATTAATTTATAATTTTTAATTTTTAATTAATTAAACATAGCAACACAGGGGACAAAAATGAAGTATGCTTGTGTGTCAGTATATGTGTGTTTTGTAGGTGACAATGAAAGTGGATACTTTCTGTTTCATGCAAATTTAATGATTTATGATGCATCATGAGGTAGACTCAGCTGATGTAATTGTTACTTAAAGATGCACTGTAACTACAAGAGCCAGGAGCTTAAACCTGTATGGTTACATGAACCCTGACGAGTAACATGTAACATCTTAACTCACATGACAACAATGTGGCCTTAGCTGTCTGTGCTCTCTTTTAACTTTATCTCCTGCAGCAGGCAGCTCACAATAAAACAGCATGTACTGCATTCACCATGAGCTCGCATTTTTACAAAGAGAGGAGCATTAAATCTAATCTAAAATCTGGAAAGGACGATGTTTCAGACAGTGCAGCCAGATGTCTGTTTAAACATACACTTTTCTCCCGTCTGCTGTGGATTAGTCTGGTGGAAACAGACCCTTGGCCCTGTGGGGACTGAAACCCCAGGTTTGTCTGTGTTTTTCTACACACACACACACACACACACACACACACACACACACACACACACACAAATACTATCTGTCTCACCCTCCCCTCACAGCATGTGGCACCCAAGACATGAGAGATCCAGGGAGTGTGAGTAGCAGCGTCAAAAGAAACAAAATAAATTTTGCGGTGGTGGCAGGCTCTTTAGGGAGGTTTTTAACAGATGATTGGTGGGTTGGACTGAGGTCGTTCACTTAGATGATATGAAACTGAGTCTACAGACTTTCACTGGTTTCAAAGAAATGTCAAATATTTTTTCAGTTACTGAAATGAAATAAAACAAGACAAGCTTTTATTTCTCTATTTCTAAGTGGTAACTGCATCAAAAACAGTGATGGAGTGAAGTGTCAGTCTATCCTGTTCACTTTTGAGTCTGGATAATCTTGACCAGGTCAAATGAGTCCATCACTTCTTCATTGGGATCATTTACTACACCTAAAAAGGTTTTGTCGAGAGGAGTGGTACCCTTCTTACCAGTTTTTGTGCCAATTAATGTTCTATCAAAATTTGAGTTGAAGGTGAACATAAAAGTTCCTCAGTGCAATGACACCCAGCAGGTCCAGTAGTGTGCAGCGTTTAAAAGAAAGGTGCTAACGACATATGCTAGGGCCCATGGGTTTTAGCCTGACTGAAAACATGTCCACCACTAATGTCTGATTGTGTGATTATCTGATTGTTGTGGATTCAAGTGCAGTGCGTGACTGTGGTTGTTTTTGTCTACACAATACAGGTTACATCTGTATCCACATAATTACAAATTAATTCTAGCAGATAATAACTATAATGTCCCTGGGATTATTACAGCTGCACTAATCAATATTTGAAAACAGTAATTCAAAGCCCTGACTTTGTAGTTCTTCTCATTTAGGCATATTTCAGGTTTGAGCATAATATTCCTTTTCATTTACTTTGCCAAATTTTAATTGCGTGTCTATTCATGTCTTTTCCTGGACTTTGTATTTATGTTTATATGTGAAGTGAAAACTTTGCTTTGTGTTTGGTCACTATTAGATCAACTTTTGAAAAAAAAATGCAAGTTTTCTGAAGAAGTGTTTAGTGGACACACTATGAGAAGATATAAATATCATCATGACATATGTCTCGGTGCACATTGAGATGGATATTATCATACTAATATTACAGCACTGATTTCAGACATAAACATAACCCACTCAATATGCATAAGAGGCATACCGGTTTTAATGCCATGTGTAAAGGTTGGCTTTGTTTATTTCTAATTGCATCTCAGCTGCTACAATAGTGTATGATGAAGGCTAGGCAGCAGCCTGTTTGATGCTGGTAATTGCTTCCTCACTTCCCACAAACCCCTGCTGGTCTCCCAGCGACATGCATGGCATATTAGGAATGATGAAGCTGTGGCAGATGGGCACGCTCCACCCTCTGTGCCCACTTGCCTTATTTGTGTCACAGGCTGGTGAGGCAAAGCATCATTATCTGCTAAGTGGCTTCTTTTCCCGGGGTGTGCAGCTAGGTCTTCGCTCTGAGAGGGAGATAAAGAGAGAGCGAAGGAAAACATAAGCAGAGCTAGGGATAGAAAGAGGAGAGAACACGGTCATATGCCTGTGGCTCCAGTAATCAGCTGGAGTGCAGCCTCTTGCCCTGCTGTCTGCACACTGCTGAGCCTCAGGAGACTGTTGTCTTTAGGCTGTCATGCTTCACAAAGCTACTGTCCACTTAACATGCCATTAAATTAAAGGCCCGTGATTTATCGCAGAGACTTACAGTTTCACACCAGGATGCTAAATGTAGCCATTTATTTCCAGGAATAAATTATCTGAAATAGCCAATTAATAAATGTCTGCATTAATCAGAAGAAGAATATGTCATCACGGTCCTCATAGAGCCACATAAGACCACCATAATGGGCTTGGTTCATCATCAACTCTGACTCTGAGTGTCTGAGGAAATGGCAGCCATTATCACTGATGACAGCACTGCCCGCTCTGCCCGCTGTAATGACCATGTCACTTATCACAACTGCAGGTGTGTAATTGTTCAGGAGGGATGTCATTAACAAACAGTGAAAGGCAAAACCTATTCTGGAACAAAAACCCTGCTGCAGGACAAATAAGGTAAGACAGCACACCGCTGTATTTGCCACATGCCACAAGAAATAGATGGCCAAATAATGCCCAAGCATAGAAACATACAGCAACCACGAAAAGGATGCAGAATACACAGCAACTGTGATAAAAATATGCCATATTCTCAGGAAGGCTGTAGCCAGGCAACAACTCAGAGAAACACATGAAACGTGGAAAGGCTCCTCAGCAGGGGACTGGAAAACAAACCCAAACAGACCCAATGTTATCTATCAGTGTCCATTTCAACCATCTTACAGCAATACCATGACAGCTTCACCCTTTAACGAGATACAACACTCATTCATTTTTATTAGATGAAACAGTTCACATTCAGCACCAAAGGATTTTAACAGCAGGTATCCTGGATTCATCTTGTGCAGCTCACGGCAGGAGAACACAGAAGCCGTGATTGAGAATAGATCATACACATCAGAGATATTTAGGACATGCTCTGAAATCAGCTTCAACTCTGAAAACCCCCACGCCATCTCTGGTTGCAATTAATATTCATTTTAATAAATGAATAAATAATCTGTTTAAATGACTTAACAGATCATTGAAAATAAAACTTTATAAAACTTTCTTATGGAAGATGTTGTAGAAGACTATGAATCACAAATTTCTCTGTGCCATATAGTCAGTATTCATTCAGTCAGTGTTCATCTGGTTTACAATATTGACAGTATTACAGCTACATTTTATAACTTATACAGTTCAACATTTTGGGTTAAACCACATGAAATTAATACATTGTAACTTCTGTTCAGTGATCACTAATTAATCTATTCGTTTGTATTCATGGAGAAAATATATTAAACCAACATTTGCAACAAATTTAAAGGCATTGTGAATTTGTCTTCATTTTCAGGATACATAGTTCAACATCTTGGAGAAATAAGGTCATATCTTTGTCATCTAGGACTCAGAAGATGATTGAGAATTATGTGTCTGTAAAGTTCTGAGAAAAAAGAGAGGAAGTGAACCTCCCTTTCTAAAAAATGATAATAATAATAATAATAATAATAATAATAAACACATGCAGCGCTACATATTTCATTCAACCTGTTGCTGATCATGAAGTCAAGAAGCTTCAGTATAGCTCTAACACATGAGAGCTGGTTCACGGTCTCTTAAAACTCATTTGTACGGCATTTTGTTCGACTACAAAGGCCATCTGTGAAAAAGAGGGGGGAGACATTGTTTATGTGGTCATAACATATGCATATTTTTCAGAAATACTCCCCAGGAAAACAGAGGTTTGAATGTGGTTGTTTGTACCACAGATAGTTAAGGAGAATTTCTATTTTTATTTTTACCTGATTTGTCACCTCTGCACAGTTAAACAATCCAGGTCCAAATGTCTGCTAGTTGAACAATTTCTGTAACTTTTTAAAACAGACATAGGTTGCCTGTTTCTGATTTTCAAAAGGCTTTGCTGACGCTATTTATTATCTTTTATTTCTTAAAATAATGACATCCCTTGGATAGAAGCCATCTGTCAATGGATCAAAAAGATATAATGTAATGGCATCCACAAATGGATAGGGATTATGTTCCAGCCCCAGACTTATATTTGGAATAAATCTTTCTCATTAGAACCAAATATTTATGTACACAAATGCAAACGTCAACTATCACATATTTCAAGATTATAACTGTCAAAAGACTGAGGGAGAGAAATAAAAAGACTTGCTGCATTTACTGTAACCACAGCAACAGTTGCCTACTATTGGAGCTTTGTCTCTATTTAGTCCTGTCAAGACAGCTACATCCACGATAAGTACTGAAAATGTAATGCTTTCACTTGAGTGAAAGGCCTGTGGAACTTATTCACTGCTTCACCAGATCCCTTTTCACATCCCTTCACTGCATTCACTGTTACAGCCTTCCAAGTTGTTGAATTCACTCAGAATAAAGAGAATGTGTGCACTTCATTTGTCTGTAACTTATAATGTGATGAGTGATGTCCTCTAAAGCCTCCAAACCAAAACTTTGCTGGTAACTGGAACTCACATGGAAATCTGGCCAGGAAGACAGTAAAATGTAAAACAGCCAGGAGGAGTTTCATTGGACCACAACCCCAAAAATGACCTGAAAGATGGAAGGAATTTTGGCACTTTTCTCACTGTTATACAGTGAACTTCAGCCTCATTTGCTCCTTGTGATCTATGGCATCGTCTCCCTGCTGCCTGTGAGAATGTACTCTCACTGATGCATCACTGTTCAGGCAAAAGTTAAGTGAAAGCAACAAAGATATCAGTGTGTGGGTGTCAGTGAGTGGTTTCATCTGCAACATTTTTTTTTTTTTTTTTTTTTTTGAAATCTTGTTAATACATAAATTACTTATGAATCAGGTGGATCGAGTACACGAGAGGATTTACATTATTTATAAATAATAGATAATTATACTTTGCGACCAAAAAAAAAAAAAAAAAAAAAAGAAAAAAAGAAAAATGAGATTGTGGATGGAAGCGACTAAAATGAGTTTCCTCTGCATAGCATCTGAGCTCTAAGGAGAAGAGAGACGCTGCTCGTCACATCAACAGGGCTCAATAGGGATTGAGGTGATTCAGGCATCTGATCTCCCCAGCTATGCTTTCCAGCTCCTCCTGGGAATCCTGGCACTGTTCAATAGATCAAAAAAATACGCTTAAGTGGCTATACATACAATTTTGAGGTCAGTTACATTTAAGGTATTAATTCTGACACTGGTATGTAGCAATGCTTTTAGTTTGATTACATTTCTCAGTAGATGTTTGGTGGTGTGTCTTAGTGCAAGCACATGCTACATATCTAGGTGTTGTAATGTGACACATTTCCAAATGAAACACAATATTTTGGTAAGGTGTACGTGACAAATGTGCAAATACAGCACAATATGAAGGTGCAGAGGATCATTATCCTTCTCCCACAACTCCTTCATCCACGTTGTCATGTCAGGAGCAGGAGGACGACTGAGAAGTGCACAAATTAGAGCAGAACCAATTCTTGCCACAAAAACCTCTTAATGATCTCATGGCTAAGACACATGCTTTCATGTGATGATGGAGTTTTCTAGTCAAGTGCACATAGACATGCAAGACTTCAAGATGAGGCTCCACAAGTGTTTTATGTATTGCAGATATAACAAGGTGAATAAGAAATTTGAGTAATGTTATAAATATGAAAATGTAAATAGGAAAATATTTATACATATATCTTTGTGTCCATCCCTGTGTGAAACAAAGATATTTGCCTCCAAAATCTTGTTGCATAACAAGGCTGAAACAGAAAGTCAGAAACTCACCATGAGATGAAGTGAAGTGATTAACCTCAGAACAGGCCAAGTTTAATTTGAGTAAAGGGGTTAAGTGGCTAAAAGTGGAGCTCAGCAGATAATATTTGGGAAACTTATTCCTGAACAGGGAAATGTCATACAGAGTTCACTTTACCGTGATCTATAACTTAAACATCTGAAGGCCCCCAAAGTTTTTTTCCTTCTGGAAAGCCACTATGAGACATCTAAAAACTTATCTAATCAAATGTTAATATAAATCTGGATACTTGAATCTGACTGGAGGCAGAATCTGATTTATGAATATTGTTGCCATTTCATCATTTTAATGGTGTCTTTTATGTTTTTAAAAGACAGACAACATTGGACACCAGGGGAACAAGATAGAATAAAACACTCCATTTAGGCGGAAATGAAAATTATACAGGCTAATTTCACAAAGTGAGACTGAGAGTAAGCAAACAATAACACTACGCTGTCACTGGGAAATTCCATTTCATCAAAATCCATCATTAAATGTCTCCATTATGTCCAGGGGTATCAGGCCCTTAATCTTGACTTTATTGTGATTCCTTTATCGGAAAAAAAGGGTCAGCAGAGGTCAACTGCAATCTGGCTGCAGACGTCACTTTCAAAGGCAGCAGCTGAGACAAGACACACACTTCCAAGTGACAGCAGCGGCACACCCCAGAGCATTCACCCGCCAAGTTCATTAGCTTAATATGTATGGACATCTGTTTAATGCTAGGCTGTGACTACATCTTACCTTGTCAGAGTGTTCCTCTGGGAAATCATCCTGACGAGTTAGAGACGCCATCAGACAGCGAACTCCCTGCCATCCATGGGGCCTCTCCATCATCACTGCAATTAGGATTTCAGTGAAACCACAAGCCACGTCCTGACCACGATCTTATTATTTCATTTTATGAGTTGGAGGGGAATGCACAGTTAATATAATGGCTCAATTCATTTTATTTTAGGCTTTTAGTTGATACTTTTAGCTACAAGACCCAGAGACATGGAAGAAGATAATGTCTTTACTCAGACTAATTTAGTCTTTAATGCTGAAGTAAAATAAAGCGTTACAGAGAAAATTGGATCTGAAACGGTTTTAGCCACAGAAATGGTGTTCCTGTAGGTATGGAAAAATTTGTTGTTCAGTTCCTTACCCAGAGAAATGTTTCACATGTTTCTACATGGATTGGCACAAATTTTGTACATTTATATTTCTTAAACAGTTTATCCTGAATTAATTACCTCTGGTTGTTTTTCTCCAAAGAAATTATGCTTAATGTAAATTCATTACTATTCTCTCAATTACTTTCTTCCAATCAGAAGACTGTGGGAGTTCATCTGATTAACAAACATAATGTTCAGCCTCACTCCTTTACAATAATGTCTAGTCACCAATCGCTTTCACATCTCATGTTAATGTAAATATCAATTAAAATGTAATTTTTTAAGACAGAGTTGTCTTCATTAATTGTCTATGGGCAAATCTGAGAGAAAGAAAAGAAAACAAAATGATTAAGAAGGTTTAAAACTAGTCTAAAATACTTTTTAACTGAAAAATGAGAGATCTGACAAAAATTGCATACTTTTATAAAATATGGCAGAAATTTGGTTCATTTGTCAAGATTGTGAAGTCTAGTTGGGATAAGTCTTGGCCCAACCAGACAAACAAACAAACAAACAAACAAACAAAAAAAACAGTATGTTTCCTGCAGAGAAACTCACAGCTGCCAGGATCCCCTGAACACTGCTTTCCTTGGGTAGAGCTTACAGTCATGAAATGCTAATCACAATATCTGCTGGTTCACTGTTTTATTCATTATTATGGCAGCTTACAACTTTAAATGTAGATCACTAGTGACTAAGTTGGACCAACTTTAATAGACTATTTTTGCTTGGTTTGCAGTTTATTTTACAAATTCAGTTCTGTGTCTTGTTTGAGATCAATTCTTCAAAAGAAGTAATTTTTTTCTTTTATCAAAATATTTAATAACACAGTCTTGATATGTACCACTGCTACACTGATGACACCCAACTCTATCTGTCATTCTTGCCAAAGGATCCCACATTCTCAGCGTGGATCTCAACTCGTCTCACAGACATTATCCACATGGATGAAGAAGATGCTCCTTCTGACTGCTGTGTTCCTCCAAGGAACGTCATCTGGCTTTGCTATCCCAGCAGACAAGGGAATCTCCAGTCCAGACCATTGTAGTTCCCTGATTAAATTAGCTACTTAATGCTCAGAGCACAGGACTCTCTCCATATCTTTTAGAATCTCATCTTCTAAGAGCTGCTTCTCTCCTACCTCTACTAACACTTTAATATCCCTAACTAGCACATACTGTATTGGAGCACTTCTTGCTTGATCTCCTTGCACTTTGCCGTATTAAAATGATCTAGTACTTATTTATCTCCTCAATATCTTCTTCTTCACAAAAGCTTACCTGCTGTCCTTTACTTGCAAGTTTCTTTAGATAAAAGCATATGACAAATGACTAAATGTAAAAGTAATACACAGTGGTGTGTTTTCAACTGCTCGTGTAGTTGGCTGCCATCAAACCATAAGCCAAACAGAGGAATAAAAACTAGACAATCGAAAAAGAAGTTGAGACAGTCTGAGATTCTTTGGTGAACAGTAAAAAGAAACATATTGAAAACCCACTTCATGACAATTCCAGGTGCCTTTAAATCTCTACAGGCAGCCTGCAAGTGTTAAATCCATTAGCTGTCCATGTAGAGCTGAACGGGGAAAAACACACAAAAAGATATGCAGCTTGGCATTTACATCCACTGCATCCTCTGGTTTATTTTGGCTGTTGGCAATGAGACATTACGTTCCAAAGAGTAAACCATGTCAATGTTTAAGCCATGGATTTGGAATGTTAAGCACAGCATATCTCTTGCTAAAACACACTGCACTCTATGCACATGCATCCATGTCCACATCAACTCCCCATAAACAAAACTGCAATACACATAACTTTGTCAAAGATTTCATCCTCTCTCAATAGTGCTCTTCATAAGACAAAGAAGAGAAGATGATTGTATCGTATGTGAACTAGCTCCACCTCTGTGGCTGTCATGTTAGCCCAGAGTGCTCCAGCTCTACAGAGGCTTTAATAAGTCTCAGTCAGATTATAAATTCTGAGGACCTTGTCAGGGCCACCATCCAAGTCAAACTCTCCCAGCACACATGACGTGACAGCTGATCTCCAGGTCATGTGAACGCCTTGTACAGATGACACGGTGAGATAAATGGAGAATCACTGAGTAAGGACAGTCAAATCACCAGGTTAAAGCAAATTACAAAGATATTCTAGAATAAATATCAAACTCAGTAAGTCATTCTAAATTCAAAAATAAACAATTTCATTAGTGTTTGAATTTTTGGTACCTCAGAGAAATAGTAAGATGTTATGAGTCAGTGTTCTCCATCAAAAAGGACCCAGACATATTGCAGCTGCACTCTGGATATGTAGATACAGATACAGATGAATACCAGATATTATAGTCTTTTTTACAATGTGCATTGGGGGATGAGAGTCTGGCAATTTTATGTCAATGCTGGCATCTGTTTAAGACATCAAGCTTGCCTAGGCAAAGTTTGCAAAAGAACAATTGGCCAGTTTATTAATTCAGTAATTCAATTTGGAGAATCTATCTACGAAATTAAACCTATGAAATAGTTTTATTAAGTAAGAATACCAAAGATTTACTAGTTTCAGCCTCTGGCTGTTTTGCTTTGCTTTCTACCCTTGTAAACTGAACTACTGGCTGTGGCTCAGTAGAAATAGCAGACTCTCCAACGATCAGAAGGGGCACATCGAAAAGTCTTTGGCACTACAGGACTAATAGCAATGTAAAACCAATTCTGAGATGCTATAAATTTCCAGTTATGTGTAACTGCCAATACTGACTGCATTTCTAATTTTTACAATAAGTTTGGATTGCTGTCAAAGAAGCAAAAACACCAAACTCTATGATGTTTAAAAAAACAGTTGCCTAAAGCCACTGCAGATATAAGTCCGTCCCCTGTCTGTGAATGCTTTTCACAGAGAGACTTAGCAGTTTGGGGGAGATCCAATGCAATCCCCAGAGGAAATGAGTGTTTTTGCAGGCGTTTTATTAGATTTTCAAAAGTGAGTGGATTATGGGAGTGAAACTGCAAAGTGCCTTTCAACAGCTGCCCAATTAAAGCTTGTTGATCCATTCATCATTCCTCATTCTCACAAGTGCATATCTTCTACTGGTGCAAATGAAAGAGGCGAAGGGTTTAAGAAGTTTGTGTTGTTCGTCTTGCTTGTGTTTTTTTCTTGGGACTCACCGCAGTGACAGAACTCAGCTTCCCACCTCCAGTTAGACCATCTACCACAATACAGGAAGAGAGTGTTTTCTGTGGGGATGCATGGAATGTGAAAAGAACAGTACAAACCCCAACTTAAAAAACTCTCACACTAGTACAACCCATAGAGGAATTCAGGAAGCGTCAGTGGAGTAAAGCTTTTCCAGAAGGAGCATAAGAAGAAGGCTAATCTATGGGGCAACACCACCCCCTGCTCAGATGGAAAGGAATGCCCCCTTTCACAAGTTGAATTGAGGGCAAATCTGGCACAGAAATAATAGAAAAAGAATTCACAATTTCCCAGATTCTGGAGATGGGAATGGATGAGGAAGAGCTGAAACCAGAGCTGCTCAGGTCATTTTAGCTGTTTTCCAATGAGATGACATCTGTGCTACATAGATACATCATGTCCTTATGGACATGTTCCTACTTAAATCTTGAACTCTTTAGAGGTACATCAATCAGGACTGGAATGTTTTCTTTTCCGAAGTAGTTGAGTCAGAGTCAACTGGACCGTGGTAATTGACCGTGGTAGTTGACTCTGACTCAACTACTTCAGATACTGTGACCTGGATGAATGAGAACCTTAGCACCAGCTAATTGTCAAACTGTGTCTGTGTTCTGTGATGTATGTAAAGAAAGAAAACTACAAAACTTTGGGTTTCAGGTCTTCTTATAAAAACAGATACATTACTTAAAATGTTAAACATACATTATTACAAAAAGAGGCAGGGTCATATCCAGGAATTGTTTTTCACAAAGGCACATAAAACATCAGAATGAAGAAAAATCTTACAGATTGTGATTATGATCTCATTGACTTTGATTGTCACATAATTATTGGTGCCAGGCCGCTGGGTTGGAGGATTCTAAAACTGCTGATTGCCCTGGATTTTAATGCAAAACAGTCTCAGTTTACTCACAATGGTGAAAAAAAAATCTTCCAGGAAGATGGAAATGCCTTGTTGATGAGAGAGGTGAGAGGAGAACAGCAGGACTGGTACAAGCTGACATAAAGACTATGGTAACACAGATAACCACTCTTTACAACTGTGGTGAGCAGGAAGGCTTTGCAGAACGAACAACATGTCAAACCCTAAGGCAGATGGCCTACAACAGCAGAGACTACGTCAGGCTCCACTCCTGTCAGCCAAGAACAGAAATCTGAGGCTGCAGTAGGATTGGGCTCAGAAAACTGAAGACTGGAATAACATAACCTCGTCTGATAAAATTTCAATTTCAACAGAGAAACTGAGGCTGTTTTGAGAGCAATGAGAAGTTCTACAAAGCATCATCATGGTATTTCCAATGGCAGGTGGCACAGGCCCTTGTCTGACATCTCTAAAATTTTGCTGAGCCATTTTAGCAGCATAGTAAAGAACCTCAACACACCATACCACAGCTTGTCCACCCTCCTACCATTCAGCAGGATGGGGATCATCAGTGCCCAGATTGACTCCACTCTCCTCACACATAAGTGACAACAAATGAGCAATTAAAAATATCAGTGCATTAATGAATGTGATCAAATATGATATATGTGAATTATTGTACTTTTAATGCCAACATTATTCACCGTTACATAATATTGGCAAGTAACATTTTGAATGTAAGGATTCTACTTGTATTACTACTTTAACTTGAATTAACAGGAATGACTACAACTATGATTTACATACCAGCCTCTACTGAGACTAGCAGGGATTTAAAGGATAGTTTCACATATTGTCAAGTCACTCTTAAAACAGAGTAGCTGTTACAGTAGGATTCTTTGTCATATTCAGAGAATCTGAATCACATCAAGGTTGATGATTTTTTTTTCTCTTGTTAGAATTGGCTGACCTTTATAAAGAAAAGTAAAAATTACAGTAACTCTGTTAAGATATGTCCGAGCATATCAGTAGTGCCTCATGGAAAGCTTGAGAAAATGTGAATCTGTCTTTTAAACTAAATATCTAGCCCTGTTCTGCTGACATCTATGAGCTCAGTCCAGGCCAAAGTGACTGTTGTAGCCTAGGAAACTGAAGCCACGTCTGCATATCTGTGGTTTTGTAAGGAGTCAGCTCTGCCAGCCTGGCTGTGGCACACATGGCCCCGTATGTCCCCTTCTGGAAACACTATAGGTACTCTGCATTTTTTGTGGCTTGTTCTGGACTAAACTGGCTTGTTTTTCATCACAGTGGAAGATTATATGTAGAATATAAACAGTGACAATGAGGCTAAGCTTCACACTGTATAAAAAAAGTTGTTCAGTGACGTGGACCTTTCACCAGTGAGATCATGTCACTATCGAAATCATGAGCTCATCTCCTGCTTTCTATTCATAGTTTGTCTCAGAAACAGAAACTCCAATCACGTGTTGCCTCTAATCATATGGCAACACATGGGAGGAAACTTGAATATTACCTCTGTAATTACCAAGTTAGTTTTTCTCTATAAACAGACAAAACGTAGGCCTAATCACAGTATGATATCCTCTTTTCCAACCACTGTGTTTGGCTACTTTTCATGCCACATACACATTTGGCAAACATTTTCCATTTGCAAGTCAGCAAAAAAAAAACATTATTCTTGTTTGAAAATGAAGCAAAGTAGAGAAAGTGTCAGAGACAGACCATAACAAGCAAATTAAAAAGGCACAAGTTCTGTTTTATGGAAAAATGGAAAAATAAAATAAAAAATAAAAAGTGTTGTTAAAATATGAAATACAGCCAATGTTTTTTCTTCTTCTCCAATTTGAGAAGACTTTTTGTCACTTCACTCCATAAACAGAAAGAGTGAACCCTGGGAAAAAGCCACCGCACATGAGGATGAAGGCAACATTAGGTGCATCTGAAGCTGTGGAGAACATTTTCTGCACACTCAGCAGCTCCGATGGATGGCTGTTCCTCCTGTCTTTACACAGCCTATTAAAAGCTCCTGGTGCATATCTGCTTCACATCAGGATGTGGGGGTGTAATTACGGTTACCAAGGAAAGGATGGGGAACAGTGGAGGAGCACAACAGCCCTTCCCCCCCACTGCCACCCTTTCTGTGCCAGCATGGAACTGCTGGGTTGCCAGTTTTGCCACAGAAAGTATGGAGATTTTCTTCACTGTACTCACCCAGAGGATTTTTCAACAGATTTTTTTTTTTTTTTTTAAAGAAATACAGAGTTCATAAAACACATAACACCTCATGCTCCTGGCATAATGTAGCCTTATTTCCCACAAAATATATGAATTTACTTGATACTTGCCAAATAATATTTTCCAGGATGCATAACTGCTGACTACTATTAAGTATTTAGGTTTGTATTCATGTGTAAAGGCTATGCAAAGTTACACAGAGTTTTATAGTAGGATAGTGAAGTAGAATATCCGGTCACTGACTGTTATATAAAACGTTCATCAACAGCTTCTGTCAACAGTCCAACCACACCCAGATAACACACCCATCATCAGTATCATAAAATCACAGACAGGTGAACTCTGATCAGTGAAATGTTGGACAGTTGGTCATCATCAACCGATGAACATAAATTAATACAAGTGGAAGATTTTGACAACGTGAATGAAGGATAATGTTTGAACGTTGTGTCTGTCATGAAGACATATTTTTATCAGGTTCACAAAACCTTTTCATTTGTGCCAATCAACAGACTGACAACTTACAAACATCCTGGTTCAAACAGAGGAGCACTTTGCCAGCTGGTCATTGTCAGTGGTTTCTTTCTTTTTTAGAATCCATTGTTTCTATTAAATTTTCATCGATATAGATACTTTTAGATACTTTTCTGAAACACAGTGTCCATATTGTCTATCCAGAGAAATTTGTCATTATGACCAAATTTTTAGGGTCCATGTGGATGTGTTGGTTCCTGGTTTGACTGCTTTACTTTCTCTACACCCTTATTTGTCTATAAACACCATACTACTTCAAGTGCGCTGAATGTAGATAGAAAAATGTCAGTATCATCTATTTGCAAGTAAGTCTACAACACAATAAAGAATGATTAAAATAAATCAGTCGGATAATTCCGTAGATAGAATGAAATAAAATATTTTTGTTTGTCCCACAAGAGGGAATTTATCTGTTTGATAGCATAAAAAATATGAAAATAGATTAACAGATTAACAAAAAAAGAAATTTCCTTTCCTGGATAGAAATCGTCTTGAATCATAAATATCTATATGAACTATCATACCTATGTACAACAGCATATGTGTAGACTTAAAAACAATACCTCTGGTGCAATGAGCTGTATCAGCTGAGATTCTTAACTTATCCATGATCTGAAGCTTTGGCTGGAACACGACACACGGACACACATGCTGAGAGTTCTCATGGGTTCAGGGATCAACTATTCCCATTTTGAATCATTTAAAACAGTTAAAGCTAGACTTGCAGCTTCAGAAGTTTTATAAACTTGAGCTACAGTTACACAACATTTTAGCATGTAGCTGAACGTTTCAATGATTTAAGTTGAGATAAAAACTCATGTTTGGCTCTACTGACTTGTGCTGCTGTTCTACTTGCTTTTAGAGTGAACACCCATTGAAAAGGGAAAAAACCTGCAGCATTGTGTTTTTCTCTGTGGGCATGTCATTGCATTAGCAAGAGGGTTTTCATTGCTGATTAAGAGACACAACAAAGACAAAACTTCCTTATTCACCACTGAATCACTTCCGCTATTAGTTGTCCACACTGATCAGTTGAGTTTTGATATTCACTTGCATCTGAAAGAAAACTTTTATGTATGTTTTATGTAAAATTCAGTTTTGCATTTAACAAAAGCTGAATTAAGGGCAATTGGACTTGTTTGCAGACAGACAAATAAGGTATCACATCCCATCCAAGACGCTTCTTCAGTTCAAAGTGGTGGGTAGGCCCATGTATTTAACCTTGGTGGAGTTGTCGTCAAGGGCATTGATGTTGCTTAGTTCATAAATGCTCCTGGCTGTTGAAATAACAATCATTAGTCATGGAAGTCATGGAAGAGTCATGGAATCAGTTGGTGAGGAATAGGTAGTATTGTAATAAGTGGTGAAGCAAATTCTAATGTAGACATCATCTTTCTATGTCCCCCTCCTTGTATTTAAACTATATATGTTGTTGTACTTGGTGAAAAGTCTTATTCTTGAGGTGAAGATACACTACTGAGTCTTGACTTGAACAGCTGGATTTTGTGTTGTGTCATGTAGTTTTTTTTGATGGTTAGAAAAATTTTCACTTCCTTTGGACCTCTATGGACTTGACTTGAAATTCAAAAAGCCACTGTAATAAATTCCCATTGTGGTCGCTGCTCAGTGAGTCCACTTAAAAAGACAAATAACACATCAATGCATGTTGAGGTCTAGGATATTTATAGACATAAAATGAGCTGTTGGTTCTCAGTCAGTGTGTTGATTTTGGAAGACATGGACTTGTGGACTTAAAGACCTGAACAACTTTGACAAGTGGAAAATTATCATGACTGTGTTGGAGAATATGCTATCAAAGTTTTATTGTCATGCTTTTTACATAAAAGAAAATCAAACTTATTTGAGGTGAAGTTCTCTCACACTTTGCTAGCAACACGTGCTGACCTGTGACATCATAGTGCAACTCTTCCCCTGACCTCCCGAGGGTCAGCTTGTATTCATGCTACAATGTGACTGTCAACACTCATTCCTCGGCCTGTCGGGAGAAGCGACACATAATCGGGGCTGTCGTCACTGAGCGATGTCATTAGGAACGGCTGGCTGAGCTTCTATGGCCAACCCTGCACCGAGCACATCAGCGCACGGCTGCTGCTGCTGCTCTGTGACCTCTGAGAACACAGGGCCCCGAGAGCACTGAAAGTGTTAGCTGCATGCTGGTCTCATGCCGACTGGACTGATTTGTTCTGCAGTGGAGACACTGTGGCGAGTGAATAGTCAAGAGAATCTACCATTAGGGATTTATGTTTTCATGAGTATGATAGGCATTGCATCCTATCCAGAACTACAGGCAGAATTGCTTAGACTGCAGCCTTGAAATTACCATGAAAATTTCAACAGTGCAATGAATGATTCTTCTCTTGTGCTAGGGAATCATCTGAAGTCAGAATTTAGCCTCATCTGACACATGTTCACACAGTTTGTAATGGTGTCTGTGTGTAGGCTCAAGCTTTCTATCACATTCCAGCTTGTAATTTATCTCCCTAACTGGAGCACAGGCCTTAAGCAAAAGCCATCAGTTAAAGCTCAATTAATCAATGCAGTTACTAATGTGGTAGCCTGGAACTCATTAGAATAAATGAGCAATCACATATGTTCTCCAGTGTGTAAATACATCTGAACACGTGCTATTTTGTAGTCATTCTCTCTCACCCTAATAGCAGTTGACTGGTGTAGAAAACCAGAGGAAGATCTGAGAATCATCTTCATGAGTACAAATGTGTGTATACTCCTATTTACAGAATGTGTCTTAATGTGACAGTGCACACACATTAATGTGCAATCTGCTGAAAGAAGCTGAGATCATTTCTAAACATGGTTTTAATGATTGGATCACAATGCTTTTTGGGTACATTCACACCAGTTGTCACCAATACACTATTAGTTGAACATAGCCACAGACATTTACAGACGCCAACATGTGAGTTGAAAATATTTTGAACTTTTTGATGTCACAAAGGCTTATCAGTGTTGGACTTCTGCTGACATCTGTGAGAATCTGAAATTGGAGGAAAAACTTATTATGGTTTATGTATATGGACACTCAGAGTTGTGCAATACAATCCTCTGTACTTTAGAAGCAGAACAAAATGAAGAGGCTTTAGAGGAAAGTCAGAGAAGGCGTAGAACTACCATGTATGTCATGAAAATACGAATCTGTTACTGGATTCCAGTTAAGGGGAACTATTTGCATATTACAAAATGCCTCAAAAACGGTACATGACAAGTAATGTGAGGCAAATTTCCACTTCTTATCTTTAAGATTTCCCAGTGTGAAAATGATCAAAATTTACCAACAATCCTCAATAACAGATGGAGTTTGGCCATTGTTGTAGAGATTGCTCAGTTATTGTGAGGTATGAGACTTTGATCATGTTATAACAGGAGGTCAGATGGGTTTGCACACTGCAGGACTGGAAGAATTTACTACAGTGGGCCCTGAGTTTAATTATCGTCCAAGTCAAAAATCATTATGTTAAGTTTTATAAGAACATTTAGAAGATTTATTCATTACTGCTCTGATATGAAATTCAGAGTATTTAGTTAGAGAAATGAAACCTTTAGCTACTGAAACCATATCAAAAGATTCGATTTACATATTCAATACACAGTAAAGGACCTTTGCTGCTAAGACTGAAGTTTCATTGTAGCTTAACCGATTCTGAAACTATACAAAGAACCACTTAGAGGAAGTGCTTTCACTGCATTTAAGTTCCTGTTGTGTAAAACATGATGAGAAGTCAAGACATTTTCAGACAAATATCAAAACAAAACTATTTAGCTCCCAACTCTGCTTCCCTTTTAGCTCTAAATAGACAGACATGAGCAGTTGTTTCTCCTTTATGTTCACCACTTGGTAGAATTTAAAGTTTCCTGCAAAAAGTCGACTCTCCTGGTTTGTGGCTTGAGGAGTAGCAGTTGGATGACCGGGGATGCCTGGGCCGTTCTCCAGTTATGTGCAGCATAATGAGCAGCAATTACTCTGTATGACAAGTTAACACTGAGCTGCTCCCCTGCCACTACTATGCACTGTGTCAGTATATACCCTGAGAAGGCAGCAAACCAAGCCAAACACTTCTTATCAACATTCAGTTAATCAGTGAACCAATGTATCAACAGCTGTGCTGCTACACATTTTTGGCTTGTGGCCTTACAACACGTTCTGGCTCCAGGATTTTATTTTCCGTGTTGAGACTGTTTTACTTGGTTGTTCTTTTTTGGAGGAATAGTGGTAAAAATCATAGTGTGTGTGTGTGTGTGTGTGTGTGTGTGTGTGTGTTTTGTTGAAGATTTTGGTCATGGGGTCTGTGTATGGTGAGAAAGTTGTGCAGAAGTGTCTGAGGTTTAACAGGATTCTACCTAGGGAGGGAAGGTGGTTTCCTCATTCCCTTGGTATTAGTTTGTCATGCAAGAAGGTGCACTATATCTGAAAGCTTTGCAGAATCAGTCTTGAGTCACAAGTCTGCAAATAATTATTTGAAATAACTTTTTATTTATTTATTTTTTTGTCATCACCACATGGTGTTTTTCCATTACCGTCATTACTTCAACATATTTTAGAAATCCTACAGATGCACACACACATAATCCTGGTTCTTGTATTTTGCTTCAGGTTAAAAATAACCTGATCTGAAATGTAGCCACAGCAGGGAAGTGAGGCACATTAACCTGCGACACATGTTGAAAAGGTCAGGCCTGTGTGTGGGCTGTATTAACCAACGTCAGGTTCCACGAGCATAGCATTTAGTAAGGGAATATTCTCTCTTTAAAGTTCTTTTAATCACAAATTTTCTGTTATGTAATGTAACTCTAAACACAATAGAATAAAATAGAATATTTAATTCCAATTAGTAACTGGTGATGATAACTTCTAACAACTCTGTAAGACCTGCTCAACTGCTTCTAACTCACTTAAAGCTTAAAACTTAACCTGATATGTGCATTTTCTATTAGTCAGATACAGAACTAAGTTTACAAAGCTCTGAAGTTAAGCGTGATGCTGTGATCATCTACCTCAATGTTCTGGGCCAGTTTGCCTTTTACTATCAAGTGTTCCACTCTGGAGACATGTTTAACTCAAGATAATAGTCCATTGGGTTTTTCCTCCATTTTGCTTTCTGGTTAAGGCTTAGTGTTGTTGTTTTTTTTTCTCTCTTCTCTTTATGCTGTTTTAATTTTCAATTTGTTAATTTATTTCATGATATTTTATTATACAACACTTTTGATTTTTTCTGGTCCATAGATTTACTCTCACTGCTCTCAGCAGCATCTTCTCAAAGGAAAAAATCTCTTATCAACCCAATGCACACAAAGACAAAGACAAGGACAAAGACTGCTGCTGCTAAAAGCAGCTATAAAGCCAGTTATTTTCCTCAGACAATAAACAGAGCGAGGGAATATTTAAGTTAGATTTGTTTGTTCACCAGAAACACAAACTCTGAATGAATCCTTATGTGACATTGTGTCTGCTGGACAAGTAAATAGGGTTTATAAGATGACAAAATGTCAATGCTGTGTTTATAATGTGTTGTTTTACCTTAGTGAACCAAAAATGAATACAATGACAATATAGATTTGAACTGACAAAAATACTACAGATTTCAGTATTTGTTTTATTTTGTGTTTAATGGTGGTGTCTATCCCACTATTAACCTAACTAAAACTAGGTTGACAGGATTCTTTTGAATAATATGCATCATCTCATCAAAAGTGTGTGTGTGTATGTTAGGTATCCATTGATTTTCCATTAGTGAAAAATGTTACACAAAATGACTATCTTCATTAACAGAATGAGAATCTTTCTATTCTTCATCCATCCATTAATGTCTGGCCACTTATCTGTGGTCAGGTCATAATAACAGCAGGTCAAGCTAAGTAGTCCAGGTGTCTCTCACCCAACTGATGCTTTCCAGTTCCTCCTGGATCATAAAGGATAAAATGCATAATCTTCCAGTGTGACATACCAACAAAAACATTTATGTAACTTACACACACAAACATCAGGATCCATAAAGAAATTCTTTGCGGAAAAAGATGCAGATTTATTTGTAGAGATTATGCAGATTAAGTTTTCTTGACAAAACCTTTTTTGATCTGTATCTTTATTTGTCTATTTTCTATTTTTATTTAACATGAACTATTTATGGATCATTGTGGGCTGACAGTAGCAGTAAAATGCTTGTGCACACATGCACAGTTCATTGAATATTGTTATTTATAACAAGAAAACTGCTTAAAGGTAAGTGCCACACAGTTTTGTGAATCAGAATATGTTCATATGCATTTGTAGATTCTGTGGTTTGGGTGTATACAGTGTTAAAGGATGGAATCTATGTAAAGTTTTATAACAGAGGCCTCTGGTCAGGTGAGGTTACATCTTCATTTAACTCTACTTTTATTGCTCATAATTTCACTTTTTAATATGATGATACAGGGAAATAATGCACTGTTTCCTCTTTCACAGGTTTTATAGTGGCTTTAATCTACACAGCAGTAGAGCCATTATATTACAGAGGTGTCGGGAACTGAGGCACATTCCGTAAAAGCACAAAAACCCAGGAATTCCTCTGCTCAGGCTCCTCCACACCCTGTACTTTTCTGTGGACAAACCGTAGAAGAATACAAGCTCTCTGTGCTGACATTTGCTGTTTGCTCGACGTAGAACAGCAGCCAGAGACGCCATAACTCAGTTTAACTACCATGTTGAGTTTAATGGAGTGGCCACACAGCAAACTGTTGTTGGCAGTATGATAACACTGCTCACTGTTACGGCTCAGTCAGCTGATTATGACATCCCATTTCAACATACAGCTGAGCGGCACAGGCTTTATGGGCTTCAGGGAGTTTTCATCTTTAAATATTTCGACAAGATCAGCTTCACTTGCTAGAAATCCTGCATGACTAAAGGTATAGGATGCTTTCATCCTGGTTGTCATGACCTGGGGGAAAACCCATCTGAAGCACAAAACCAAAGGGAAATAAAACAGAAGGGTCTAATAAGTGAAGCAATACTGGAGCCAACAAGAAGTGAAAATGATAAGGTTGGAGTTTACATGAAAGTAGTGTTTGTTTTAGTTACTGTTTTAGTTTTTTTTCTATTTAGATCTGTAGAAATGTTTGCCATCTTTAATTTAGCCTCTACATATGGGCTTTCCAGTGGGTTTATGATTGAAACATTTTTTCAAATATTATTTTTTTATTATTTAGGTAATTTAAAATTACCCCTGTCTGTGCTCATCAATCATAAATTGTTTAATTGTCTGTTAGAGGACATTTGTATAGATATCTGATAAACAATCATTTAATATGACTAAAAATGCTTCAGAATGGTTTGTGAATTTGTGTTGAATTTCGTTGGAATTATTGTTGATAAAAGAAAGTACAGAATTAGTAACAAGAGGAAGTTAGGGTTTCCATCCCATCACTGGTCTTAGTTCCATATTTCAGTGTTTTTTACACAATACATTTGTAGCGTATCTGTTTTTGTATGGACTGATACAGTGTCTACTAAAACAATGTCTAAGAATAATAGTCCTGTACAACAGTGTGGTAAAGATACATGCTGAACAGGATACAGTCATGCAGCACTAAAAAGTGATTATAATTCACATGTTCCTACATACAATTGGACTGAAAAACTTCAACAGTATCAAAATATCAGTAAATGAGATGATAATTCAACAACATGTCCACATTTCTTCAAATCCTATCATACTGTTGTATTTGGTTTATTGTCCTTGTAGCTCTGTAGACATTTATGCAGCTTTACTGTATGTCATTAGCTTAAATGCACTGTGTGGCCCTCCAGCTGCACTACAGAGAAGAGGAAGACCAAAGAGCAAATAGTGATGGCTCAGCTTCATCCAAAAAGATGATTGCTAACACATGACAGATGCTACTGACTCTATTTCATTGTGCTAACATTTGTACAATGATAATTAAACAAACAATCAACTATTCAACTGCCAATTGGCTCTTTTGTTAATTACTAAAGGTTATTAGTTGCTGCTGCTGTAACTGCTCTTCATATTAGTGACAAAATCATGGCTGTAATCTGTAGGGCCTTAAGATCATGTATTTTGTAATCTTGTGATATGTTCTTCCATAACTTCTGTTTTCTAATTTACCTCATCTTGCTACATTGCTCATTTTACAGAAAAATACAAAAAATGTGACATTTAAAACTATCTAAATTATTGTAATATAATATAATTATGTGCTGCCCTTTCAGTATGTAATTAAATTAAATGTGGAAACTGCTTTTTGATTAACAGAGAGCCTTGTCAAACTGAATTAATTGTTGTTAGCAACGTCAGTCGCAGTCATGACTGTTAAGGCTACAGGCTGAATATTATTTTAGAAAGGCTACACTAAAATATTCATAGCACCATTGCAAAGACGTTTGTTACATGCAAATTGTTTTCAGTGATGAAGCTTTGTGGACAGTATTAACAGATGATAGGCAAACTGTTGCACAAAAGGGATGGTTTGTTCTCTACAGTGACAAAAGCCTTTGTAGGAAGAACAAATCATTGTTCTATTGTTCTTTGTTAACTCTTTAAAAAGATTTTGTGTGATAGTGTTGATGGGAAACTGAACTGTCTATCTGCAGAATATTTGTAAATGTGGACAGTGTGTTCTATGACTTCTATGGCTTCTATGATTGCATGGTCAGGTTTTTCCCTCCAAAAAAGGCAGCAGCACTACCGCAACCAATAACAACAACTGGCAAAGATGGCTTTCAGCGGCATAAACATGATGAGCAGCTTCATCTTCTACGAGGACAGGAACTTCCAGGGCTGCTCTTATTATTAGATGAGTGACTGCCCTGACGTGTCCTCCTGCCTGGGTGGAGAGGGGCTGCTTCATGATCTATGACAACCCAACTTCATAGCACAACCAGTACTTTATGGGGAGGGGTCAGTATTCTGACTACATGAGAGTGATGAACATGAGCAACCACCTCATGTCCTGCTGCATGAACAGTACAGAGGGTCCTACAGGATGACACTCCAGAGGGAGGGAGAACTTCCATGGCCAGATGTACAAGATGAGAAGATGGAGCAACATCATGGCCTGCTACAGCTTGTCTAACTTAATGTGCTGCTATGTGATAGAGGACCACTTGCTGGTGTATAAGCAATCTAACTACAGATTGCTTATATACCTCTCCAACATGGGCTGGAGTGACATGAGGCACATTGTGGATTCCCATGACTCAAGATGGTGCACCAGTTCATATCTAAACATTGGCTATATTGCAGCTCATCTGCAGCTACTTGCAGTGGATCATAAAAAGTAAACCACAAAACTGCACGTAGAGACTGATAAAAAAAAAAAAAAATGACAGCTTTGATGAAGAAGCTAATAAAGTCTGCTTTATCATATCAATATTCTGGAGTAAGTCAGAGATTTTTTTTTTTACTTCAAATTATTTTCTTCCGTTTTCATAATTTTCCTAAACTTTGGTAACAAATAGAGACCTTGAAAAATGGAAATTCAATTGATAACCCGTACACTGATATTTATGTGCTTATTCTTAGTGGTGAAAACTGATTCTGAATGTAGATCAGTTCTACATTTGTAAAACTTGTATTTAAAGGTCAGTTAAAGGAGCTGGCCAGGACATAAGGGATATCATAATTTTTGGACCCAATCTCTATCAGTCACTGCTTGATATTGGGTATCTGGAGTCTGATCACATGCTTATATTTACTGAAAAATCAATATGATATAGCTATTATTACATGGTATATATTGTCTTATCACCAAAACACCATAAGTCTGAAAATGATGTGTGTATATAGCTGGCTCAGCACCACATGTGTTGACAAAGGATCAGGATATACTATTCAGGACCTTCAGATGTTTGTTGTGTCAACCAAAAAATCCAATTCTGCTTTCAATGCATCTGCCATTTCCTGAATTGGTTGTCCTTTTGAGGAAAGAATTGTCTACTTTCCCTGCAGAGAATTGCTGCAGTGCAGACCCCTGACTCAGCCATCTCACAATTTGTGATATAATACATCTTCATAGTCAGCCAAGATGTTGCGCAGGGACTGCTGAGACTAGCTGTGAGCTTTAGAGCATTTGAGATGTTTCATGCCGAGAAACTGCTGGTGAATTATACAGGAGTTTAATACCATTGCCTCCATCGCTCACTTTGTTACAGATCAGTGTGGCATACACTTTGTTCACCAGCCATGCCAGATGGCATCAGTAATAATCTAATCCGCAAACTTTACAACATGGTAGTTTGACGTTATCAAAAGCTGAACATACAGAGGTATGTCACTGTCAACTTCTCTCAGAAGAATCATCAACTGAGTGGTGTCATATGAACTTGTGCGTTTCATCGTAGGCTAAAAATCTGAAAATCTAAAATCTGAATTCCTGTTAGCTCTGCCCAACAGTCTCTTGATATCTGATTATATGTCTGATTCTCTGTGGCACAGTGTTAGGTCAGGTCTGCCTGTTCTCGCCCTCCTGGCTTGTCATTTGCATTAGCATGTTTTATATGGTTTCTTTGTATGGTATGGTGTGTCTTTATGTTTAACTTAAATATGGCAATAATCTCTTGACAAATTGGGCAAATTGGTTTTCAGTGAAATTCTACAGAAATTTCCATCTCTCTTGGAAGAAGCAGCCCTCACTATCAATGTTTCTCACCATATTTAACATAATCATAGCAGAAATTAGCACCAAGATGTCACAGCAGGTTCACACTGCTGGAGAGTGGTACGACCACCACAATGTGAGAAGAGGAATTATATTTTCAACCTGAGGGATTCATTTGAGATGTTCTGCAGTGCTTCCAGGCCATGAATTATACATTTTAAAATGGAAGCTGCAGACCATATAAAATCTGACCTTGGGTCATGACTTGCCCCAAGGCTGGATTTTGGGCATTCTGCTGTATGTCAGTAGATTATTTTAGAGTAAATTATGTTTTAGTCCTGTGGATTTAATGGTAGTTTGTGTTTTCTCAGCCTGTTTTGGCTGCTTTGAAGGGTCTGTGAAATCAGTCTCATGTAGTTTGTGTTTTTTAATGATAAAATAAAAAAAGAACTTTAAATCTTAAAATGCTAAAACAACATTTATTAACAAAATAACATTTATCTTGACAAATTGCTTCAGAATCAGCAACGATTCTTTGATGAAACATTTGGGTCAACAAAGAACCTTCTTGAAAATAACTACATCATCAGACTTCTTGTAGCACCATTTATTGTTCCTCAGTGAAAGTTTTTTTTTTTTTTTTTTGATGGTTCATTAAGGTATCTTTGAAGTTCTTTAAAGAACCATTTCTGCTAATGGTGAATATTTGAATAGTTCTAAAACCTAACAAATCCTCTTCTTTTTAAGATAACAAAACACTGTATATGAACTAAATCTTCCTTTATTGTAACCATTAATGAACAAATTAAATTGGAAAGTCCAACATTTACCTAGCTCTCTTTATTAATACTACTACTAATAAACCGCACTCCTGTATTGCAGGTCAAGGTGTGCCTGTTTCCTTTTGACCTTGTCTTTTTCTCTTCTCACATTAAGAGCTGTAACAGCTCCCATCGCTGCCTGTCAAGCCTAATTAGAGTAGATTTAAACAGATAAGAGTCATTAGTCAGACAGCATGAGACTGGCAGGGAGCCTGGATACAATGAAGTTGGGAGCTCCTCAGGGGCACTGCACATTTTTTTTCAAAGCTGCACTGTAGTGCCAGTGCATATATCAGGAGCAATGGCTAAGTAATTTTAACTACAAGAATCAATGTCCCAGTAACCAGCTGACTTAGAACTGAGGATGTTCATGGTGGGAATGTTGAGCCGTTATTCAGTCTTGTTATTGTTTCTACAAAGTACAAGCACAGAATGTAGGGGGCATTGTCAGAAGGCTGATGGGACAGGTGCCAAAACCATTGTGATACATGTCATGTCTCAGATTCTGGAACACCGTTGCTCTCTGAGTTTACACAGTGCAGTGGCATTATGCTGTTTCTGTTTGGTTCAGTATTCTTAATATACAATATAATATAGTTTCAATAAAAACTACAGTCTATTTGCTTCAGGAGTTTGTGGAGCCAAAAACGAGTAAATATTACACTTTCATTGCATTAGTCAGTTGGTCAAGTGAGAGGTTAATATGAAAATAACTGGGTGGATTGTTTTGTAGTTTTTCAAGCAATTTCCTCTCATTACACTATATTAAATTTAGTAGTAATAGCAGTAAAGTGGGTGTAGTGGTTTTTTGTTTTGCTTTCAAATGCTTTTAACCAAACCCTGACATATTGTGATGCAACAGCTGAGACACCTCCAGACAGGGAATAGATGGATAAATCTGTTCAGCCACCAAGATTAAATACTTTGACACTTGTTGTTTCACTCTCTTGTGTTCCTTTTTGCTTCCTCCTGTGCCCCTGGTGCCTTGTAGAGAGATCATAAGAGGAGAAAGGAAAGGGGCAAAATATCCCCATTCACTTCCTTTCATAAAGAGAAGCAGCCATCTGCCAAATGCCTCTTCACATTAACTTTGCACCACAGAAGGCAGTTGTGGGATAGGACAAAACTTACACAATGCTGGAGCCATTAAGGCTGGCACATCAAGTTCTCCAACTGATTCATTTCTCCCTCTCACTTTTTCACACATACTGTGTCTCCTGACAGAAGCTCATTTACTGCAAGCAGACAACAGCAAATGTTTTGTCTGAGGGGAAAATAAGGAAGAAGTCGGACAGCTGCAGAAATTATTCATGAATTGTGCTGAAAATAACTCTGTTCAATGTTTTAATACTGCCTTCTGTGATCTCAGGCGGTGATCCAATGTGACAGGCTTCTGTTTGGTCAAAATCTTCCATTTGGAAAAAGATGCAGGCAGGCTAATCCTAAACAAAACAATGAGCTCATCTGTATGGATCTACTGTCTATTTAGGTCTGTTAATTTGAAGAGCGATACAAATACATGAGACTTCCTCTAAAAGGGTACAACTTTGGTGAAACAAAGGGAGCCAAGAGTTACTGAGTAAGTTTAACAAGTCTGTGGGCCACATTTTAGGTTGTCTGGATGTTTGGACGCTGGCAACTGTGGCACTACGGTTGGTCAAAAACCTGTTCAAAGAGAACAGAGTCTGGCAGGAGAGGTCTGCTATCAAAGCTGCTTTTGTGAGCCAAATCAAGACAAGGCTCTAACCGTTTGAAAAACAGCACGAGGGTGAATGAGGCCAGCATTTTCTTGGACACAAACAGCACTACTAGGGAAACCAAACCCAAGTGGTCAACACAACTCTCCACTGCAGCACCAGCAATGAAAATTGGAATCATATGAGTGATGGTTGTCAGTAGTTGTCATAGGGACATGTGGACAATGGTGGGAAAGAATTAGACACTTACGGTGCTTCTCTGTGGTTCATTGTGTGTAGAAGTGTGCTAAGCCTCAATGCTGTGCTCACATCAGCTCACACATCAGTTTGTGTTCATAGCACAACTCACACCTAGCAGCTGGATGACAATTGGCAAGTCTGGATTTATTATAAGGATTAGAGATGCGGGGAGCTGGGGTTGTGTGGGATCTGTCTTAAGGCCAAAAGGCTTCTCAAATGTGCACTGAGACCTTCTGCTCTGACAAGCTCTTCCACTTCAGACCTCAGTATTGAAGAGAATAAGCATGGTTTGAACTTCTGTTAACTACATGTATCACAATCTATTTGTACATATCACTCTATTTGAACATGTCATTACACCCCACCCTACATATTTAAAACAGGTTGTGTCCCATGTGTCCCCTAGATCAGTCTGGAGTGTTCAGGCAATGTTAAACAACATTGTTTATATTGGGTAGAAGCTGATTTTCTGTTGAACAATAAGAGAACAATGAGTCTAACTTAATATCCTAGAGAACATATTTTTTTCATCTGGTTGTTTACTGCCTTCTAGTCATCCAATTATTAACACTGGTGACTGGAAGTTTGAGTGTTGAATTCCTGGCCCCTCCATTCTGCATGTAAAAGTGTTATTGGGCCCCTGATAGCTCAATGTGTGCATGAATAGGAGAACGTGATCTGTAGTGTAGAGGCACAAGAAGACTAGAATAAATCCAGTCCATTTATAATTTAAGAGAGCATTCTTCTTGACCTTCCCTTCAGTTTGCACTGAAAATTTGCACAGATTATGTCTCTTTTTGTTTCATTTTACCCAGCACTTGAATCAGCCTCTAGATTATTGAAACTGTTTGTGATTATTTGCATAGATAAAACAGTCTCAAACCACAAATGTAGATTGAAAATAAAATTTCTTAAACTTATTTTTTTCAGGTGATCTTGAGGTGATCTGCTGTATAATTAAGTATTATCAGCATTTTGGATGCACTCTATTTCAGTTTTATTCACAATTGAAGTAAGTTAAGTAAAGTAAGTAACTTACAATAATATTTTTGAAATGACTTTGAATTAAGTAGAGCAAGCTTGTCCTGTAGATGAAAAAAAGTTTGTGTTTGAGGCTTTTGGCTGAAACTGAGTCAGGATCAGTTTCAGAAGTTGTACTGAAAATGGAGTGTGGTGACGCCCCACTATAGAATTCTGACACAACTAAAGGCATTTGGTTGCCTTCTCTCTGAGGAGATTTGTACTCAACATTATATATTTGAGGCTTTGTTTTGTAGACCTTTATATCTCTGGTTGCCATGGATTAAGGCTGACAGACTGGAAAAGCTTGTTTAGGGTACAGAGGGGTGGCAAAGATAGAATATCAGACCAATGACCCCAAGGCCAAGGACAGGCTATCACAGGTGTGTGAGTGTGCGTTACATCGACTCATTGTAACTTCTACAGTACATGTACATGGGAAAAAACAGATGTTAAGTGGTGTAGGGTTGAAGGAATTCAGTATATTGAAAGCGTGGAATCTTATTTCACTCTGACTGAAGCAAACAGCTGCACTTGTTGCTCATTTGTCAGCCAGTGGAACAGACTTCACCACAACTGGACAGCTGAGGACTGGAAAAACTGTGCTTGAACTGTTGAATCTGAGATTCTGCTGAGACATCACAGGGTAGGGGCAGAATTTGGCATCAACAGCATGAATCCATGGAGCCAACCTGCCACAACAGTCCAGGCTGCTGGGGGTGGTGGTCTAATTTTGTAGAGATTTTTTTCATGTCACAATTTGGGCACCAAAAACCAGTCAGTCACAGTTTGAATGCTACAATCAATCTAAGTACTGTACTGACCTTTATGGCTATAGTTTATCATCTTCTACTGGCTACTTCCAGACAGATAATACATGATGCCTATCCATTTTCAGCTCTTTATCTAGGGTTAGATAATGGAGACAGCAAGTCAGTCTCATAAACCTTTCTCATGAACCTTTACTGGTAACTTCCAGTTCCTAGAATGAGTACACCTTACAATGTCCTGGGATATATAATCTCACCAGCATGTTCTGGATCTACCAGTGGGATGTATCCAGAAAACATCCACTGGAAGATGCTCAGGAGGCATCCAGATCGGATACCTTAATGAATATCAAGCAAAAGTAATGGAAAAGAATGGAGTTGTGGCCATGCCAGCAGTGTCAGTGAACCTCACTGGCTTCCCCAGTGACCAGATCTGAATTCAGTAACACCTTTGGGATGTGGTAGAACAGGAGATTGGCATCATGAATATATAGCTGACAAAACTGATTAATTGTGTGATGCAGTCATGTCATCATAGAGAAGAATCTCATAGGAATGTTTCCAATATATTTTGGAATTCAAGCCACAAGGAACTATAGCTGTTTTGAGAGCAAAGGGAAGAAATGGTATGTTGGATGTATTTCCTAGTCAGAAGATGTTCAGCATGTCATTCAAAATTAGCAGCAAAGCTGAGGTGACCGTGTGAGCAATCTTGTAGGCTGCACTTCATTTATTCTTATGCTGCAGTTTTTTGTGGCTTGTTTGGCAGGCCATTTGGCATTCTTTGGAACAGGGCCAATTGTGGGGCAGATATGTATGTTTTATACTGTTGTGCAATGTTTTCACATCTGATAAGACTTTAACCACATTTATCTGTTGCTCCAGAACTTCCTGGATTATGTTTCACCTCTATCACCTGTTCCTTAACAAGCCCCCACCAAACACTGTCTTGTGTTGGTGGATTGTTCTCTTTAATTCAAGTGTAAATGGGGTAAAACAGACTTCATCATGGTACGTAAAACTACAGTTAAGTCTATTATTTGTCCAGTAAGCACAACAGTTTCTTCAGTTTCCATAATATTAGGGGAAACAGGTACATGAGGTGGGACCTGCCTGTTGTGGGACTTGGCCTGGCAGCCAACATGAGGCTATTAGCTGTGTAACAAACTGCCACAGCAGGTACCCAGAAACAGACAGACAGAGTGCTGATTGTCACTGGTGTTATCTGAGCCGAGCGGTGGCAGTTGGCAGGGTAGGTTTCACCCAGTGTAATGTAAAGTGACAGCGTGTTATTGTGATAAAATCGGAGCAGGGGCCAGTCTTATTCCAGGGGGGTTCTGTTGGCCAGAGACAGGGACACCACGATACGGGCCAGCTTTGTAATGTGAGCTGAACCCAAACGGCCCGCTTCCCTTGTTTGTGTAGTGAAAAACTGCTGTAGCTTGCAGCAAAAACTGTCACTGTCTGTGTTTGTTTCCAGTACCCAGCTTTGGGTAAATGCCTGAATCAGTTCCACCTAAAACATCAAACAAAACAGTTTGCCCTGCTTTGAATTCTTTATTTCTTAATGTTGTTTTGCTTGATTGTGAATAACAGAATAAAGGACAGATAGAGAAAGAAAGCAGATCACTGGCAGAGAAACTCAACACGTGATGTGGAAAAAAGCAACTGGCAGTGAATTATGGGAGCATATGGCACAGGATGGGAGGAGCAACGGGAGTCATCAGTATGACTTAAAGTATGGCAGTGAGAAAAATCACTTCTATCAGTTGCACTGGTAAGAAAAAATCTTATCAAAATGGAAAAAATACTACTTTATGTTTGTTTGGTAATCCCCCATCAACATGCAGGATGACAAATGAAGAGAATGAAGAGGGTGGTGTAAGAGGGATAAAAACCAGGAGGTTGAGAAAGGAGAACAACTCTATCATTTGCCCCCTTCAGTAGGTCGGGGGAGCTCTGCACCTCTCTTCCCTTCTTCAGTAGCTACTGCCGTGGCCTTGTTGGTGGCATTGAGGAGCTGTTGCCATGGAGATGTGTGTCAGAGCCACTGATGTGCGAGTGCAGTATGGATTTGAGCGCTGGCAGCTGAGTGCTGGAGCCTGGCAGTAAAACTCTATGCTGAATCTAGGTCATTGGGATTCTCTCAAGCAGAGGCAAGCCGAGGCACAAGTTGCTGCAGGAAGGGTGTATTGGCGGGCTGGAGGTGTGTGTGTGTGTGTGTGTGTGTGTGTGTGTGTGTGTGTGTGTGTGTGTCAAATTCAGAATCTGAATCACATTTGGCATTTTTGGAATGGACCAATTCGATTATATTTTTGGTTGTAAAACTGAAATGCCACACAACACTCAACTACAGCATATCTCTGAAGTCAATAGGTTTTAGACAAAACTAGCCAATAGATATATTTTTTATTGACATTACAATGTTAGCTATAAAATCAAGCTGATGACGTATGAGGAAGTCATCTGTGTCTTTACTTGTGAGACAGCAAGTACTGGTTACTGTGTACCTACCCAGGAACTTTATTTCCTGGTGCTAACCTTTATACTGAGGCCCAGGGGCTTAGCACCAAATTCTGGGCCCTGTACGCTCTTAATGTCAGTGGGCTCCTAACCATGCCAGTGTAAGACGTGTGCAAGCAAAAAGAAATTGGGGCATTTATTCATGGGCCCTCTCCCTACTTAGGCCCTGGGTAGTCAGACCCCCTTTTTCCCCCACTACCACGTTCCTGCTGAGGCCTGCACAACTGTAATCAAGTTAAATCAATAAACTATCCAAATATTTCCAGCTTCACAGGTGAATTAAAGGTGGTACTTTATTGATACTTAATCCCATTGTTTTTTAAAAAAACTGGATGGCTTACCATGAAATCATTTACAAATATTTGTCTTGGTGGTCCTCAGAGGATGAACCCTGTTAACATTGGTCATATGTATTATTTATATAAATTAAAACATGTTCCCCTGGAGATGGATTGCAATAAGCAGTGTTCCATTACCTTTGTTATGAGGTTATTAGCATACTCTATAATGTAACACACTGAACTAACTTTTATTGAACTAACAGATCAATAAAAGTCCATATTTATCTAAAGCTGCAAACAGTGTCTGGATTCAAAGGTAGAACACTGCACCCGGACAAAAAGAATTTACAGAATTCAAAAAAGTTTAGTGGATGAAAAGAAAAATGTTCACAGAGGAGGGGCAGGTGTAGCCAGGCTAGCGCCACCTAGTGCTACCGCTCATTTTCTCATTGAGCTCCAACGCTGGGTCAGGGAGCTGTTTGTAGAATACAGTTAGCACTGACTTTCAACTGTTAGGGCCAATCAGTGAACAGAGGGAGGACTGAAAGTGATCACGTTGAACTTAAGCATTCAAGCTTGAGTTTCAGGTGTAATTCGAGCAGCACTGAACAAAGCTGATCAGATGGATATAGGAGCATATAAGTTGCAGAACTGACAACGCTTGTTAACACACATTTTCGACTTGCTCAACTGCTACTTCCCTCGAATGTCGCTAATACCCGGATACCACTAGGCACATTCCGATGCATTCTGGCTTAGTCACGACGAAGCAGTAGCGATTGGTTGAGGTAGAAAGTATACACCCACCGTGGAGTGAACATATGCCAATGGATAGCTTTCAGATGCTTTGCACAAAGTGAAACAATATAAAAGCAGGTGAGTCCACTGACTGCAGTGTCTTGAAGAGCTGATAAGGCTGTTGGGAAACACGTGTGCAGACGTAGCCGTGGGAGAAGATCCAGGACGCCATGGCTAAAAACACACTGACACACAAACACACAAAGACAGACTGGGGAAATACAAGGAAGGTAGAACAACAAGGAACAAAAAGGGAGACAAGAGACAGAATGAAAACTCTAAAACTGATCCTGTTGTACACAGGAGTTGAGACCTTAACTGAAACAAGCAAAGTTAGCTCAGACTTCCTTGAAACCGTACTCTCTTCTGGTAGGCTGAATATGTGAAAACCTGCTGAGGGGCAGGAAATGAGAGAGAACCGCGCAAACATCCACAGCAATAAAGATTACACCAGGATGGCCCAATTATTAACGTGTGGGAAATGAATTAAAATATAAGTAAAATGTCAATCTGGTATCGGCAAACAACTGCAAAGTAAACCTGTACTGTTGGTCATTTGTATGATGAACACTGAATGCTTATAACATACTCAAATGTATACTGCTCCGATGTGCCCACAATCATCTAGGGTTGGCTCCAGCTCCATGTGATTCTCAAAAGATAAACTGTGTAGATAATAGCTAAATGGATAGAACTAAAAATTACCTGCTAAAATTGTCATTGTGAGCATGCTATTACACTGATGTTAGCATTGAGCTCAGAGTACTACTCTGCCTAAGTGCAACCACATAAAATCATTAGAACAGCTGTAGTCGCTCAGTCTTCAGTTACATTTATTTGTTCTCAATTTACCAATGCTTGTAGTGAAAATTATTTTTATTGCAAGCTCTGAATGGTATTGCCCCCTTGGGAAGTGTCCATAAAAGGAGTTCATGCAGCCATATTTTAGCAAAAGTGGAACTTATTGACACTATGATTTGCAGTGTATTGCTGCAAGAGTCACTTAGCTCTAATTGAACCCATTGTGACTGATATAAAATTGTGTTGACACTAGCATCTATATTACATTGATTAAAAATGGGACTGTTTTTTCATGCTTTTAATTGATGTCAGTATTTTTTTTCTGATCCAAAGTGCTTTCATTCAGAAGGTAAATTTGTTTTCAGGTGGTTGATTTTCCTGAGTTTTCACCAGGGAACCGATCTGAGTCAGTGCGTTACCAATGAGGTACTTTATATCCTCAGATCCTGTGCTAGCATCCCCAGTTGGACCTCAAACTGCCCCCTAACATCTCAAAATTTGTCCAGAGATGAGACTGTGGTAGAGATTCAGATCCTGGATGAGGCAGTAGAGTGAGTCCAAGGAAAGAAGTCATTGTCACTTTTTTTTAACAGTAAAGACCATATACAGTTAGTAACACAGTTACCTGTGGGCTCTAAAACATTGTGCTGCACAGCTTTCAGAAACCTGAAACCCAATCAACTTTCCCAACCTGATGTCTTACGGGACTAGTGATTATACACTTTAATTTCATTTATGTTTGTACGAGTAGCTTGGATCAGGGTTTTTTGTCAGTTGGCTTAATGTATAGAATAACATAATTATAAACCAACATCTAGAATTATTGTCTACTGCTGGACATAACACATAGCTACTTCGTCATTAGCAAAGCCTCATTCAAAACTTTGGTGAATCTCTGAAAGTGTTGGAAACAATTCCTCCCATTCTATCTCTCCCCATCACCACAGACAGACAAAAGCCCCAGATGAGAGATGGATTGCTATCCTTTCCTTCTGAGTTCAAAGGAAAATGCTAATGAGGCACTGGAAAGCAAATGGGGGGAGCAGTGGTGCTGCCATGGTGTAGCCATTGTTATTCTGATTCACAATGTCGACAGGAGAAATAATCGACCAACTTCTTTATTTTGCTAAGCAGGAGTACTGCTGAGCAAAGTCTCTGAGTGACTGCACAGGTTCAATCAGTGCTGCCACTCTCAGTTTTAAAAGCTTTAAAATATTTGTTCCAGTAAAACCTAAAAGACTGAACTCTTTTCTGTAAACTTCTGTAAACAGTTTTGTTAACATAGGCTTTGCAGTCACGTGACCTCAGTCTAACATGCCACCATATTGCTGGGCAAATTTTCTATTATGGTATTACTGTGTATGACTGAAACACCATGCATACCTTGTTAAAACTACAAACAGTGATAATTTGTATTTAATATCTGAGTATATCAGACATCTCTACAGTGACAAATTGGAACGTTGTCATGTAAAAGTGGCTTCTTTAGGAGTGTGTGACCTGTACACTGCACCTGCAGTGTTATTTTCACGACTAACAGTGACAGGAGTGTGCTTGACAGCATTGGACTCAGCAAAATCATGGTTCATTTAGTGGAAAACCCTTCACCCTACACACTCCAAACTATGAAAGCACACAAAACCATGGACCAATACTTTAGAGCACACTGGGTCAATGATGCAAGGATTTGGCACCTTCAGGCTAAGAAAATCAATGTTATTACTGCACGTGTAAGTATGCCCATGCAGGGTTTTTTCTCTCTCTCTCATTTAGCATACATTTTAAAAGACATCCATATTTACATGTATGTTATGTATAAAAATATGTATTCCATATGCAATTAATAGGCCTATACATTAAATTTGTGAGCCCCAGCGCTAGCGGTACTGGGGGCAGAGTGGATCACATCCGATTTCACGGCGTGTCACACCAGGTCCACTGAATAAACATTGGCATGTTTAGTATCCTCTGAAATGTCAGAATCTCAGCTAACAGCACATATAAACCACTTCTACAAACACCAAAACACAGCTAATGCTACAAACAATTAAAAGATCAAGTAAACAATCTCTGCAAAAAGACGTTTACCCAAACCGCCCTCCTCTCCACACGTCGGTTTGTAAACAAACAAGTGATGTTTCTGAAAGTTTCATCAAGAACCATAAAAAATTGACTGAACCAGCAGTGACAGAACAATGACTAATGTTCAAATGATCGATGAACACAATCATGAGTCCTGTCTTACCTTTGTTGTTTTGTTTACAAGACAAGATAAATCCACAGTGATGGCTGTGGAGCGGCCCATTTCCTATTCTTTTGACTATCTGTCTATACATGACTGGTGTGAGTTGCCTGGCAATATGGCTGACAAACACAGTGGCCTAGTTGCGTGACATCACATGAAAAGCTTCTCTTGTCTTGATTAAAGCGATATTCACTGATTTTGTGCCCACTTGGGGGCAGCAGTGCAAGCTGTAAATGCAACACTGACATATGAGGCCGTAACTGACCAGGAACTACCCAACTCCTGGTACAGGCCATTGTTATCTGCCTTTAATACTGCACTGCCCCACTGGTAGGCCTCCCTCCACAGTAGAGTGTGGTTTGGGCCACTATTCCTGTCCGAACCAGACCCACTTCTGACAGAACAGTGAATGCATTTGCATTTTGTTACTGTCTAAACCCAATGTGAACCAAACTGGGGTTCAATTGTACTGTTTCTGGCCTAGGTGCTGTTAATGTTAATTTTTTATATGCAAATGATTGTAATGATACTCTCTTTGATAAAAAAAAAAAGAAAGAAAAAACACATTTGTGTAAAACCTGCCTATTAAACTGTAAAAAAAAAAAAAAAAAAAAAACCTGACAGAACCCAGCCTGAACCCGAGTATAATTCCAAATTATTTGTCAGAACATGGCCCGACCGATCGGGTTCCGTTGGCTTCTGTCAGGTTCCATTGGGTTCCGTTGGGTTCCGTTGGGTTCCGTTGGGTTCCGTTGGGTTCTGTTGGGCCCTGATCGGGTATCCCTCCTCTCTCGCCACACACAGTAGAGCTACACTGATGGTCCTAGATGGTCCAGAACACAGCAACATGCTTCATCTTTGACCACACGTAACTCCACTGTTTATTGACCTCTACTGGCAACCCATGACTGCCAGAAGTAAAGTCACTCTGTGAGCAGCCTGAGTGACTTAAATTTGTTCCATGTAAGGGCATGCTCTTTCTTCACTACAGCAATCCCCCAGGGAACATTGTCTGTCATCATCATTCCTGTACACAAGGAAATCTCAGTCCAAACTTTTTGTTTCTCATTCTTCCTAACTCCTCTAATATCTAACATTCATAGCTAATGCTTTGTCTGCACCATAGCACTTTTACTTAAAGTCTTTTTACCTCAACTACACCGAAGCTTCCCTTGCAAGCTGCTTTAGATAAAGGCATCTGACAAATAACTAACTGTAATGTAACATTATGCTTTTGTAAAGTTAGCATTTGTAAAAGAAAAATATTGCCTGTTGTATTTGAATGCTCTGTGTTTTCTCTGACATTTGTATGATGTGTGATAAAAGCTTTTCTGGCAGATTAGTCAGTGTTGAAATATGAGGACAGACACCTAATTAAAAAAAAAAACAAAACAAAAACAAATGTTCATTGTACCAAATCAGCCAAACAGGTTTACAGTGCTGGATACTATTATTTGAGGGTTTATTACTATGAGCACAGTGCATTGTGATTTCATCCACTTTTGATAGAAATACTGATAAGTGCAGCTTTAAAACCCTCCTACTCTCAAATTTTAAACTAAGGATTTTACAATGATCAGTTTTATTATTGGAACTGTGCAGCTTGTGTAGACGGTTGTTCTGTGTTTATGAAAGAGCTTTGTCCAGTCTGCAACAAAACAGTCAGGCAATGTTTCACCACATGTTTATTCTCATTATTGTATAAGCTTTATGACAATTAATGGGTCACTTCTTAAGAAACCCTCTCACACACTGAACAACTGAACAAACACTGTCCGTCAAGGTCGACTTATTCTTCCTGGATGTTTTTCAGGTTGTAAAAGCTGAATTTTGCTCTCAATTAAGACTCAGCTTTTAATGACATCACACATTCATTGCATAATTAATTCATATAATTAATCTTGAAACTCGCTTGAGTCTGGTTATTCATCATAATGAGTACTATGACAACAGGTAATTACAAAGTCCAATGTTTGATGCCTGATATTGAGTCCATGAAAATGTAAAAGGCTGACTACTGTTACCATGGTTACAACAAATATATGCAAAGCAAACAGCATTAAGTAAACGGGTTACAGCTAAGATTTTGTGGGTGTTGTGAAATAAATCATAACGAAAATGAGAAAATGTAGGATTCAATTTTGTGTTTAATGGGGATGGATGAGCGGCTGCGACAGCCTCAGGCGGGTTTAAAATAGCCTTTTTTCTTACAAAGATGCTGCTGACGCACAAGCCAGGGACTCTCAGCCAACACCGTTCTCACTTGTAACTGAATACCCCATTTACACAAGATGATTGTGTAGCCAGTAAAGACCCTATCACTGGGGAAACCTGGAGACCTTTTCTTCTTGATCAAGAAAGGAGTAACAAAACAAAATTAGCTGAGATAAAACATCTATTCATCTGACACATTGGTTTATTAGTTCACAGCCTGCCAATAACAGATATTTACTTAATTTTGGTGATACACTGGATATTATGTAAAAACTAATTTTGTTATTTAAGGTGAGAGTCTGTGATAGCTTAAAAACAGAAAGGAATATCCATGAAAATGGGAAATTCTAAGTAAATTTAACCTAACATTCATGAGGTCCTTGACTGAAACTGCTCAACCAGCTCTGTAAGAACATGTATATAAATTAGACCACATGGGCGGTCGACTGACATCAACACTGAAAATCAACATAGTGATAAAGCTCTTATAAACTCTAGGAACCTGTAATCACATTTCTGTTTTGGTTACTAATATGTCACTGCTCAAAAGTGTACAATAGCCAGCTGGGAACATACTAACGTTGGATAGTCTCAAAAGCTGTCCACCCCATCTTGCTAATGGCTGACAGTATGTAAACTAAGAGTAGAGCAACATTGACTTTGCTGACATATCTTTTTTCTGGGACCTGAAGTCAAAGTTAGGTATGTAAGCATCACAGAATAGTGATGAAATGCTCTTGATAGATGGCAGTGTGCAGTTTATTGCCCAAAGATACTTCATCATGCACACCAGGAGAGTCAGTGGTTGAACCATCAATGACCTGCTCTACTGTTCAATCCACACCCACCATCCACCTTTTGAAAATGTCCTAAAACAATACTGCTCTATTTCGTGAAGTTATACCTTTGTTCCAGGATCATGACAAAAGCCTGTTCTGATTTCTCTAATCCATGCCTATACCTATCCTGTGATTATAATATCAAAGTCAGTCCTCTTTATTGTCAAAACCATATGTACAGATCATACACAGGAGTTTAAATTGCAGTAATAAAAATCCAGTAATATAATAATCAGAGGAAATTAATTTTGTTATTGATTATGAAAAGTAACAAACTTGCTTGGCTACAGAAATACTGGGAAATTATACTTCTCCACACCATCAAGTCAAACACCAAGGTGTACAGCTGGCTAACACCAATTGGGGCAGTTTATCTATAACTTCAAGTTCAAATGAATTAGAAACAACAACTCACATAGTACAATCTTGAGCCATTTTCTAGAGTTGATGCTCAGTTTAACTGTGATGCTTTCACTGCCTCCAACTGAGCAGCACTTTAGTTAGTTAACTAGTCAGCAAGTTATTTTCAGTATTACCTGTTTAGTACTAGACTCTGTGGTTGCAAGGTGTTAACTGTAAGTGTTAACCATTTTTACAACTCTTATCTGTGTGAACCATTGTGGTTTTCCTCAACAAACTGAACGTCTGTCAGCTCAGCAGCAGTGGTTTTATTTAATGGTGCCTAATTCATAGCTGCTCCTTTTGTATCCCTCCTCAACATTGTTCACATGCCCACTGATGCCTTATGCCTTTATCCACCAGACAAATCCCAAGCAACTGTGACCACATCCTTGTCATTCCTTCCATGAAAACCCCAACTACAGCAATTAGTGGACTGTGAGTTGCACTATGCAGAGGGCTTGGGAACATAACAATCATAGACCTCGGAAGACCTTTCAAAAGAAGACAACAATGCTTTTCCGGCATTCCACAGAGAATATGTACATATGCCCTGGAGTGAAAAAGGGGGAGAGTGCCCATTCTCCATCATACAGGGCTCACAATTAGCCTCTGACAGTGTACAACAGAGAGACGCCCAAGAGGTCTTGTCAAGGATGAAAAAGCCCAATTGAGATTAACTGTTTTAATTCAAAGTCAACTGAATAACTTCTGGTGATCTGTAGAGCATGGGGGCACATGTTCTTTTTCCCATAAACCCTAAGTAGCCACAGACATGGGATTAAATCCAGGCATGAGCAGCAGTGCAAGTGTGTCACATAACGAAGAATTCCCCTCCATCCGTCAAAGGGAATTACAAGCGTGACGGGACATAATGTGCTCATTGTGCTCTGCAGCATCACTTCTTATCTTCTGTGAGAGGAATGCCAAGGAGGGGTTTCTAGAGCCACTGCAGGTTTTGCAGCTGTTTGAGCTGAACACACAGAAAATTGGAACAGTGCACTGACATATCTGAGATACATATTCTGAGTCAACGCAAGGAAACTGATTGTCCCCAGTGTCAGGAAATCTCAGATGATAAGCATTCAGGTGAACAATGAACTTTTCTATCCAAATATTCATAAACATACAGCGACTGAAAAAAGGTTCCATAACAAAAAAAAAAAAACTTGGAAAATGCCTGGAGGACTATCTTGCTCGGGTCCATTCTCTTACCTGCTCCAACCACAGCCACTGTCTTGTCTGCCTTGTGTTAGAACAACAGAATGACCTCCAGTCCGCCTGCCCTGCTCTCCAGCAAACCAGTAACCGAGGAGGCCTGCCAATTTAAAACTTGCCAGTACTGGAAAATCAGTTGAAGGAATCGAATCCAGAGCTGTAGAGCTACAAAGACTGTTTGCAAGTTTACAATCATCCTAATAAATCTTCATCTGTCTCTGAGTCTGTGTTCTGACCATTGAGTCCAGAAATTGGAAGCAACAAACTCAATATGATTTTTGCAGCAAAGTGGGGACAGACAACAGGCAGATTTTCAGGACAGCATTTGTATGTAAAAGTGAATTAAAATTATCAGTTTGAACACTAATATCTCAAAAAGACTTTGGGTATTGACATTTGTAATTGTCTGGGAGGGCTGTCACACATAACGATGTGTGAACTGATCCAATGCCAGAATGATACATTGTTTCAATTTTCCAATTAGTTGGTTCATGTTGTCAGTGGCAAAACTCAATCAGCCCAGAAATTGTAAGCAAAAGCCATGTAGTGGAAACTGAAAAATTATATTACTGCATTTTACACATTTCATTTTCTTTGGTTTGGAAGGGCACACACACACACACACACACACACACACACACACACACAAAGGGTGATTGCTGCAGTATACATCATGCCAGCCACATACTGTGTGAAGAACCACTGCAGCCAGGTGCACTGAATGTAATAAAACACTGACGGCCAGAAGTGTCTGAGGACTTCTTGGTATGCAGGGATTGTGTCTCAGTGGTTTGTTGAAGCAGACATACTACACAGTTAAATCAATAATAATGTCTACATCCTGTGGACAGTATTTGTAGGTGGAGGGGTGTTTTTATACACAGGTGAGTAAAAGAGCTAAATGAAAGTCTACCCTCTGTCAGTATCACCACCAAAACTATGACTCATTAAACTGGTATACACAAGAAACCTGTTGTTTTTAACAATGCAGTTCAGAGGAATATATAATGACTACAGGCCAGATTGCCATGATGAGTGCAATACAATGCATGGTTCTCAGAAAGATGATCCCTTGCTGGCCCATTACAGCAACAGCAATACTTTTTTGTCCATTCATTCATTCATATACTCATTCATTCCCACAGTTTTACACAGTGGGTCCTAAACAAAGGATGGCTACGGGCAGATGTGGTAACGGGGTAAGATGTCAGACTTCCTTACCAGATACTTTGCAGCAGGAAGTGCTGAATTCAGCTCTGACATCATGAGGGGTGTGACGTGGGTGTTTAAGTGGGTGTGACACACATCACATGCACATGTAAGTAGACAGCATTACAGTTGAGAAGATGGGAAACATGGACACTTGCAGGAAAGCTCTTTCAGAGAATTATTGTACTGTACTGTCTACACAGTATTTTGCACATACAAAACAACATAGCAAAACTTCCATAGATAAACACTGAACATTGTAAACGTGTATGGCTGAATTAATGTAAAATAATTTAGACAAACTGGCAATAAGCAGCAAAAAAAAATAATAATAATAAAATAAAGAAAAATCCAAATTGGTTCCAAATTCTGATTTCAACTGGAACCAATCCAGTCTATCTGATCTATGGTTCAGTCCAATTCCATCAACTCCTGCATAATGTCCTGTCTGTTCTTCCACTCAACATTACTCTTTCTTCACCTATGGAAAAAAAAAAACTGTGAACAGCAGCTAATGATGGGGGGCTCATTGATTTCTGTCTGTGGAAGAAGAAAACTTCCTCTGGTGCCTGTTGGAATCTAAAATTCTACTTAATATCAGGCCTACATTCATTTTTTATGTTATCGACAGGCAGCCTGTTGGTGAGCTCTGTACATGCCTACTTTACTGCAATGTCCATGCTTGTTAAAATGTATTGAACTGGCCATGAACAGTATATTGTATAGTCTAGATTTCCTATAAAAACATTCCTAAAAACACAAATCAGAAAACATCCTGTGGATCACTAATCAGGCATCCAGGATGTTTTGATGCTGTTGTTTTTGTTTCAGAGAAGTTGAATTTTGACTGTGTGTGTTGGTCAAATGCAAATCAAACCATTTGTCACAAAAAACACGAACATACAAAAATAAGACAGCAGCAAGCATTTGATGTTCAAAGAAATTGCTCCTGTCTCTGTGGACTTGTATAAGAATTGCAAACAGGAAGTTGGTACCAATTTACACTGTTCTTTGATGTTGGTGCAGCATATGAGCCAAAAATGGTGTCGTCCTGTCTTTCAATGAGTTGTTGATGGTGAAAAAAAATGACTAAGGTTGGAGTTCAGATTGTTTTAGATTATTCAGATGATTTAGATAAAAGCATGTGCTGATACATATTTATAGGAGGGGCCCATAGCAAACACGCAGTCCTGTGAATGCAGTCCACAAACATTTCTACATTAAACCCTGATGTTTCCCCCGAGCACACAATAACAAAGCAGATTCTAGCACAATCAGCAGGCGGTAGGAGGACGTGCTGCAGCATCCAAGAAAACACATGGTAAACTTAAAACTACTGACTCTCAAATGAAAAGCAAGATGAGCATAACAAGCTTCTTCATTTAAAAGTCAGCATCAGTCACTGACCTGACTTAGAGTTTTTCTAATGTAACAGATGGATCATAGCATCCTTGTTACTTTATCTGTCTCTGCAGGTGGTCATGTCCCATGTCCATGTTGTTCTCAGCTTTCTTAGTATCAAAGTTTGTCAAACTATTACACTATTGTAAAGAATTACAGTTTTATTACAGTTTTACAAATTACAGTTTTATTAAATTCTTTTTTTCTCCATCATACCATCACAGTTTCTCATTCAATTTAAAGAAGCAGAGGAAGATAGACTTTGAAAATGCTCTGCAACACAAATGTTACTGTATGGCAGGAAGAATAACACCACTAACCATTTCAGCACATGTCTGAAAATAACATCTGTTTACATTCACGTGATGAAGCTGTCCAGCAGCTGTAGGAATTGGTGGATGGATACATCAGTCTGACACTGGACTTAAACATGGGAGAGCATTGTCATGATCATTCTATGTTACTGTAACCTTCATTTGGTAGCATTTTATGTATGGACAAATTCATTATATCTAAAGGAGATGTGCCTGAGTCGCCAATTAACAATTGTTGTGCGCAATTGTTGTGGTACACATCAGACTGATGTTAGCTACCCAACTGATTTTTATCATTCATGCACACTTGAAGCTGTATGGCTTTCTGCTGAATAGACATGTGGTTTGGTTGCTTAACAGCCTAAGAGGCAACACTTATACTGTTTTCTACTGTACCGTTCTAGCTCTACTTGACTCAACTCGGTTTGACTCCACTCACATTTTTTGGGATTGTACATGGTACTTGGTGCTGTTTTTGGTGTCTGCTGGGACAAGCTGAGCCGACACTAAAATGTGACATGAACAGATTTCCAGCCACTGATTGGTCAGAAGGAATGTCTTCACAAGTGCAACCAGACGTAAGAAAGAGCAAAAGAACAAGAGAGCAAGAGAACAAAATAATCAACCGCTATTTTTAAACACCAGCAAAGATGATAGCCAGCGTCGTAGCCTACCTTGTCATACACTAACCAAGCAACAAGTACAGCCTTGCCTCAATATCCTCTCTTAATGTTTACTATTTTTTTATGTGTTGCAACGTCATGGCAGTTTTGACCCCCACTCACCCCACCTATCCCTTTCACGTCAAGCAGGAACCAAATTCTAATGGAAAACAATGTTCCTGGTACCAAACTGAGTAGAGTTGAGCTGAGTAGTGCTAGAATTTAGAAGAACTACATTTTGCCAAAATAAATGAAAAGTGAAAAATTATTTTAGAATGTGCAGATAAATAGGGACATCGGGTCAGAACAGACAGGGACATCAGCGATTGACTTTTTAGGCCCTAGTTTCGCATAAAATCAAACATAGTGATGTACACCAAGGCCAGGTCCAATGGATTTGACAACCATGGCCAAAGGAACTCTTAGCACCTGGAACAAAAACATGTCCCATACTTCCACTGGGTCAGGGTATGATGTCGCTTCAAATGTGAATCTGGAACCACCACATGTCTCTCTTCTGGTGAGAGACACTTATTCATCTCATGCCGTCCCATTAATGAATGAATCTTCATCTTAATTGTTTTACTTTGAAACTGAAAATGGATTCCTCATCTCACTTGTTGACTTCCCACTGAAGGCTGGCCTGCGAGTTGGACACCTAGGTCTTCATTACATCTTGGGTGTGTTCACATCTGCCCCATGATCCTCTCAGTCATTTCCATTGTGATTTGGCCTGCGGACCACAGTTCTGCCTTTGGTTTTTGTTTCTGTTTAGGTAGGTTGGGGGTGAGGGGTGGGGGCACAGCCTATTGTGTGGCAGGCCCATGACCTTCCCCTTCCTTATTTTGATTTTGGCTGGGGCCTCCAACTTCCTAAGTCTGATTTTGTAAATCATTCTGTTAATATAGAGTAAGAATAAATATTAGTTTTGAGCATCCTCATGGTGGTACAACATCCTACAGTCTCGCTCAAGTAACTTGACTCATCCAACTTAGCACATTGAACACATTTCTCTCACTTTTTTTCAGTTTTCCTAATGATAAAGAATAGATGATGAAGTAGTAAGATGATCCAAAAGGGTCAGGGCTATCTTGTTGGCATGCTAATTTCAGTACGATTAAAGGGGTATGACAAATAGTATCGATAGAATAGCCAGCTCTCTGGAAAAAAGTACTTTCACCACCTGTTCATATTTGGTCTGAAGACACCATAATAGAATTAAATTTGTTACTGAAATCTCAATGGTTCTACTACATTTGTCAGTAAACAGTGCCTAATGGTAATGGTGGCTATGTAATAGCAAAAAATAAACACATTATCTTAAGCAGTTTGTCAGCAGCTTAAAAAAGGTTTATACAAGATAGATGTTATTACATAATTTTTTCCTGTTGCACATGAGACTGGACCAACAGTGATGTGCACTGTGAATGTGGTGTGGGCTGAGCTGAATAACTGCCACAAGCTCTGCTGGTGTAAAAATACTAGGTACGGCAGGGCAGTGCAGTGGCCTGGAGCAGATATCCAGGAATTGCTGCCTCCAACACCCAAAACAACCCCTCCAAGGTTAACATGCCAGCTGGCTGGCAGCCACAGAGCCTTTCCTTCTCTCTCAGTTCCCCCCAGCTGGCCTCTCTGTGATTATGTTTCTCTTTTTTTTCCCCCTAGTTGCTGATGGAGCACTACACGGGAGCTCCAGACACACAATTCTCTGACCTACCTGGAACAGAAAAAACTCACTCACCTGCTGTCTCCCACAGTCCAATGGGGTGCACTGGACTGGGCTAACTGAGGGAAGAGGATAAGCATATTCAAATAATGCTGTTTGTTGCAATTATCAATTCTGACTGTCCAAAAATTAGAATATGAGTGAAGAAATACCTCAGTTTACACAACTTTGCGATTTGTGGAGGGTTCTGATAGTTCAAGCCAAGTCTGACCTACATTTCAAAAGCTATGTGCTTCGACAGTGGGTTGTGGGTTTCAGTTCTTGATTTACACAGTTGAGCCTGAGGTGATACTGTAACATCCCAGCAGCTCTTGTCAAAAAAAGAAGTGACCAAGCAGCACCAAAAACAAATGAAAAGGTCAGGGAAACCTTTACAAATGCCACCAGAGTAACTTTTACATGGGAGACATGGAGGTCAAACAGAACTCATTTGTAATCTCCATTGCTCCATCTGTTACAGAAGAGCTTGAGTCTTACTTTCTACAAACTACAGATTGTGTCAGTAGTATCACACTGTTGCTTGACCAACAGCTTCCTGTAAGCACTGCTTTACACACTGCTACACACTGCTTTGGCATCAAAAAACACATTTTAGAAAAAATGAACTGACAGTAGAAGCAAGGTAGAAAAAGTCTGAGGGTTACTTTACCTCGCAAAATATAAGAGTGGCTGAAAATAAATGAACAATGATATGGTGCATTATATTACATACGCTGTCTTTACAAAAACTGATGTAGGTCCAAATAACCCCCAGTCCAGTCTTATACATCAGCAGAACTACTGTGATTGAGGAGGCATATTTAAATATCCATTTCAAGGGATATAAAGGAAGAAAAAGAAACACTTAAAATGTCTGATAACTGCTCTAACTGATGGTCAATGCTGTAGAAATGCTTTGTGTTTAAAATGAAATTGGTGCTAAGGGGGAAATTTGGTTCAGTTCCTGCTGGCCCTTAATTCCTGTTCAAATACTGTTGGTCTGATGCAGCTCACACAGCAGCAGTCCTGTTTACTGAAGCCAGGGGTCACAGCTTGTCATTAATTGGGAGCAACTGGTTGAAAGGATGAAAGGAGCAACTGAAGACATCTAACTCTGTCCAGGACTTTGAGGAGGGAAACTGATGAGGCATCAGCTCACTGACAAATCAAGAACTTTACATCAGGAATTTATGGACTTCACAGACTTTACAGCTGTGATAATCTATGTTCCTGGCTCATCTCATTAGACTTGATATCCTGCTGACACAATCAGATAGTTAGAACTCAGCCTTAGAGATAGGGTTAGGAGCTCATACTCCTAAATCTGGGAACACCTCAGGATACTCCAAGAGGAGCTGGAAAGTGATGCTGAAGAGAGGAAAACATGAAGCAGCTGAAAATGGATGGATTAATAGATGGAAAAAATACTTGAGTATTTTAACATTGTTTTAATTGTAGACGTTTTTATTTATTTACTGTAAAATTTCCCTCTTAATTTCAGTCACACATTTACATGCTGAAGGCATCAAGCTTCCATTCAAGGTGCAGCCTGTCCATCAGGAGCAGCCTCAAATTCTGTGTCTTGTCTAAAAAAAAAAAAATACATGTGAACCACCAACCCTGTTTTTAGTAGACAAGCCTGTCTAACTAAGGTGGATGTCTTGATGTATGAAAAGACTGTCAGTTACTATGATCCCACCACATGAATCAGCAATAGAATTATGATTTAAAAGCAGATACAGTTAGAAATGAATCATTCTTTAACACCAGTGTCCTGTCACACTGGAGCCACGATGCAACAGCAACTTTAACTTTCTTTTTCTCTACAACAGGTTCAACATGAGAATGGTATTTTTACAGTAAAGTTTAAAGCTGGTTGCAGATTTATTATCCAGACTGGCAGACATGCAGTGACAGATTTATTTTTGCAGTGTGTAAGCTCTCCATGCGCGTGCTGCACGGGCAAAACTAAACATCCACTCTGTGCAACACGTGCTGTGTCTGTCAGCCAGTGGTAACCCTGTGGCTGCAGCCAGTGCTGAGGCAGCAATCCACACAGACAAAAGTCTTATCAACACACACAAATAACAGTCGTTCCCCCCAGCCAACCCACCGATCGGACTCTCACCACGAGTCGCTCTTGGCCACTGCCTGTACGGCTGTTTTAAATCAAATCCTTAAAGGGGGAATGGTAATTGATTATCCAAACTTATCAGAACACATGGTGGATTCAGCATCTCTCAAATTAAATGTGGGTTCCACTCTCGAACTGCAGGCCTGCTTTTAATGACTTCAATCACTGAGCAATGTGCACAGTTTCACAGATCACACTCACTCACTGTTTGCATGGAAACACTGTTAGACAACAGTTGAGGAGGAAGCTATGAGCCGTGGATGAAAATGAAGTAGGTGGTTTAGCCTGAGGAGGAGCTGAAGGAATGCAGCCGTGCACACTTCATGGATGTGCAGGACTTTTCCCTTCACTAATGAGAGGAGTATGGGGGCTACTATTACTTCCAGGTGGTGGTGGCTGATAAACAAGCTCTCACACATATTGACAGAAATACATTCGGGAGGTTTGTCAACACTGAGATGATGTAATGTCTTGATAGTATATATTTGAACTCACTCACAGATGTAGGGAAAATTGGCTCAGTTTGAAGCTCAGATATCTGACTGTTGCTCTTTTAAATAAGCCTGACTAACCATAAGGATTTGTTATAAGATCAAGTGGTCTTAGTCTAATACTAATCCTAGTAATATATACTGTTAGTAACCTACTTCCTACTTGACACCACCCAGATCTAATAGCCGGTGCATGAGCTGAAGTGCATGAAAATTACGCATTTCATTTTAATGCCACAGTTGGCCTAGTGTGAGTCTTCATATCCTTCAGCTTCTTTCTCAATCAGTTGCTATTTTCAGTCACATAGGCTGGTTATCATGCAGCATTTACAGGAAGCCTTGGAGAGTGACCTTGGTGATGAAGCCTGAGAGACGCTCCTTAAAGCTTCACAGCTGGTCAATAAACTGCACGTGCCACCTTAGTCATTTTAAACTACACTTCAGGCCACTTTGGTTCTGCCCCAAAGTAAACTCTGGTGAAATATTTTAAAGTTCCTTTCTGAAGTATATACAAGTCTTATTATACCAGATGTATATTGTGTTTGGTTATCTTTAATACCATTTACCCTTACCCTTAGTAGTTTTGTCTGTTTTTTAACCTAGGGGCTGACCCCTTAGTATTTGTATTAATTGTTTAGTATTAAAAGTCCTGTCCTGTATTCATTTGCCCAATGAGTGCATCAGTTAACCAGCTTGGTTTACTACTAGTACTATCAACATTAATTAGAGATTTGTTAATAGGACCCATCATTACATGTACTCACCAAATTAATTGTAAAGGACAAAACAAAGCCAAACAGTAAGGTATTTGCCCAGACTGTTATCTGTAAACATTGACCAGGTTAATGGGTTGGACAATCTCCTTAAATTGTTTTTTTTTAATCTGTTTGAACATCTGACGACAACTTGACTGTAGTGAAATAGCAATGTTCTCACTTTCTAGTGGTTAACTTGGTACAGTGTCATTATAATGGGCAGAAATGCTGCTCAAACTACAAATTACAACACACTGGAATTATGTTGTAAAAGACTAGTTTGACATTGTAGAAAACACATGTATTCACTGGAGAAGAGCTTATCTTAACAAACCATCTGGGCACAAGAACAGAATCTGACAAAGCCACTGATTAACAAACTGTTTCTCATCTGTTCGATCCAAAGAAAAATTGGATAGTGTAAAAGCGACAATTTGCTGTTTTATTGGAAGGGGGATTGTGTGCCAGACTATTTCTTTGGCTCTGAGAAATTGCCAGGCAACCAGCAGAGGCTTCAGAAAGTCAGTGGTCCCAGCCGAGAGCAAGCTGAGACCTCACCCCTGTAAAACACATGTTGTCATGTTTTACTCCCCAGGTTTTGTACAGATGAAACAAACAAGTTGCAACATGTTAATTAATAAGTGTCAGAGGCTGTGGTGCCACGCTACATGTTTACAGTCATTGTGTGAGGCCAAAATAACCTGCTGCAAGATGCAGCTTCATGGAGGTGTTTTCTTCTGATCTATCTGATTCAACATGTGCAACATCTTTGCAGTTTTTGCTAAACTCGTCATACACTGTTTGCGACACATAACACGTCTCCATCACATCAGAGCTCCAACAAGTTTCACCAAACTCTTTGAAAGCTGAATTACAAGTGTATTAACCACAATGACAGAAGTAAACATGTAAACAACACTGAATAACACACATTTTAGAATATAAGAATTACGTTAGATTCTTGATTGATCTGAGTGTTGACTGCTCTCCTGCCGAAGTTGACTGGACCTGTGAAGTGAAGAACAATGTAAAAATAATTATTTATGCTGTTATTAATTTATTTATTTTACAATCTTGACTGCACACCATCAGACTTCGCATCAACCATGGATAACTATTATCATCATTCATGTCTATCGTCAAAGGAAAACTCAGTGTAAAAAGATGAGACTGGCAGAATGTGTGAGCCAGTGAGAGCAGTTCAGTGAGGCAGCCACACTAAAACAATGGCAAACTATATGTAGGGGATTGTATGTATTGTACATAACATGAGTAACTTATTATTATTATTTTATTTGTGTAAAATATATATGAATTCTAAAATTTAAAAACAGAGATTTCTGTCAAAAAAAAAAAAAAAAATAGAACCAAAAACCCTCAGTGGATCTAGAGGGTCAGTGGAGACAGTAACATGACAAACAAGAAGCTCGGCTGTAACCATGATGATGGCAACAAAACTCTTGACAGTTGGAAAAGGAGATAAATCACACAAATGAAAAACTGTTTAATCTACAAACAAACCTAACATCAATATTTGAGATGATTACGTACATGACACATTATTAATGGAATATTATAATGCCACAAATGTCATACTAATAATACTCATCAATAAAAGCTAGTTGTCTTGACCTTGTTTTCATTTGTGGTGGGTTGAGATCTAGTTTGGTTCAGTGTAGTTTTCAGAGGCTGCTTGTTAACTGGTTAATCATCAGTAAGGGACCATGGTGGACAGGTAGAGCAAGAAGACTAACCCTCCTGTTTCTTATCTCACCCCACCTCCCCTCAATAAACAACCCCTGTTTTGTTAAAACACGTGGTATATGCAAATAAAAGCTCAGCCGTGTGGAGGGTGAAGTCACTGAAGTTGCCGCTAGCGATAAGCCCAGCGTGGTGTCAGACGTGCAGGGTGCCTGAATCGCCATCTGTGTCGTGAGTACAGAGGCACACCCAAAACAGAAGGAGATATTCCCTGAATGCTCGCAGCCAGGGCGGGGGACCTGAGCTGAGGAAGAAACAAAGCGACGGGAGCAGGAACCAGGGCCAGATCCACAGTGGGGAGTAGAGACCTGCAATTACACAAGCCAGCGGAAGCAGCTACCGCTCCCCCTCACACAAAACTTTAGCTTATGAAAAAGAAGATCACGTTTCTGTGGCTTTTGTGTGGGCATGAGTGTTCGGTTCCTATACCTTTTGTAGATGAAGCATGTAGACAAATCTCTAGTCTTAGCAGCCAGGTTGAGTCAGGCAATTCCCACAAGGCACAATAGGCCCAGCTAATAGCATTCCTGTAATGGCTGCAGAAAAGCTGTGGACAAACATTTACGCTTGGCCAGATTGAGTTTTAAAGAGCCTCTTTTCTCCCCTTGTCCTTGTCCCTTTCAGACAGGTCGCCGGGCTCCTCCCTGGTGTTTTGTGCGACGCCTTTCAAAAGTGCTCCATCACTCAGTGCCTCCAACTCTCTCCCTGTCTTCTGTTCACTGAGCTGGACACAAGTGACCCTGGGTAAATGCACTCTGCTGTACTTCGGAAAGGAAAAGTGTTCAGGTTTAGGCTTCAAGGTTTCAAGAAAGGACAAAAAATATCAGTAGCCAATGTAAAAATGTGTCATCTTGTTCTTTTTACATCCCAGTCTTCAAAATATCATGGTGGGAAACTATGAAAAGCACCCAATGACAACTTTAAATGTCTCGTTTTATCCAAAACTAAAATAAAATTGATACACAACAAACAAAAGAAGCAAAATCTGACAGTTCAAAAGTTCAAAAATTAATTAATTACTAATTAATTAATTAATTTTTTGATTTACAAACATAACTGTAAATGGTTGCAGTAAATTAATAGTATTGGTAATTGGTTCCAATCATTAACTTAAAATTGTAACTAATTTTGATTCCAGTTTTTATATTGATTGACAGAAAATTTATTTAATCATGTGTTATCATGGTTCACATTATTTTAATAAGAAACAGAATAATTTAACAGCAAGTTTCCATCAGGATTATTTTATTCAAACCAACTAAAATCTTTCATTATTCACGTTGTTTTTGGAGTCACATAAAAAGTTGTAATGTGAGTCGTAATATCGTGTCTCATGTGATTATAAATCCCTACACTGTGTTTTGGCCTCTGATAAACCATCAGACTCAGACTGAGTATATTAATCCAGATCCTGGATTGTGTTTCATCATCTCATGCTGACTGAAAAACACAAGCCCCCTGTGCTTAATGTAGAGCTGGTCTCCGTATTAAAGCTTCTCACATCTCCACAGGTTGAATTATTGAACTCTCTTTTGTCTTGTCTTCTGCACAAACCAACTCCATCTATTTCATGCACAACACCATGAACACTGCTCATGTGAGACTATACAACAATGTTTGAGTATTTTTAGTCTTTTACCAAATATACAGTTGGTTTCTTTGTTTAGTTTCGGTTTTGTTGTTTGGGTTATGAAACTATGACTCTGAATTTCCCAGAATATTACATGAAGCAAAGAGGAAAACAGTGAATACTTGTGTTTTTTTACACCTGGAAACATCATATATTCAACTCTCAAAAAAGATGAATCAAATCTATAATGTCAGTTGACTTGTTGATGTCGTTGAAATCATTGTGGATCCTTTCGCCAAAAGCAGAAACATTTTCGCCTCAGATACAGTTGGATAACACATCACGAGTCGTACATTAATGTATTTGGCAGCACATGAGGCTGCTTGCTCATGTTTTATCCCCTTATCAGGTTAAACGGTTTTCCTTAGTCTGTGTGGAAGTGAAATGTCAGGTGTAACAGATGAGCCACAACGTGAAGAAACAAGGCAGCAGGAGTAGATAAGCACCAGGGAGGAAAAAGACAACGACCTGGATCGAGCTGCATGGACTAAAAACATGCTGCTGTTTATTTTTTAAATACACAGTCAGCACATGTGTCATCCAATACACAGAAAATGTCCCCTCTTATTTGCTTCACGTTGATTATAACACTGAAGCTATATGTTGTTCCTACCTACATACTGATTCTGAGTTACACTGAGTTACTGCTGCAAGGCTAATTACACTACTAATGCTATTTTCTCATCTCTCTGTTGTGTAACTGTCCCTCTCAGCAAACACAAAATGTATACTGTCACCTATATGCATCTTTCTCTCTGAAGATCAAAACTGCACTTTTTCTCTCTCAGAAAACAAATGTTGATTAAAACACACAACACATCTCTTCTGCTGTGGGTCTAATCAACCCTTTAAATCCAAATTGCACTGAATGATCACAACTGTCCACTGTCTCCTCCACATTCCTGAAGGAAGAGCTGCATTCAGTCCAGATGTCAGGTGACAAATGATGGGGAGGACCAGCGGCATCTACTGATCGAAAGCTTGGCCGCTCAATTCCAGTCCATTTGTCAGTGTCCATGGGTAACATACTGAACCCTGGATATTAGTCTGTGTGTATGTTGTGTGTGTGTGAGAGAGAGACTAGTAATCACAATGTGTTTCGTGTTTAAAAAGAAAACAAATCTGCTTCGTTTTATATCTGCTATTTTGATCACTACTCAGTCAGACTGACCTTCATCTGTGCATGTGTGTGTAATATTACAGGTCATATTATTAAGCAGTATCATAATATCAAGTAATATCAATAATAACATTACATTATTAAACCCAACAGAAAAATCTCATGCTTCAGATGTTTCCTGTATTTTTAGATGTTCAAACAAACCATTTTAATCCAGGTCACAGGTTTTTCTCTTTGTCATGATGATTAACCGGCATAAGGGGCAGGTCAAGGTGGTGATCACACATGTACTGTCAGCTGGTCATAAAAAAGGCCATCGTAACATGTGATTGCTACTGATGTTGTCAGCCATGAGGAAGTAAACAAACGTGTATGTTCATTGTTGAGTGGGATGCTCTGGATCATAAAACCGGTGACTTTGTGTGCTTTCCATTGGGTTTTCCCCTTTATCACATGTGTTAGTGCTTACAGACTGTCAGTGCTGTCAGACTGTGTATCTGTTTATACATGGAGGTGTTTTTTGTTACCAGTTCTTTCCACATCTATTTGCATATTGAGCAACAGAAAACAGTAAAAATGTCCTGCAAAATTTCAAGCAGCCAAAGAAGACTTCTTCTAATGACTTATTTTGACCAAAGATTTTTAGTTTATTGCCACAGAAAACTGAGCAATCTAGCAAATAATCACATCTGAGAAGCTGGAACAAGTGCAATTGTATCTTACAGGTCGATCTTTTAAGCTGTAATAGAATTACAAAATATACAGTCTATCACACACACCATCTATATTTAACCTCAACAACAGTGTTTTGACTCATGTGAAAACCACCACACAATGGGTTTTGGTGTATTTTACATTGAGCAAATATTTGCTCTTAACAGCCAATTGGAGCACTCCTTTAAAGCCAGCTCTGCTACCATAACCTCCACTGATGGCTGGAATCCAATAACAGATCCATGTTTTCATAATATATCTGTGATGTTTGTCAGTCATTCAGGTTGATGGTAATTCGTTGGTGCTAAAACTGCCTTTCAGATGAGAGGTGAAATGTCCCCAAGGATATGAAGCATTTTGCATTGTTCAGCATTGATGGCGGAGGTTAAGAACTCAGGCCCTTTTTTGTTCTGTCTCTATAAAGTACACCGATATCCATGATAAGCTTGTCTGCTATTTCTGATCTTCCTTGTTGTAGCTCAGCAGTGATTAGCTTTTGTGACGTAGCTTTGAGGGACATTTTACTCAAGTTGAAATGTGTGTGCCTGTTTGCATCGTTGCCTTGACTTTGTGTGTGATCACACCACCTGAAACATCTGCTTAACGTTTGGTGTGGACACCAGTTGATAAAGTTATGTCTTGGAGCCACAGTTTGTGCTAGGTTGGGTTGGATTGTATGATCAGGTCTGTATTGTTTAGTTGAACTGGGACACATGACTGTAGTTGTGAACCTGAATGTACCTGATGTACTTTGCATGTGGAGTGAGTGCGGGCTGGCTGAGCTGCTTTGCATCTCACTTGATACCATTTAAAAAACAGTGGAGTGAAACTCCTCCAGGAAGCCCACCGCCATCACCAGCAGCACCAGCTCCTCCTCCGCTGCTGCTGTTGTCTCTGGGTGCAGCAGGGGACAGTTGACTGATGGATTTGCATTGCAAATGTCAGGCTGAGGGACCTATTTGAACACTTGCAAACATTCCCCATGGGGCACATCACATGGTCGTCGACAAGAGTGTGATGGGTACTAACCCCCCACCCCCACCTCACACACTCATGTTTAACGGTCGTTTAGTCGAGAAAGTTCCTGAAACCAACCAAACTTGATCTTCACCTTTTAACAGACCCTCAATTTGTTTTTTTTTTTCATTTCTTTTCATCAACTGTATGTGAGGAACAGAAGGTTATGTTCAGTCCAACCACCTCCTTTAACTAACATGAAGTTTATTCTCTTCACTTCAAGTGTTTAATTGTAGATGTCAGAATGTTAACTGCGGCCATTTAATTGAAATATATGAAGCAGAGACTTGGTGGCCACAACAAGTTCACCCTATAATCTAGAGCTGCGTTCAAGGCTCAGTAAAAAAATAAGGGAATAAGAATCACAGCAATTTCCAGATGATGAGTGACAACAAAATGAATCAGTGCTGATTCATGACGTGTACATGACATAGCTTTTGTTGTAGAGAGCTGTTTGTGAGGTTTTCCATCAAAATATAAGTGACTGTGTTTTCTCGAGGGGTTCAAATGTTGATATGGTTGATCTAAGTGGACACTGATCTGATCACATTGTAATGAGTAGAGAAGATGGTAGGTGGATCATGTAGGATCACTTTTGTCACACTTAAATCTGACTTGTTCTCATGTCTCTGTCCTGTTTGTCCAGGTACTATAAAAAAAAAAAAAAAAAAAGGTGGGGAGGTTGTAGTCCAACCAAGCATTATTTCTGGGTGCAAAATAACTTTTATAAAGACCTCCAGTTCAGTTTATTCAATTAATTAATCAAAATTCCAATCAAATTCCTTTAACGTTTAACTCAACTCAAAGACGTCTGTCACGTGCATCAAACCTTAACTTAAACCACAGCAGAGAAAAGCAATGCAACAACTTTAACGGTTAACTGTACAAATAGTGATGAGAAAATAGCCAATAGTGTAAAATTAATACAAAATGAGAAATGATAAAAAATGAGATGAAAAATAACATGACCATGAATAACAGAGTGAGAACAAGTGCCAGTGTGTAGATTAGTACAGTTTATTGGTGTTTAGTATGTGGTGTCCATCAGTGGTGTCTGAATGTTTCTATTTAAAACCTGATGTTATGTTTTTTTTTTTCAGTTGAATGATGGAGACCAATGATCATATAGTTTGATAAGAAGCAATAGTATTGATTTACTTTGACATTGTCAGTAGACGTTATTCCTACGGAACGTGAACGCAGCGCTACAATCTATTGTTCACTCCCTTTCCACCCAACTCCGCCCAGTCGGCGAGAGGAGAGCCGTGATTGGCTGAACCTGAGTGCGGTGCCGTCATCGGTCGGAGCGCCCATTCATCTCTGCACTTGGGCGTTGGACTCCGCATCTTATTAGCAACAAGGGAAATTTCTCCATTTTGCAGCCTGTCTACAGCGACACGGCCACCGAACCTGGGATTTTATTACTTCTCATCACCTGCCGCTTCCCCTCTTTTTAAAAAACCCTCCTCGCTCTAACTTGGATTTTGCTTCACATTTTCTCTGTGAACTTTTTCTTCTCTGTGCAGAGAGAAAGAGAGATAAAGGGGAGCAGCAGCGAAGAAGCTTTGCGTTTCAACAAAGAGGCTTGTGGGTCTTTGTTCGTTTTTTTTTTTGGATCAGTTGAGTTTCTTTGTTGGAGCCAAAAGCATGGGAGCGCAATTGTCCAAAACAGCTGGAAAGGCTGAAACCGCGGCTGAAAAGCCAGGAGAAGCTGTTGCTTCACCCGCCAAGACCAACGGACAGGTAAATTATATTTTAACATCCAGCTCGTTCCATCCATCAGGGGATCTGGTGGTGGTGGTGGTGGTGGTGGAGAGGGGGGTGGGGTGGGGGGCTGCGCACCGAAGGCGCAATCCGTGCGTAATTGTGGATAGATTGAATGGAGATCCGCTGTGGGAGTCTCAACTAAAGGCAAAGATTTATTTTGATGTGAACACGTTACACTTGATGAGCAACAGTTGATCAATGATCAATGAGATAAATTTTTATATCCGGCAGAATTAAGGGTCCATATGGAGCGGACGTGCAAAGGAAATGTGAGAAAATGATTCTTTATATTTAAAGAAAAATTAAGAAGGAGCTGTTTGGTTTCATCTTTTGTTGTCGGTCACTTTGAATGAAGTCAAGTGTTAACGCGTTCATTTATCATTTTCCTCTTAAAAGTTAATTTCGTTTTGATGTGAGCTGCTTGTGCTTTTGTATGAAGTCGCCTCCGGATCTTGATTAATAGAAGTTTGTTATTAAAAAAAAAAAAAAAAAAAAAAAGGAGGCGATGCTCGGCGTCAACAAAGACTGTGAGCGAGCAGCACCACGCCTTTTGTTACAGATGCTCCTGGAGAGAGTGGAGCTGGCTGGCGGCTCTCAGGAGGAGCGGCGGTGGGCGCGGAGCCGGTGCTACGCCGCGGAGACGGAACACGCCGAGCCGCCGCTCTGTTACAAAGTTCTGGATTGAAATAGAAAAATAAACAAATACATAAATAATAATAAAAAAAAAAAAAAGAAAAAAATCGAACCTCGTTGATATTTGCCACATTTTAAGGGAAAGCATGTGATCTCTGTGTGATGTGCAGCACTAATGAGCATCTGCTGTTTTAATGAGCAGCTGCTTTGCTTTGGCGCCCGGCGGCCTCGCACCGACCCCTTGTGCTCCAGCTGGGTCACTGCGCTCACTGTCACCACAGAGGATCAATGAAACCCACCTGGAGAGGATGAAGAAACTATTTTTTTTTAACTAATTGGTATTAATTGGTATTTTATATGTGATCAGTCTCGTGTTTAATGTGAGTTTGCTCTGAAAGCTGTGAAGTAGAAAGTGAGTCCAGGCCTGAGTGAAAGTCTGCTTTTGTCACTGCTGATCTGATGGTGTCTGCTGCCCCTGGTGTCCATCAATGGTACTGTCCAGCTGGAGGCTTGAAAGCATGCCAGCCCTGTACATGGCATTAACAGCCCCTCCTTTCTCTTTCTCTCTCTGTCCCTCTCTCTTTTTTTTTTAAGGAAAACGGCCACGTTAAAGTAAACGGGGATGCTTCTCCTGCTGCAGCTGAGGCAAATGGCAAAGAAGAGGTGCAGGCCAATGGCAGTGCAGCGGCTGAGGAAGCCCCCAAGGAGGAGGGAGAGAAGGCAGAGGCCGCTCCCGCTGAGGCGGCAGCAGCAGCTGATGGAGACAAGGTAGAGGTAGCGTCTCCTGCTCCCGCTGAGGGAGAGGCGGCAAAGGCAGAGGACGCCGCCACACCTTCCACCAGCAACGAGACCCCCAAGAAGAAGAAGAAGAGGTTCTCCTTCAAGAAGTCCTTCAAGCTCAGCGGCTTCTCTTTCAAGAAGACCAAAAAGGAGACCGGAGAGGGAGCCGAGAACGAGGAGGCAGCTGCTGCAGCAGCACCCACAGAGGAGGCCAAAGCTGAGGGTGAGGGGGAGGCGGCGCCGGCGGCGACAGCAGCGCCTGCTAGCGAGGAGGCAAAGCCTGCGGAGGGAGAAGCTGCACCTGCTGCAGAGCAGGCCAAAGAGGAGGCTGAGGCCAAGCCAGAGGCAGCAACTGCACCAGCAGCAGAAGAGAAACCTGCTGAGGAGGCCAAAGAGGCTGCCCCCGTAGAGGAGCCAAAGGCAGAGGAGAAACCGGCAGAGCCCGCGGCTGAAGAGGCGCCTAAAACAGAGGAGGCCGCCCCGGCCGCACAGGAAGCAGCGTCAGCGGAGGCTCCGGCTGCAGCCGCCGAGGCCGCTGAGTAAACCTGGAGAGAAAGGAGAAATTTAGAAAAGGAGAAAAAAAAAAAAAGATAATCAAAGAACATTTCCCTGTTTGTATGTTGGAGTGATGCCAGATCTTGGCTTTGAAGAACTTGTCTACAACCAGGGATATTTTAAAGCTTTTTTTTTTTTTTTTTTTTTTTTTTTTGAAAATTTTAATTTTTGGTTTCCATTCCCCCCTCACACAAAACCCATCTCAGTCCACCGCAGTGGGCGCGGAAGGTGGGTGGCTTCGATATGTACGACAGAGAAAAAACATCCACACCCTGCCATATATTTTTTCATCAGTATTAAGTTTTTTTTTTCTTCCTTTTGAATTTTTATACAAAATGTAAACAAAATGGTATGGACATGCCCATGGTATGAAGGAAGATGGGGGTTGAGCTGTAAATGAAGTGGGGGGAGGCGAGTTCAGGGAGGGCAGGGGGGGGGGTGAGGGCGGGAGGAAGGGGCCTGGGAAATGTGCCGCAGACTATAAAGAATAGTCTAAAAAAACTATGAGACCAACATCTATATACACCATACAGTTTACAACACTAAGTCATTTTTACAACAAGACAACAAAAGAGTCCCAGAGTTAGGTTTTTTAGGAAGTCATATAAACGCATAGGAGCTTTTCACTTCTCATTAGCTGTACCAGTCAGTGATTCAGTAGAGATACAACTTGTATAGGCTTTATTGTTTTATTGTTGGTTTTATGACCTTAATAAAAAATGTAAGTATGTATAGGCGGGGTGTTTTTAACTGTGATTATTGTACAAAATGAAATCTTGATCTCAAGAAGCACATGAAGTTTGCAGCTCTTTTTTCCACCCGCTCATGTTTTGTAAGATAACAACAACAACACACACACATACAAACAAACAAACAAACAAACAAACAAACAAACAAAAAAATGTTATCCTGGAAGACCTTCGTAAGCAATTTTCAACTCAAAAAAAAAAACCCAAGCTGTGATAAGTGGAATGGTTAACTGTTTATATACTGTGGTATGTTTTTTTGATTCCAGCAGGCGATGCTTTTTCAGTGGTCTTTGACAAAAAATTTTAAGGAACCTATCAGATGCAAATGTTTGTGTAGCATCTTGTCTTCTCTTTTCTTCTCTTTTTTTTTTCCCTTTTGTAAATACTGGAGAAGCTTTGACCAATTTGACTTAGAGATGGAATGTAACTTTGCTTACAAAAAAAAAATGCTATTAAACTCTTCTGCTTAAGGTGTTCTAATTTTCTGTGAGCACACTAAAAGCAAAAAAATAAATGTGAATAAAATTTGAGCCGCATTTGTCGTCTTTTGTTTATTTCACTCTGTTGATTTCAACTGATTAATAAACTACCTACAATACGAGGAATATAGCAGCTAAATGTATATAGACACACAAGACTTACACCACCGTGTGATAGTTGGGCAGAATTATGCTGCCTAAGGTGATATTTAGTATTTGATGTTACTTTTTCTCCAGAATAATTGAATTGCCTGGTTTGAAAATTAAAATGGCGTCCAATTAGCCGTTAACTAGAGGATAGTACAGACTTCTTAATAGTCCATCCTCTGTGTATCTGACCCGGTGGCTCATGTAACTTGAAAACTGGATCGATTTGGACATTTCTTAAGGTGAAATGGCTTTTCTCTCATCGGGAGGATGAATGTGTGCACATTCGTTAACGTGAGGTAACAAGAAGACACTAGAAGATGTCCCTTTATTAGAACTCGAACACTGATCTGGAGTCTGGAGGTTTGGTCTGAAAATCTCTGACCATTCATCCGCAGGGTTTGGTCAATTTAGGGTAAAACCGCTGGAAAATGGATGTCTTCTAGAATTTGCACGTGAAGATCTGCATGTTTCTACTCCAACTAGTCAATGGGATGTATTGTGTAAGTGTTGTATCCAGGCCTCCAGATGAACGTTGGAGTTACAGGCATTAACACAAGTTTCTCCTCTTTTCTTATGTGAGAGTTTGGACATAGTCAGGGTCACAGTTGGGAAAATGATCACTATCTGGAAACCTGTGTGAAACTCAGCAACCAACAGGACTCAACAGTCACACTTCACTCACTCTAAAATAGTAACGATGCGCACTGCTGGATGATGATGTTGACGGTCACACAGTTTAACCTGAAGCTAAGATGAAACGGTCAGACTCATCTCACGTTTCCTGCCAGACCTGTTCCTGACTGTAGTCTGCATCGTACACATAATCTTTATCCAAAACACTGACAGTAAAAACAATTCTTAACAGACGGGAAAGAAACATCCCCGATAAACTGTCATGGTTACTTATTTACAGATCATTATCAGCCACTTTTCAGTTAAGTTTAACTTAAACACACAGATATGAAATAACTCGTTACACTGCTTGATCTGTTATCAGTGTTGCCAGTTATTCCCTGAGGCCAGCCTCCATCACTCCATCCACTCTACACCTGTCGCCTCTGCTGTCATCTGTTGGGTTACATCACCCCCGTGTGGCCGGATATTGTCATTACCCAAGCTTCAGACCAAGTCCCACAAAACCTTACACATTTCAAGTGGATCATATAAAAAGTTTTATTGACAAATGCAAAATATCAAAAAATTTAAACATGAATTGCAGGTTTATCCAGAATCCATAGTTTCTTAAAAAACATGTAAGTCAACATTTCCTTCAGAAGATCAAGCACATTGGAATCAAATGTTTACTGGGTATCAAAGGACATAGTAATGTGTCAAATTCAAGTGGTGGATTTAGGGGGAAACCCACTGATGCACTACACAAAGAGAGATGCTTACAGTTCACAAAAGATTTACAGGTAGAAAAACTGGAGAGTCATAATAAATATAATGCTTCTGATGGCGATTCACTGAAGAGTTGGATCCTCTAGCGTTGGACACTTCAGGCACTGCTGGTCTGCTCAGTCTTCACGCTGTCAGAGACAACAACAGTTGAGTTGCAGATTTATTTTTAGGTTCAATACGTTATGTAATCACTCGTAGGAACAGATAGTTTAAACCAATCGGCCAATTACACATTTAAAATTCAAAACGGATCGACTTTACATTTGCAAGTCTAATGTCACATGAGATTTACTACTGGTCCAGACCAAAGCATGACATCTGTTATTTAGACCCCTTCATGTTCTGAACACTTCACTTTGTGTTGTAGGTAAATTTTTAAAAAATGTTTATTTCTGCCCATCTCTATTCAGTGACTAATGACAATGTGGAAATGTTTTCACAATTTTTTACAATAATATTCAGACTTTTTGCTGTGTAACCCACACAACGTTGTCAGCAAGCTGTGACTTTCCTCATCAGCACAGTGACGTGAGTAGGAACGGAAGAAACCTGAAACCACCAGGATTCATCTCTTACTTTAGGTAAAAGTAAAAGATGTTCGCTTGAATGCTTCACAAAACTGTGGTTATTAGGTTTAACGCAGTGGTTTTCAATACTGGTCTACGCATGCAGGTCAGGGGATCTGATCCCATACCCCAGACCAGAACTGAAAACCACTGGTTTAGTGAAACTACGCTGACATGTGTTAAACCCTGGTCTGCAAATACTCAATGCAAACAGATTTGAGGGTCTGGATGAGAAACTTCTTTTCTTTTTGTAAAAATGTCTAAAGACATCGTGCGTTGCTGATTGACTGACAAATATTAAAATCAAAGCAACATAATTAATTGTGTTAAAATAAAGGTCAGTCAGGTGTCAACAGTGAGTAAATACATCTTGTTATTAATTATTCATATTATTAAAGTGGCTTCTCACCTTTTTGAGTCAGCCTTCTCAGCACTGCTGTCCTTGGTTTTGTCTTCCTCTTTAATCTCTGGAAGAGGATGAAGGACAAATAACATTAGAGAAACAACGTTTCCTGTGCTGTCACTTATTCTCCTCACTGTCACAGTTCAGGGTACCCACCAGTTTTCTTCTCCTCTCCTTCCTTCTTGTCTTCGTCCACTCTGGGCCTCTTGGCTCCCTTCTTGTGATTGGCCACGTTCCTCCTGCCGCCTTCGCCCTCGTCTTCAGAGTCGGAGAACTCTTCGTCACAGGCTATCCTCTTGTCTGTGGCACGGACTGCAACATCATGACAAGATGCTCTGATTAATGACTTCACCGGCAGACATTTTGTTGGAAGTAATCAGAGGACATGAACACTCAACTGTGGGTGCAACCTGACAGATGCCAACGCAGAGGAAATTTACATCCAAGCTGTTAGATCATACATCTCATAACCAATCACTGTTTGACAGTTGTGTTGTTATAAATCCAGGTGCAGGGTGAAGTAGTTTAGGGTGAAAAGCGTCATCAGAATAATTAAACTGCTCAGAAATGTGGCCAATGTGCACGAGATGTTTACTTGAAAATCAACATTTGTGAACTAATGAACCCATCCTACAATGGAAAGGAAACATTGTTTAGACATATTCAATGGTTGACGGTTTCTAAATCAACACCTGTATGAATTGTTTGCTTTCAATGTCAAAGCTTCATTTATCTAAACTGCTGCAGGAAGCTGTACATTTCTTAATCCCTGAAAGGGGATTTAAAGTAAACACAGGACATGAGCTCCTTTTATTTCAATAAAAACTAGAAATGTGGATGTTCTAAAACTTTAGACTGGTAGTGTGTGTTAAACTGTGTTCTTTCTTTGTATGATATTTTCTATGTGGGGTTGATACAATCAGGAGTAAATGCTTGACTAGATATAACAAAAAGGATCAATAGAAATGAAGTTTTCTCTTACTGGACATGCGTTTGTCAGGATCCTCTGTGTCCTCATCCACGGTGTCGTCAGGGACGGCGTCCTCTGGTATGGCCTGCATCTGAACTCCAGGAGCATGAGGAAGCATCCGCAAGTTCTCGAACAGACGCTGCCTAAACAGTCAGAAATACGAAACCACAGTGCTGGTTAGATAATTACAAGCACGAAAAACTATTCCATGTACAGCAGCACTCAGAAACAACTCCACATACTTGATCTTGTCCATGTACTCCTGCGTGTTCTGGTTGGTCATGTTGGACGGGCTGATGTGCAGCTTGAAGTCAGGCCCAAAGTATTCAAAGTAGTCGTTGTAGGGCAGCTCTGTGGCAGAAACATCAGGGAAAAGCAGGCTAAATGAAATCTGAGCCAAGACAAACAGCTGTACGACTGTGGGAGATTTACACACTGAAGATTAAACTAAGTGTCAAATTATCCGTCGTTAGGGATGAAAAAGGAGCGATAACACATCTGTTAATATGATTTATTCAGGGTTTATAAGCTACTGATCCTGAGTGAGGAGACCAGAATTAAAATGAGTGGGGAGTTCAGTTTATGTCCTGAAACTCCATTAAGAAGACTACTGGTCCATTCAGCAGCCTGTGATTACACCTCCTGTCTTTATGCTGCACACTTGAGTGAGTCACACAGGTCTGCTGACTCAGCTTCCTGTGAGGAAAGGTAGCGTGCACACCGTCCCTCTCTTCTGATGCTGGGAAGCTTTTGGACACAGTGGTAAGGTTCAACTGGAAAAGTGGATGGAGCTGAAATATTTTAACCTCACATGGACACATTATCTCATCACCTAACTTGAATCTGCAGTTATTTGTTATTGCCTTGACTTTGTAAAAAGGTTTTTGTTTTTTCAGCTGTTCATTCAGCCACTCTACTGATATTTTATGCTTTACTTTTCAGGACTCATCCTTAGCCAGGGAAGGAAAATTTTGAGCCTCTAAGGTTTGAGGCTAAACATTTGATTGAGCCTGTCATTATCATCCGACTGCTTCTTACATTTTCACTGACAAAAAAAAAAAAAAAAAAAAGCAGTGACTAACCATCGGGAATGTCTGTGTCCAGAGCCACGGCTGTCTCATAGGTCCAACAGCGAGCCACGTTACGGATGGTGTATCCTCCTCCACCCAGCATGAGCAGCGGCAGGTTGAAGGACTTCATGTACTCCACACACTTTGCATGTCCTGAGTTTAACAACCAGAGACGTAACATGAGATGTAAAACACAGCTAAGCCACAGGTACATTTACCCGGTCTTACAACAATTGGAATATCATGTAAACATAAACGCTGATCTGACAGAATGTTCATACCGCGGATGGTGAGGTTAAAGCAGCCGAGGCGATCTCCAGAGAGAGAGTCTGCACCGCACTGAAGAACCACGGCGCTGGGCTGGTACATCTCCATCACCTTGGCCATCACCTGCAATGACCAGAGCAGGAACATCAATCAGACAGGGTTCAAACAACGTGAGCATCATCCCTTACACTTTCTTGACTGTAATACACGATTCACACTGTGTTGGAAGAACGTATTTTGCATTTGATCGTTTTTAAAAATCACCAAGGCTCCTTTTTTCTTAAATCAACACACCAAATTTTTGAACATCACTCAGCCCAAAACATCGACACATTAAGAAGTTGTTACAGTAAACACGTTAACAGTGAAATCTAATTCTGTGAACCACGCTGAATGAATATTTGCAGTGTCATTACACCAAACTCACAGGCTTGAAGATTTGCTCGTATGACTCATCATCGATACCATCTCGCAGAGGGAAGTTGACGGCGTAATATTTGCCTTTTCCCGCTCCAATATCCTACATTCAGAGACCAGATAAATACAGTGAAAAAGAAAAATACGTCACTGAATGATCAGGATATGTATCATTGACATGTCAGAGGAAATGCAACAAGAGATGTTTGCCCTTTCAACTAAAAATAACTTATATAGATCCATGTCATTTTGCTGTCTTAGAACTGTAATATTTACTTTTACTTTAATGCCAAAAAATGCACACAACAGTAATAAAACATTCGCTACTTCCATGCAGAAATTATAATCTGAAACAAAGTGAGGCTGAGGCTGGTCCTCACCCTAAGGTCTCCAGTTCCAGGGAAGTACTCCCCGTATTTATGGAAGGACACAGTCATGACTCTGTCTGTGGTGTAGAAGGCTTCCTCCACTCCGTCCCCGTGGTGGATGTCGATGTCAATGTACAGCACCCTCTGGTGGTACCTGGCAGACACAGACACAGACAGATATAAAGAGTCAACCCGAAAACTGTGACTCCAAGACTCTGGTGACTTTATAACAAATGTAAAGGCCTTCTCATGACGCTGGGTTTGATCAAACTCACTTGAGCAGCTCCAAGATGGCCAGCACGATGTCATTGACATAACAAAATCCAGATGCCTCAGACTTCTTCGCGTGGTGAAGTCCTCCAGCCCAGTTCACTGCGATGTCAGTCTGCTGTCGGTTCAGTTTCACAGAACCAGCTGAGCCCCAAAAGAAACAAGTATTTACATTAACTAAATGTATATGACTAATATTTGCAGACTAGTATGAGAGAAACTAACAGGATCTATACTGAAAACCAGCTGTAAATCAATGAGAAATGTCATTCAGATAAGATGTGTCTTCAAGTCTTAATCAGTTATGTAAACATGTGGCTTTAAATATTTAACTGATATCAAATTTTACCATTATTCAATAAAAACAAGTAGTTTTAATCTATTTTCTTCCAACTTACCGGCAGAGCCACCTGCAGAGAGTTGGCAAAACTCAAACAACCCGTCGAACACAGGACAGTCCTCGCCGACATTAACTGAAAGACGGACACAAGGAGAAATCATCCAATTACGAGTGCAAAACAGGAAGAACGGCTTGTGTAACGTTATAAAATGCTCTGACTAAAACATTGACATAATTTTTCAACTTTCATGATTTTGAAACCACAACCTTAAAGAGTTGTAATGCGTGTGTGCATTTTTCTGATAGTTTGGTGGACTGAGCCACAGGATGTGACAGAAAAGCAGCTGATGCTAAAATATAAGCTCATCTGATCACTGGCAAACTTCAGGGCAAACTACTTACAGCGCTGCATCTGCTTGCTGAACTCAGACATGTTGTCTGGCCGTATGGATCGGAGGAACTTGATGTAGTCGTCACTGTGATATTTTGTCATCTCCTCTCCTGTGGCTTTGTGTGGTCTCTGAAAGAGACAAAATACAATAGAAGGATGAAAATTAGTGGAGAAAATAAGGTGATTGTTGTGTTAATATTTGGCATTGTTACAACTGCACAACAGACTGTATGTTTAGAAGTTAGAAACATACATAGATTTCCATTTTCCTGTACAGTCCATAGTTCAGAAGCAGGTTGTGAGTCATCCGGATACGATGTGGTTTCATGGGATGTCCCTGTCCATAGTAATAATTTCCGATGTCACCTGCACAAGAAAACACATGAAACACACGTTAAAGCTGATAAAGCAAACATAGATAATAATAGATACAAAGATCACAATATTATTAAACTAGCACTATCTAAACTGTATACAGCAGTGCTGATAATGAATCTATAAATAGCCCAATCACAGTTAGTCCAATTGCTAATGATCACCTCTAATCTCTGTGACAATATAAAATGTAAATAGGGGCATAGTCCTCGCTGCAGGGCCAGAAGCAGCAAGAGTGACTTGAGACTGACTGAGAACAATGAAAACAGCCAGTCTCATAGTACGAGTGTTATACTGCTCCATCTAGAGAGGAATATTGATGAGTGAAACGAAAACAACAAAGGCTGCTTGCCTTTGATGAAAATGTAAATATATTTCATTTTATGTGCTTGTTCCAAGTTATGTAAGATTTATCACACCTGCAGTTTGGCCAATATTAAGTGCAGTTCATAAACAACTCGCCGATCAGGTCTTTTTAAGGCCTCTATGAGACACTATCAGCTTTCAGTGTAAATTAACAGGAATGCCAGCTCAGCACATTATCCATCGTCACGAATTACATCCTCATTGACTTGAACTGTTGATCTTATTGATAAATAATACTCCTGCTGGAGGAGATGGGTTTTCTGTGTCAGTCAGAACCGTTTTCCTCTAAGACCAGTCACTGAACTCTGCCAGCCGGACTCAAAAACGAAAGACACAAAAACGCACCAATTAGGCCCGAGCGCACTGAGTAGAAGAGAGAAAGTTACAGATTTTGGTTCATGGCTTCACATAATCTTTAACTTTATCACACGGAGTTAAAGTGGATCGTCGTTTTTAATTTATTCATCCGGGTACTTGGATACAACCAGGCGCACAAAGCCTGGTCCACGGTCGCAATTAATAGGCTCAAACAATGATGGTAAAATGTATCGCACGTTCACGGTCAGCTAACACATCTTAAACCGTCGATTTAACCGTATCTCTTGTTATTTTTACACGTATTGTCCTTCTACGTCAGGTATGAAGTGCACATTTGGCCAAAAAAATATTTCTAAACCAACGAACACACGAGAAAACACTAGTTAGCGCCGCGGAAGCCATTTAAGCGTCGGTCATTCACGTTAGCTCGTTAGCTAACGCATCTCTAGCAACGTTCATTCAAAAGCAGCAGCAGCTAAACCAGCTAGCTAAGCAGCTAGCGCTAGCTCGACAGATGCCTCAGTCAACCCGTTTCTCTTCCACACACTCCGGATGTCCCGTACCGTCATAGTAGTAGCAGACCTTCTTCTTCGTCCCACCAGCGGTTGTGTAAGCCATGTTTGGAGCGAGAGGTTGGTTTGAAGTTGATTTTAGCAGATAGAAAATTCAATGGACGGCATCAACACAGAGGAAGACACGGCGAAGCTTAGCGCTGTTGAGTGGGCGGTGCAACTCCGGCGGGGCGGGGCGGTGCGACGTGAGGTGGCCCCGGGTCCAGGCGATACAAAGCACCGGACTGAAAAGGTGATAGAGGTCTAGAGGGGTGCTAGAAGTTTTCTAGATTTTTTTTTAAAGGTTCAAAACGTCATAGTTGAACTGTGGTTTTCAAAGGAGGTAAACATGTTTTGGGTTCAACGTGTCCTTCTTTCTTTTCTATTTTGTACGTCCATGCTTTTGTGGTTTAAGGGTCGCAACGCAGTTATTTTAAAACGTGGAAACAATAAATATCGCATCCGTTAATTTTTCACGTGTTAAAGATCAGCACTTTTAGTGTAGTTCAGGCTGTAGACCAGCAGAGGACGGTTCAGTTCAGTGATGACTGTTGGATGAAAACTGTTCCTGTATCCAGTTGTGCGTCTTATAATGTTTACCAGAGGGCAGCAGAGCAGGAGCAGCGTTTTCACAATGCTATAATCCCTGCTGCGTCATCTAGACGGGTAAATATTCCTATAAACAGTGTAGATATAATGGATTGGTGGATGGAAAGGGTTTTATGTTTTCTTCCTTTAAACATCACGTTCTGCTGAGTTCTGTTCTGTTTGCATTCCCCACCTGCACATGCCTTTTCTAAGGCGTGACTAATTTGTTTACACACTGGTGTTGAGGACCTGTCTGACCTGTCTATCGTCATGAAATGGTAAGGTGCGGATGTGTTGCAAGGTTTGGTTTAGGTTTAGGATAATACTGTTTATTTGAAACTATTTGTGAATTTATGAATGAATGGGGTTTGGAATGGGGTGTTGTCCCTCAGAAACAATATAAAGACACAGCTCAGAGGACCACACACCTTTCTACTGTAAGTACACTGACGCTGCTTTGGTCTTGTTTATTTGAGGGAGTGCTTATCAGCTGACATGCTTCTTTTTCAGGTTAAATTGGTTGCTCATGAGACTGAGACTTTTCTCATCCTAATTTGAAACCACACAAGTGACTTCAGAGCAAGTTGAAGCCAAGTTTCAGTGACAGTTTACATTCAGTTACTTTGCTGTGAGTGATCAGCTTTAATCAGTTTGTGTGTCAGAGGTAAGAGAGTTTATCTTTTCCTTTTCAGATTTGTGAACTGTTTCTGGAAGCATCAGGAAGCCAATAGTTGTTACAATTAGGGGAATGTGATCTGTTTTCATTGTTCAAGACAAAAGTCAGAACTGTATGAAATGATAAAATACGTTGTGTATACTGATTAATGAAAACAGTCTGACAGTAACAACAGTGTTTCCCCTATGATTATATTGTATTAATCACCCTGAACATGATGATGTCATGAAACTGTTTCTGAGCAAAACCACAAGTTTAATTTCTGTCTGAAGGACAAAGTCCTGTTCAATCACTGCATTGCACTGCACTGTTTTAAAGCATAACTAAGAACCGGTTCTGTTTAGATGTTAATCATGAGCTAGAGGAGCTAATAAGCAGGAACTTTTCTGTCATGTTCAGTGCGCACATCACTTGTCATAAAATTAATATCACATCATACTCATATTTTTGTCAATATCAAAAAAATCAAGCATTGTTCATCTCTGCAGATATCAGGTTGAAAAGCAGGGATACCAACTGCTTTGTCCAGTTCATCTGAAGCAATGGACTCTGCGTCTGGGGGTTTGATGGAGATGGCAGCACTTGGCCGGCCTTTCTTGCTTGGGATGTTGTACGACTGCCGCACAGACTCACTGGTGCCTGGTAAGATAATTCTCTTGTCATTCTCTCAATAAGTCATGAAAATCTTTTCAATTGTTATTGTTCTGTTCGCTCACCTGCTGCAGATTTCTGCAGCAGCAGACATTTAGCATCTCATCAAGGCCAAAGGCTTCAAAATATATATCAAAAATTCTCACAGAACAGCACTTATCCACCATTCACTGTTTAATTTAGTTGCATAAATGAGGTTCCAGTAAAAAGCAGACTGGTGCCACTGGTGCTGAAATGATGAAACAGAGAATGATACAAGGCGAATGAGAACAAAGCAGTATTGGCACCTTAGAGGGATTGGTTAACTATAAATAACCACCAAGGATAATAATAAACATGTACATTAATAAACAACAGTTCTGTACTTATGCTATGCTAAGTACAACCCCGTTATGTTACTGCTTGATGCTAATTCAGTGTCACTCGCTCCTCTGATAGATTCAGCAGACTTCATGTCATAGCTGCTGGTGCTGGCTAATCTTTCGGTCAGCTCTTGTATCGCTACCTTTAAGTTCAGCAGACCATTCTGAGCAAGAAGCATGAAAAAAAAAATGCTCCTGCTCTGTGGCAAGGAGCTGACCTTATGGCATCTTGATCACATAGTGAACAATTGCAGCAAGTTGCTAGATTCCTTGGCTGCTTTCACACCAAGATGTGTCAAGGTGAAGGACTCTGGGAGACTGAGTTAAATGGCCTGTCTTTGAGACATTTCTTGCTTGATTGACGACAGATTTGCTTTTACCCAACAACCACCTTTACTGCCAAAGGGAGAAAACATTTGTTTTGATTCTGCTCTCTCATTATCGTGTTGAATTATTCAGCGAGTTAGTGTTTACCTGTTATGTCTCTTGTGGTCATGTTACTGCACTCCATCAACGATTAACATGAGCTTGTATGAGCATTTTAACTGACTTATTGACTTATGCTTGTTACAGGAGTAACATTGTGGGATGATGATGACCTGCAAAATCATCTACAAAAGAGGCCACAGCCCTATGACAATTTTGACATAGTTGCATCTGATTCCATTGAAGACAAATCCTCAGCTCTAAATATAGAAACATCCCTGAAGGCAAGTTTCATGGGTGGACAGGTTGAGGTTGGTGGATCTGCCAAATACCTTCAATGACAGTAAAACATCCAAAAGTCAAGCCAGGGTCACACTGAAGTATGAAGCTACCACACATGTCCAGGAACTATCAATGTATCACCTTGGAAGAGACAACATGAAGTATCCATATGTTTTTGATGAAAAAATAGCAACACATGTAGTCACAGCTATTCTTTATGGGGCAAAAGCCTTCTTTGTCTTTGACCGTGAGGTGTCTGAGAATGAAAATCATCAAGACATTCAGGGCACCTTGAAAGCGATGATCAAGAAGATCCCATGTGTTTCAATAGACAGTAAAGGATACCTGAATATTTCAGACAAGGACAGAGCAAATATTGAGAAATTTTCCTGCAAATTCTACGGAGACTTTAATCTTAAGAAAAACCCTGCAACCTATAAGGATGCAGTAGAAGTCTACCAAAGTTTGCCAAACTGCTGGGGTCCAACGGAGAAAACACTGTACCAATGAAAGTCTGGTTGTTGCCACTGATAGCTCTAGATTTTTCTGCTTCTAAACTTGTTCATCAGATAAGTGAAGAATTAGTTCAGGAAAGTGCAGAGAGTCTTGGAGGACTTCATAGAGCTGGAAATGAGGTACAATGATGCAATGAGAACAACAGCTGCACAGCAGTTCCCACAGATCAGTAGAAAACTGAAAGTTTTTAAGAGAAATGTGCTCAAAGTTCAAACTGAAATTTCAACAAAACTTATCAAAGAAACCTCCCTTTAGTCAGAGGAGGAGTTGAAGAAGAGGCTGAGCTTGCAGAGATCTTGGAGAAAAGACATCATCTCCTTTCAACAGCAAAAGTCTGAATGAGTGGATGGACTCTAAAGAGAGAGAAATCTACACTTTAATGTCTTTCATCGACAAAATGAAAAACTATAAAGATCGTGCCATCTGAGAATCATCTGTACAAGGAAACTCTCAGAGCAGAATCTGCTGTGTGTTTTGTTTTCACCTCACTTGGAAGTCCTGAACCGTACCTCTCAGCTTTATCGGACTACTTACAAGGAGCAACCACACCAGATGACAACCCTCATCAGATCAATCATCACCAATCATCACCAGACCCTCAACAACCACATACTCCACATACTCAGGATGTAGAAAAGAAACAGTGGTTCTCCTCAAAAAGACATCGTTGATGAAATGAGACAAAAAGCAAAGCTGTTTCTTGATTTTGCAGAAGCCAACAAGGAGAACAAGAACATCAAGTTCCTGACAATGGGTTTGACAGATGAGAGACACAAAGGTTCAAGCATCTACCTTTATAAAGATGGTTTTTCTGTCAGTGACAACTTTAAACCACCACTGAAGCCTGGAACTGTGACAGTAAATCACATAAACCACAACAGTGTGAGCCTGAACATTTCTCCTCCCAGATTTGGAGCAGACAGCATCACCTCCAACTCTGTTGAGTACTGCATCAGTGGAGGGTATAGATGGCAACAAAACCCAGTATCAAAGGCTGGAGAAGTTACAGTGAGCAACCTGAGTCCTAACACGGAGTATATGTTCAGATGCAGAGCAGTGGGCTCAGTACATGATGAGTCAGCCAATAAAGTCAGTTGTTCCATTAAAACACAAACCCACCGAGGTTGGAAAAAACGTCCAGATTCTGTGCTACATCGTGGAGTACGCTCAAACAGACATCGGGGTGAAAGAAGAACATCCCCAATGGAAACAGATCAGTTCAAAAAATGAAAGCACAGTCATTTCAGGGCTTCAGCCCCATAAAGAATATATGGTCAGAGTCAGATGTTATTGTGGTGATGCTGGCATAAGCAAGGAAAGTTCCACCATTAATTTCATCACCTTATGAAGTGATAGGAGCATCTGACTGTAACAACTCTCAGTCATCACAGTGACAAAGGAGGTCGTCAAAGTAAAGACAGCAGCTCCACAGTTCAGCTGAAAATTACTTATATTTACTGTATGTGGTGACAAATGTTCAATCTAACCAAATATATGTTGAAACTCACTTGAGCAAGAGGTCAGATCATAATCAGAACTTTGTTGAGATGATTAATGATGATAATAACAATTAAATGATCTACGTCAAACTACAACGCATAACTGCCTTTTTCTTTTCAGTTTGTTAAAAATATTCATTTGAATTTTGATCTTACATGTTCGTGTCACTTGAGGCTCCATGTTTATATGAAAGCTGCTGTAAATAAAAGTTTGCAGTGGTTACAACAGCAGCAGTGGTTCAACTTCTGCTGCAGCAGAGGGTGCTGTCAGCCTGACTTGTTGCTGCCCTGGAGATCTGATCACTAAACTAAACTAAGAAATTTCTTCCATTCATACACTAAAGCCAAAACTTGAATATAAAGCACTTAAAATGAAACTAATATGGTATTTCATTGCAGTATTCACTGTATGTTTAATTCTGTAGTCCACCATATCAAATGAATAATTATCTGCATTCAACATATTACTCTGTTGGCTCAAGTTTTATGAGTCAATAAACAACTTAATGAAAAGGTTAGAAGGTTAAAAACCATTTTCTAAACTGAAAAAAGTTGATTTCTGAATAAAATAAGCATTAAGCATGATTAAGCATTAATAAACCTTATCTATTCACAGCTCATCTGTGATGGACAAGACATACACAAAGATGCATCCCCACAAATTAAAGATATAAAACTGAACTGTTATTTTAATTTACCATTACTTACTTACTTACCAAGTAGCTGTTGGATGTGCATAGCTCACCTGTGGACTAAGATTTATTCACCTGGGCAAAGAACTAATTTGATTGAAACACCACATAAAAACAAATGAACAATAAATTATATGGCAAAGATAATTTGCAGTCTATGAAGGTGAGAGATGATGTGTAAAAAGAAGAGGAGGGGAACCAGGGGAATCACTGTATTTGGATGGTGGACCAGTTGATTTTGGAAGGTACAAAACATTTTGGGGGCAGAGCTGGGGTAGCATCACATCCTCCTCCACCTAAGTTAGGTGTGAGCAGTCACAAGTTTTAAAAACTCACAATTTGAAAGTCCTTAATTTGGTCATCAGGCCCCAGTTTCCTAAATGGGAAGAGAGGGCTTTCTTGGGTTCCATAGTTTATACACAGATTCCAATAAAAGTACATAAAAGGCAGTTCTTGTGTTTAAAATGAGAATCTTTTTGATGGGTGGTGAAAGTGAACTTATGGATTTATTCAGTGTACACACACTTGGACTCCAAAACTCACCACAAGTCGTCCATTTTGTAGTTGGCCTCCTTGTGCTGTTTTTAGTTCTACAGAGCTATTATAATATCCTGTGAGTGAAAACCTGATAAAATGACAATCACTACCCCTGGGTTAAAATGGAAGAGTTTCTTTAAGAATTGATCAAATCAGTTAAACAATTAAAAATAATATAAGAATAAAACTTAATAAAAAAGTCTCAATGTTTGTTTGGCAGGCGAATTCTAAAAAAATGCCATTTAAATGGATTGGTACCTTAGCTGTCAGTTTCTCATTGGTTATGGTTGTCATGTGTCAGATGCTTGAAGTCTCCATTGTCTTTGGGTACCAACACATGACCTCACTGTCCAAACTTCAATAGGATAATAATCTCCTGTCTCTAATTTCCTATTCTGTTTCCTAAAACGTCAAATATTTCAATAGCAAAAGATGAACATTAGCAACACAATAAATCAGTTGACAAATGTCTACATGTTCTTTAATTTAACCATTTGACAACACACATGATACAGAATGAATATTTGCACAGAAACAGACAGATTGTTAATCATCTTAGAATAAGCAGTTGGTTTGACAAGAATCATTAGAAGGTTTTTTTTTTTTTTTCCACTGTGGCTCTTTGCCAGGTACTTTGCAAACCGATGAAAAAGCAGTTAAGGGGAAGAACAACATACTAACAATAAGAAACACAAGCTCAAGTCTGAAATGCTTTCAAGGTTTCGAGTCAAACTTGGAACACTCGATTTCATTTTGATGATTCTTTTCTGCATAATGCTGGGTTGAGAATTAGAGGTCACCTTTGAATTGATTGATCACAACATGAATTCAAAAATGTGGTGAAAAACAAAATGAAACAACAACAGTAGACAACTAACTAATACAAGATCCTATAATGTTATAATGGCATCTTGATTGCACATGCAGATTTGGTCAAATAAACAACATGATGGCGAACAAATGAGCAATTTAGTTGTTTACCAGATGTCATTTTTTTTGTCATCTTTTGATGGGTTTTATCATGGAAAAAAAGCATCACACTTCAAGCTTAATGACATGGATCTCAGTAGTCTTTTAAAAAGCAACAAAAATAATCTCTAGTTGATCACAGTTCAGTACTGGGTTTTTATCTTCATGGGGAGCACTGAAAGGTGAAGTCATTTGCAAGATCAAGTGCTTTGAACTGAATCTTTTAGTCAAACCAAAGTATTTTTGTTTTATTTTCACACACATTAAAAACAAACTTACATCAAGTTCCTTTTATATTTGGTCACGATGTCATTCTTGTATTAAATTCAGTCAAAGTGCTATTAATATCGTCTGAGATCTCGTAGCATGGCGTTTGAAAAAAAAAAAAAGAAAAACACCAGCAGAGAGGATCAAAGCTCGTCACGGCCAGTTGAATGTTCTTCCGGTGATCTGATAAAACTTCTGATTGAATGGGTGAAAGAACTTCTGCAGTTTGGTCACCACTGACGGGTCCACCTCTGGATGGATGCGGCCCTTGCTGCCTGCCAGGCACTTGTTGAAGACAATGTTAAATCGCAGACAGTAAAACCCCCTGGTGGCGTTGAAATACAAGTTATATTGGCTGATCCTTGAGGGAAGGTTGAGGAAGCGCTCAACAAGCTGCAGCTCTGGTAGCGGGTCTGTGATGAGGCGGTCCCCGTCCACGATGTGGAACTGCTCCACAGGGAAGTACTTGAGCCAACGCTCCAAGTGTTTGGTGTAGATGCTGGTCCGGACAGCTTTGTATTTAGTGTTCACCTCACAGGTGTTGCTGTCAATTGCCAGCTTTTCAAACTTGTGGTAGGTTTTGTTCTTGCGCTCCTTGCCCTCTAGGACTTGCGTGTAGTCAGATATGGCTCTGGTGGTCGGCTCGCGCACGATGATCAGCAGCTTGATGGAGGAGTTCATCTTGAAGATGCGTTCAGGGACCTCCTCTGTGATGAAGTAGGCCGGGCTCTTCTCAATGGTGATCTGATGAGGGAAGGAGAAGGGCATTTTCTCTCTGTACCAGTCGATGCCACGAGCGTAGTTTTGGTCATTGTCAAAGAAGTGGATCTCCTGTGAAGCCTTGACCACTGCTGGATGCAGGTTGAGCATCTCCAGCAGGGCGCGGGTTCCTCCCTTGCGCACCCCAATGATAATGGCCCGAGGCAGTTGCTGGACCAGGTTGTGCAGGCGGATTTGCTCTTTGGTGGCATTGCCTTTACGTAATTCGTGGAGCAGGCCACGCTTGAACTGCAGGGTGCGGAGAGGGATTTGCTCTGGCTCAGGGGGCGTCAGTCTGCTTTCAATGGGGCAAATGGGCTGTAGCCTGAAAAACAAAAGAAAACCCTATAATGATTCATTTGTAGATTCTTAATTTCGTGTGCAATAAATGTTTGACATGAAGGTGAGAAGGTGTAAAACAGTAACATATGGCTTCGCTTGGAAATTATTATTATTTTAAATCAAGTCAGAGTTTCTGGGCGGGGCTACATTGCAGCTTTTATACTGTTCATATCTATAATGCGGCACGTTACCATCTGCTACCTGCTGCTAGAGAGGAGTTTCCACAAAACAATGACTAAAGACAAATCAGAGACGGCCTAAGCCCTTTCATTTACATCATTTCTTAAATTCATCTGTACAAACATTATTCAAAGAATTTATCTGCCTACACAAACCATTTCTCTGACTAATCTACAGAATTAGTGACTTTCATGTAATTATTCAAAATTTAAATCGTTAGATATGAAACCAATTGTTAATTGTATAAAGGAGATCATTTAAGAAAAGAAAATCATTCCCATAATTCTTCTTTTGCTTACCCCTGTGCAGTCAATATCTTTATGTTCTCGCACAATGACATGTTTTTCAATCAACTTATTTCCCAATGTGTCAGAGTAAGACTGGTCTATGTGATCTTTAACGCTCTCTGTCAGTAAGAACAATATTCCTAAAAGATGCAAAGTCTCCTTTGCTTTCACACATCAGTAGGCGGTGTTGATGGCTGCATGTCTTGAGCTACAGACGATGATGCATTTAAGAAACAAAAGGTCAGAGCAGCACTATTTCTTCAGGGCAGGACATCACACTTGCTGTCAGGAAGTGATGAGATGAGCTGGTTGTGTCAGGGTTTGCTGGTCAGCATGATCATTTTAGCAGAAGCAAATAAGTGATAGAAATAGGGGAAAAACAAAAGTTAAAGTTAAAAGCCACTCTGAACTCAACCACCCAAATACTGTGAGAAAAAGAAAGAAAAAGATGTATTACAATTTTACTCGATTGCTTTGACGCTGCAAAGTCAAAATGACACATTTTGTTTGCAAAAGGCTCCAAAAAATATGCAACAAAACTGAATTTTACCTTTAAACAAAACAAATTACAGTCAAATGTCTATGCTGTTCCAATCAATCATTACACAATAGACAAGAAAATACAAAATACAGCAACCAGTGTGAAACACTAAAGCTTTGCTTGTAATTGTGCTAGTTTACATGCCTGTGCCATTTGTTGACTTTTTATATTTGACACAAGTGGCACCTTTTATAAGTGTACAGAGTGATCACTGAGTGCAGATTTTTGTGAGTGAGTGTCAAGCAGTTGCTTTAGTGATTTAATACTGATCTAGGTAGTTTCTAATAGCTAGGAGTGGGTCTCTGGGTTCTGTTTGGTTACCATAGGTACCAGAGTTAAAACAATAGAATTTGGTCTGTTTGAATGCCATAGAACATTAATGTAATTAGCTATAACTTTTAAATGTGAAAAACCTAATGTAAGACTACTCAAAACCTGAACCTGACATTACTGAGATTTTTTTTCCAGCTCACACACACACACAAAAGTAAATAATTAAATTAAAATAAATAAATTAAATAGCCAGCATGTCTCTAAGTGGCTGCTCACAATGGATTCACACTTTCTACAACCTGTTCCTCAGGGCAGGTAGATTATTGATGGAATAATCATGAGGAAGTTTTTGGCACCCATTTTTCCTCCGAGAAACCCTCTATCCATGATCATGATCTGCAGCTTTTACACTCAAGGCACTCAAACAGCAGAAGTGGATCTACAAAAGTGGGTCCACACTCTGAACAGGAGGGGGCGCTAGACAGCAGAATCAACTGCATCGTGAACTATAGCTACAGCTCACTCTGTCCCTGGACACCTGACCCCATCATCACAAGGAAACTGAAACACCAAAGGACAACTATAAATTGAGTGCAAGTCATGCCCCTTGGCAGTGTCCATTTGATGAGTCAGGGGCTCTGCTGGTTTGGTGTAACTTCCTGCTGCCAGAGACAGTTTGATGCTAAACTTGCTGCAAAATTTCTACTAAATGCTAACGGTGACTATGTAGTAAAAACTCACATATTGAACCTTTAAAGATGCTAAAAAGCTCAAAATAAACTATAGAGCCAGATTCAAAGTTTGTGTTTTATCTATGTACCACATTACAATAGTAATATTGTTAATAATTGTGTAGTATTATTAAATGTGAACCTTGAACGTAATATAAGGTATAAGTATTAGCAAACGTGAAAATTAAGCTATCAACTTTTAGAGTACTATTACTACTGTATAGTACTATTATTACTATATATTAATAATATTTAGTACTAGAGCTAGAGCTACTAGAGCTACTATTGCTGCTGCTCTCCTGGGAAACTCTTGCCCTCTTGACATAGGTCTCTCAGGATTTTTTTGTTGTTGTGTTATATACAGTACAAACTGTGCCTCATTTGGGAGACCTGGAATAACCTAACCTCCAAGGCACATGTCAGGGGACAGGAAATGTACTGTAAAAACATTGCTGTTTGTCTTGCAAACCAGCCACATTCTCATATGAGGCAGCACATTCATACATCTTCATGTACCATTTCTCACAGTGTGACAGCGATGACGTACCTATCCAAGGTCCCGACCCTGGCCACGAGATAAAGGACACTTCCGATAGCGAGGCTGCCCAGAACGAAGAGCTTCTGTCTCAGCAATGCCTGCTGTTTGAATAGCATGGCCCTCCATCAATCTTCAGGACTGCGTCTTCAGCCTGCAGAGAGCAGAGCACATACACCACCGATCACCATGGGGAACAGAGAGAGCCTAATGTTTATTAACACACACTCAATCAAGTCTTACAACCGATTAAGCCATGTCTGCACACACCTGAAAAGTGCTGCAGTGCATCACACAAAACACTCACCAACCAACTGCCACTTTGTTACATTTATTAATTTATCTCTCCACAGCTCCAGCAGTGCATGTGATTCTAATTCCCCAGCTTTGAGATGGGAATGTGTGATATGTAACATGTCAAAGTAAAAAGGAAAGGAAAGTATCAAATCAGAGGAAAGTATCAAATCTTAATAGATTATATTTCAGTGGAAAATTATGTGGTCACCTTCAACTGGAGTAAGAACAAAAATCTGACAGTCTGGTCGCCTAATTTTACCTGATGTCTGACTCTCTCCCGCATGACACCACATCAAGTACAGCAACATTTGTTCTCTTTTTCTTTTTCTTTTTCTTTCATTCACCTCCATCGCTCCTGAACCAAAAACTCTCACTCTCTCTCCAACCTGTTTTACAGTAGTGGTAGTAGTGGTGAGGGTAAGGATAAAGATAAGAAAATGAAATGATTTTTACATTTCTTTTTTTTCCATTATGTATTATTCATTTTGTTTTCCTTCTCCCTCCATTATCATTTCTCCCTTTTTCCTTCTTTTGATGTCACCTTTAAAGATATTCTTTTCATTTATTATTGCCAAATTTTGTCTTTCACATCACCTCTGTACCCGCTGGGTCTGATGCTGTCAGGACAGTTGGACCCTGTGGACACACTCTCTCAGAGACCATGATGCACTGCACCTGTCAAACCTTTCTAGCTCCCCTGTCACCACACCTTGTCTTTGTTTTTCCTTCCTTTGTCTACATGTACTAAAAATTTTAAACAGGAAAAATACTTCAGTTGAATGGTCCAGCTATGTGCAGTTAAAGCTGCATTAATCAATGTTTTTATGTTAATGGATGGATCAAACAACTGTGTGTTCTGTGTGAGAAGCTTTTTTCTTGTTGCTGTCTGTTTTGAGTCTTTCAAGCCGTAACTCTACTGTTTGATTCAATCATCCTCAACCTTGTTTTCTGTTTTCTAGAATAAAAAGCTCTGACATCGTGCATCACCTGCCCAGCACCACACAACAGACAGACAACACCAGGGATTAGCTGGTAATCAGTGGAGCATTTGGCAGCTATTTTTCTCAGGAGGTGTGGAGATCAAAAACAGTGAATGGACAGTGAACACTGGACTGAAGTTTGTCAGAAACATGACAAATACAAGCTGAAATGAAAGTAGGCAAATGTTTACTAGAAGACTGAAAAACTTTATAATCTAGTATTGTCATTATGTGCTGACGAACAGAATTCAGACTGCACGGACAGGGAAAGAAATGGCATCAGGAATAAAGGACATTTGTTTGCAGCTTTTTAAAACATGCATATAGTGATTATATTGTCACATGTTTTGTTCTTTATTTTCTCATCAGAGAGATATCTGGCTCTTTTCCCGTCCTTTCACCTGTCCAGGCAGTTGGTGCAGATGATGCACTGATGAAAGAAAAGAGTATGTGTGGTTCTCCAAGAGGGGGCGCTGCTCCCTTTCATACAGATGGAGCACAGAAATGTTCGTCTCCCTCTAATTAAAGAAAAGACTGTTTTTGTAGATCGATACCTGCAGTGCTTCTTGCATCTGCAAGCTCACCACAGTGTGACTGGGTAAATCACATTATGGAATAACGGATCTATACAGAAGTCATAGCGCTATTACAAAAGGACCGATTGCACTCTAATCCAGCCTTTAAAACTGCCTACCATTACAGACAGAGCAGATCCTCCAGACCGTCTCATAAACAAGTAGAGAGAGGTTCTGACCCCGGTGTGACTGGAAAACATTTCACTCATATTGCCTTGTGTCGACTTCTGAAGGGAGACCAGCAGAGCAATTGCAATTTCATCAGTCTGACAAAGCAGAAGAAGAAAAAAAGCCAGTTAGCCAGGGGGCCGGCGCCATGTTTGTGGAATCACGTTCAGAGAAGAAATGTTTTTCATTATATCCTGTTTCTCTGAAAACAAGAGGGAGCAATAAATTTAGTTGTTTCCAACGGTAATAAAGTCCTTCGGTATGTTTTTTAGTAGCAAGACATTCCACCTTCTTTCATTGTGTCATTCACTCCAAGAAAATCCAACGTATTGTCCAAAATGTTTGTTAATAGTTAAAGTAAGACTGGCTCTTTCATTTGAATGTTTAATTTGCAGGTAACAACTAACAACTCCACTAATCTGAGGTTCAGTTGTGTGAATGGGTGTAATAGTTGTACTACTATATCCATGACCATGATTTCCATTGTTATTAACCAGTGGGAGGAAGCAATTCACTCCATGCGACTAATCTGTAAAAAATTAAAGAAAAAAGAAGAAACCAAACGAAATCAATAAGACTTGGTCTACGCCTTTGAGTGTTCCACACACACTATGATGGTCTGATATTGTGGACAAAGCCAGTTTACACAATTTGAGAGACAATTAAATGAGTGCAAATGAGTGAGTACTTCTCAAGTAGTAGGAGGACATAAGTTGATTATCTCTGATTAAGTCTGAAACTCATTAAAACAGAAACTCTTTGAGAAAGTATAAGCAGAGTTTCCACAGTCTTGACCTCATAGCAGCTCTCAGCAGATACTACCCTGTTGGACTAATGAATACAAGACCACTTTGCACAATCATTATGCTTTATTTATGAGCATACTTAGAAATTAATTGTTTGCTATGTCAAGAAGCTACAACGAAAACAATTGTGCCAGGCAGTGAGCATGTGGAATCATCAATTATATATGCTATCTATGCTATTCTATTCGATTCTATTTAGTTTCATAGAATACACACTGGAGCCAAAGCCATTCCTTTTCTATGTGCATATTTAACTGTACCATTCAAGAGAGAAGCATATGTTGATTTTAGAGAAAATAAAGGTCTCACTGCTCAGTGGTGAAATAACACCTCTGCTTCTACTAGAGAAGACCACCGGGTCACCAGATCACCATCACAAAGGAAAGTGAGGAAGTTATTTATCCCGTCTATAAAGCAGATTCTCAGACAGTGTGACCCAAATAAATGTTGCTGTTTTCTCCTTGCAGGGCTTCAAAACACTGGAGTGTTTTTGATTGAACAACCAGAGTGCACAAGTACTACCAGAGGAGAGGAGAGGAAATGGTGAAAGTCTTTCACAAATTCTAGTTAGGATATGCAGTGAACACAAAAATGCTCAGCGAGGGAAATAAATACATATTGCTGCCATGCTTCAGATTGAAGAGCACTGTCACTAATAATCTTAGATGGAATTCTCCTCAGTAGTAGATCGGCTCAGGTTTTCTAATCAGGAAAATCAAATGGTGCTTGAAAAGTACCACAGTGTGTGTTCACATGAGTGCAGGAGATTTACAAGAAAACTGTAAACGAACTTAGTTTAGGTGCAACAAGCTGAGCTCAGCAAAGAGTATATAGTGTGTGGTCATAATAATATACTGTGTGTAGTTATAGCAGAATACAATGTGTAGTCATGGCCATATACAGTGTGTAATCGTAACAATATACAGTATGTAGTTATGGCTGTACCCAACACTAAGGTCAGGGCGTATATTTTTTTCAGAGTATATATAATAAAATCATGAAATAATTCCATTTTTAAAATGTCTCTCACTTTGCTGCTGCAAATATATTCTAAGACTTTTTCCATTGATCGCTGTTGTCATTGATTCAAGTGAATCATCATCAGTACGACAAAACTGTCATTCAACATATTGGTTTTCTATGTTAAAAATGGCCCAGGACTGTAACTAGGACTGTTTTTTGAAAGGTCCCACATACAACATGTGACCACTGATCTCCCTGTGGTAAACAGTGCCCATGTCACTTGAATTAAGTAGCTATTTAGCCATGAACTCTATGAAATCTATTGAGCATCAGACTGTGAAATTCATTTTTAATGATAGAGCCCATTTATTTTTATTTTCATTGGAAGCTCATCCTATCAAACACAATATTTGTATATAAATATCAAATGACCCTGTGTTTACTTTTTTCACTCAGCAGTATAAGGAGACTGAGAGAACAGGGAAGTAAGATGAAGAACAGACACAGGATCAGCTTTTCCTCCCTGTGCGGTTGAAAACAAACAAAAACTGACCTGATCGTATTTAAATTTCCCAAATTCTCCAAAAAGCTGATTTCTAAAAAAAAGAAAGAAGCTGCATATAGCCATGTTTGTAGCTCTTCTAGATACAATGATGAACGTGATCAGCACCTAAATCATTAAAGCAAAAGAGGCTACAGTACATACTGATCATACCACAGCCTGAGGTATAGAACGACAAGGTTTAGGAACAGCTTTTACCCTACAGCTAGCAGGCTTTTAAATTACTACTAGTGGAGTTAACTTTAAAAGAAGGCATATATGCATGTGTTTGTTATCATTGTAACTTTTTTATATATTCATTGGAAATTCTGGTCTGTCTTTTCTCAGTTTCTAGTGATGTTTCTGGCTTTCTGCCTTGTCTTTCTTATAGTAATTTAATTCCAGTACTTGCAAATGCACTGTGAACGACAATGAAAATGGATTTTGATTCTGTTTCTGATCACAAACATTTTGCAAAAATCATTTAGTTATTTTGAGACAGTTACTGAGCCTGGAGAGGGACCACAGATAGATTTCCATCTGTTGTGAGACAAACAGGTCACACCAGAGACTGATGGAGACACACATCACCATCTTGATCCCTGCTGTTAGCAAGACAGCGAAAAATATCTTTTCCCAACACTTAAACATTCTGGTCCAAACCAATAGGATCGCTGCAAGACACATCAGCTGACTTTACTTTAATTTGACCACATGAAAAATGGGAACAAAATACAATAGGTGAAAATGGTCATTTGTTTCATTTCAAACCCACATAGTATTCTGACTGACAAGTGCCATGAGTGATCAATCATAGATGAGCAGACAGCCTCGTGGGCTAATGAGCTGAGAAGGAGCAGCAGCAGAAAACTGCTTAGAAAAAAAGAAGAAAAAAACACTAAGCAATTAGAGAAATGCTGACTAGTCTTTTTGTGTGTAATTAAAATACTGAAAAGAGCTGCTGTTTACAGGCTTGATAACAAACATAATTACTTTCCAAAATCTGGAACATAGATGGCAATATATGAGCTCGATAGAATAGTAGCTATTTATGGTGACATTGCACGAAAAGCGACTCAGTGTTAATAGTCTCCACTGTCCTGTTTCCACATTTAGGTAAGTACAAGAGGGCACCGGTAAAAATAGACCACTGCAGCTGTGCTACTGAGATTCATTTCTATTCATTCATTCATTGTGTTACTGAAAACAGCGTTGTTAGTGGAAGACTAAATCCCTCACATGCAGTTTCACACACATGTTCACATATGCTGTACACTATGAACTGGTTGTCCTAGGACCTTGGTCCTGCAGACTGAAGCAGCAGCAGAAACAGCTGATGGTATGGAGGGAAAACATCTGAGAACCACTGACACTTTTTTATATAACTCACTGAGGTCTTGCTGGGGGGCTTAGAGAAAAATCAGAAAACCAGGTAAGAAAAAGTGGATCATTACTTGATTCCATCTGTTGGTTGTAGTTATGAAAGCACAGCAGGCTGTCTCTCAGTTGGCTGTTAAAAACAAATATTTGTACACAGTATTCCCACAGTAACACAAGGCAAAAAACTACTTTTTTTTGGGTCTGAACACACAATCGGACTTCACTGAGAGTTTTCAGATGCCTATCTAACATCAGCTTCTATACTTAGAGAAGAAGTAAAGTTTTTGCCTACATTGCAGCATCAGTTATACCCAAAGTTTCAGTGCTGACTTCCCTCATGGCTCTCCCAATGAAATGGTGCTCCCCAGGATGTAGTGTTGCCAAGCAACAAGGGTCAGATAACAGGCTGCTCGGCTGATCTCACTCCACTGTAGACAGTTAAGGATGAGGATGATTCCTGCAAACAGGCAGAAGTTGGTCGATGTTGCGGCCTCAGCTGTTTTCTTGTTTCCATCTGGCTGTAGATGAATTGAATTCTGCTCCGGTTACTTTCCTTGACCAGGCCCATTGAAAAGTTTTGAAGGTAAAACTGTTGAAAGCAAATGCTAAAACTTCCAATCAACTACTAAAACTAAGGCTCATCCACTTTAGTATTGATTGTTACAAACTTAACAAAGACAAACATGACATTTCTAAGTTAAAGGGGTGATAAACAGTGACTGGTTACTATAAAATATTGGATCAGGTGATGATGAATACATGAGTCTATGCACTGATCTAATTTAATAATGAACTTCATAGTTTTACACCTGCAATTAAAACATTCAGTCACTGCTAACCAGCCCATTGTTAGATATTAAGCTGGTGGCACATTCCAAAATAAAATACTCACACTTAGCAACTTATAAGAACTTCATCAAATGTTGAATGTTGTCACAGTTGAAATGTTACAGTTTAATGTCAAGTAGTGGAAAGATCTGAATCATAATTTATGGTCACAACTTTCAGAAGAGTTGAAGTGGCAGACCTTGTGTCCATGGCCGCATTTTGCAAATCTGACCATATGTTATCATATCTTAAGTTTAACCTGATTGTGATGAACACACGATCACAATCAATTTTAAACATCTTTTTAAAAGCATTGGTATGAGATTGGCACCAGTTAATGCACAACTTCAGACAAAAAAAATGGAAGGGAAAAACAGTGTCCTAACACCTTTAAATATTTGTTTTCACAAAGGTCATCGCAGCTCGGATAAAAATTCAGCACTTTTGAACTCTCAGTGCACACTGCAAGCTGCATAATGCAAAATGCAAGCTTGTACAATTTTACATGTACAGTGAGCTTTAGTAGCTATTTCAGGAAACGTTTCCTCTTGTCAGACTCTGGCTGTAGTGATGAGTTTGTGAAACTTCAGATTTTTATTTTTATTTTTATTTTTTAGAAAGCTGTAGGGCGTTGGATATGCCTACTCTGATTTAAATCATTTGGAGAGAGGAATAGGTGAGTATAATGTTGTCATGAGCAATGCACATAATGAACAGAATTGTAAAAAGCTGATTGTTCCTCTTTTGTATGCAGTAAGAGCTGGGGGAGGATATAAATGGCTGCCACCAACCTCATGAATCGACTGACAGAACTGGTTCACTCTCCAAAGCATTCAGTAGAGGAAATTACTCAATTACACATAAGATAAACAAAATGAAACAAATAATATGCACATGTTATAAAATGAAATCTCTAAAGTCAGTCTAGTTCTAGTTTATACTGAAACTGAGTCAGCTGAGGACATTTTGGATGTAGACAGAGAGAGAGAGATAGCATTGAATAATTCACCACAATGTGTTTTATTATTGTTATTGATGCACAAGGGAATGATTGTGCTTTTCGGCCTACAGCTCCACCCTTTGCCGACCTCCACTACCCAGGCGTCCATTTTGTGTTATTACACCTACATTATTTATCAAGTGTCGCTACAGACCCTCTGCTCCACTCTGCCATTGTCTGAAACCATGAGGTTAGAAATAAACAAAGGCACATAAAACTATTTACTTCACATGCATAGCGAGGTCCATCAGACTATTGACATAAATCTCAAAATCATTAACATCGACTACCTGCTACTGCTATGTGAAGTTTTTACAACTTTTACTTTAAATCTCCAACTGGAAAGAAATATTTACAAGAATAGAAATGATCATAGGTACAAGACGTGGTATAACATAATATTTCAGTTTAACTTGCTCATGTTAAACTGAAATATTCCTTTGTGCTGATGTATACTTCCCATGTAAAATTAAACAATAATAAAGAAACAGCTTGATGAGATTATGACATGACTCCACCGTACGAAAACCTAGTCAATATATCCTGGATAGAAGTGCTGCCATATTTTGTATCTGAAACCAGAGTCATTGGGAAGTGGAACCATGATATTTAAGTCCAGCTACATTCAGTTTGGCTCATGTCCCATCTACTAAGCAGGGGAATCAACATATTTCAGTTTCACTTTTAGGAGCTGTCATGTCAGCCATCTTTATATACAGTCTATATGACAAACTCATATTGTGAATTTTCCTCCCAGGGATGATTAAAGTCTTGTCTTACCACAGAATAACTGAAAGTGTTTGGGGAACAGTTTGCTGGAGATGACTTATGTGACATGATACATTTTGATGGAATGGATTCAAAGTGCAACACGCCAACTCTCTTGTCTTGAGAGTGAGTTACATACTTGCTCAGAATGATAACAATACTGTTGTGACTTTCAGATGTAAGGCTCTACCTCCATAACAGCAGAGGGTTGTGAGGGAACAGTTTACCTTGTTTCTATTTGCAAACACAAATGACTGATCACTACATCTTAACATGGAGGCCTTGAGGGTGTCTCACAGCTGTGACATGATGACAAGAGAATACAACACAGGGAGGGAGTGTTGGACTCAGAGAGCAATATCTGGCTTCACTTCTGACTGCAGTGTCATCTTCAAATACCAAACAAGCTGGCACTCATACACATTGCAGACAAACAGGAGGACATATCCCCACAAGGTTTTTACTCTTTTATCTCAAGGCTCTGTGTGTGAAGTGTGAAGTTTCCTTCACACACCTATGTAGGTGCTGACACACAAGAACAAGCACAAAGCTGCTCCTCTGAGAGGTTGAGATGAATGACAATATATAGGCTTTCAAAGGGTGAGAGACATTTCACTTCAAACACTGTTATCCATTTGCCAAATAGGAATAAAAACATTCCCCAAAACAGGTCAGTGTCAAGTAGAAACAAAAATTGCACTTCAAACAGCATCATGTATTGTACTTATGTATCTTTTCACTCCATATGTCTTAATCTGGGCCAGAAAACCTCATGATCAGATTATAAAACATCACCTGGATGTGGTCTGGTTCACAGACCAGACCAAATCCGGTCACATCTCACATTAGATACGTCTTTATCTCAGATCAGAAAATAGAAGAATCTTCATTTTTACAAGGTTTAGTACATGAACACTGCACTTTCTTGTGTTTGGCCTGTATCATGTGACATAGAAGTTGTGCATCCGTCTTCATAGATTCCTCTGCTGTTATTCTCACAAGCTTGAAAAAACATCACTAGTCCTCCTCTGCTTCATAACCAAGATGGTGAGAAGTGTCCAATATTTATAAGGTGATGTCATTGCTTTTGCCCTCAAGTGGCCAAATAAATACAACCAGTTAGTTAATGCAGGTGTCATTTTTATAGCACATTTTTTAACATGCTCATCTCTAATACCATATTTACAATGTTAAATATCATCATTTTACACAGTTACATTTTGTGATATGTATCTCATAAAAATCAAGTGTCCTGTGAAAATTTACATAAACTTGATATTCCAATGTCACTGACTCAACCTTTCTCATATTTCTTCAGTGACAATTTCCAGGTGTCTTGTTCTCGTTTGATGTAACCGTGTGCTTTGTGCCACATCTTTGCCCGTATCTCTGCACATGCTGACTGACAATAAGGTTAAGTAAGAAGACCTGTTTTAGTTTAACAGTCAAGTGCACTAATGGGATTTATTAGCGGAGGGTGTGTGGTATGCTGAGAAGGGAGGAGCTGGAGAGATGCTCTCTCCTCCTCTTGGGTAATCCTGAATTACATCAAGTGCAAACCCCTTCCAGTCTCCAGAGCAGATGTGCCTCTAACAGCTGGTGAAGCCTCCACCCCACCCCCAGAGAAGAAATCAAACATGCTCCCTGCTTCTTCTTTGTTTCCTGCAGCTCAGGAAGGAGCAGGGAGTTGGTTCTGCCCCTACAGGCAAACTGACAGACCTTCTATTGTGTCTCCAGTTCACCCTGCAGCACCTTGTCATTGCTTCAGTTGATCACATCTTCTTCTATTAACCTGACTTGTTATTCTCTACATTGGACACTGCAGTCTCTCATCACCATGTGGAGACAGTAGATGCTGGGAGAACAGACAGCCCTCCAGTCACTTGTCAGATGAAAACTGAAAACTCTTTCTCTAAGTCTGATTTACTGAGTGTGGCAGGTTCAGGAATAGTTGTCAACATGTACTGAGCTTCCACACTAAAGTCTAGACTTTGTCCTGTCCCGAAGCGCTGAGTGCTTCCCCCGACAAAACAACCCTGTGATTGTTATTATTTGTGTCAATATCAAATTTTACATTAAAATATTTTGCATTTACATCATGTGCCACTGCCCCTGGAGCTAAAAAAAAGTTTTGATATTTTTTTGATATTGGACTTTAAGGTTTTCAGAGAAATATCAGATTAAACTTGGTACAGATTTGAATTATAGTAATCTCTGACTTGTCATTCAATTCAAATTTGCAATTTGGTCAATACTTTGTCTTATGACTCTTCTGCTGTGCTTTGTAATCTTGCTTTCAGTGTTAAATAAACACACAATAATAGTGCAGCAATTGGTCAGTGCTCAGCATGGCTGATCTGCAGAAATCATCATTTTAAGAACTCATAAAGCAATTATAGCAAACACTCTCTCATCTCTACATCTCTGCATGTGATAATGTTTTAGTCAGTACACCAACACCTGATGGATGGCAGCCACCTTTTTACCAAGACCCAGCAGGAGATAGACATACATGCTGGGTAATTTTCTTTTGGAGTAATAAGTAAGAGTTATTAGACAGCAGTAAGTTATTATGCTTGCACACACACACACACACACACACACACACACACACACACACACACACACACACACACACACACACACATATATACAATAAGGGTAAACAAATATCATCATTCCTTCAAGGCTAAAGGCAGGGACAACCATCCACACAGGAAAAACCTTGTCATCTCATTTCATAGCTGGGCTAGCAGAGGCCCTGAGGGAGAGTGGAGGGAGGGAAGGTGGTAAGCTGAGGTTAAAGCTGAGTAATGTGTAAGCAAGGAGTCTGTGAGTCATGAAAAACACTACAGGGATTGCTGAGATATCTCCCCTGCTGAAAAGCCAGCTCTCAGTGTTCATCTTCTTGTTCATCAGCTCAGCCTCTGATTAGCGCCTCTTTGTCTTTTGAGATGCAGCAACCTTGGGCCATCCTTGCAGCGTTCAATCAAAGACTTGGCCCCTAGATGGTGTTCACCTTTTGAAAATCATATCTGCCAAGCTTAACTGTTAAGTGACAATGATGCAGATAGGATGTTAGCAGGGGATTGATGATCTGTGTGAATATTGTGGGGATTGCTCAAGATTGAGGGGAGGAAAACCAGGGGTGGCTCCTGGTGTAGGGACAGCCCTGCAGTGGGACACAAAATATGCATAGAACTAATTAGCCAACGGTACTAATGCAAAAACCTTTTAAGTATTTCCAGCTGTCAAACACCTTGTGATTCTCACTGACAGACCCTTGGTTCTGCTTTGCATAAAGACAATAGCCCGGGTGTTTAAAATTTCATCCACCTCCCTTAGCAGAGGCATATCACTGCCTATTAGGCTGCTAGCAAGAAGCTAGCAGGACAAAGCAATCACGTATGTTTCATTAATGCTTTCTCAAGCTGTTCAGCCTCAGTTTTACACTAAATGAAAATTAGTGTCACAGCTGTATTTAAATGTTCCAAGGCCCATCTCATTTCACAACTCAGGCACATGTTTTACATTATTGAACACATTGCTTACAACATTTATATAGTACTTTAGAACATTAGAAACATAAGAGCATAAAAGAAATACAAATAAAAACAACATAAACTCACAGATTGTCAAACAGGTCATACCTATGACATTTAAGATTAAAAGGTCAAGTAGGACTTGGAAACTTCAGTATTGTTGGGGTATTGATCAAACTACTTAGATATTATACATGGCTAAATTTAGCTTAACTCATCTAGGCACCACATGCTGACCAGGTCCTGCAGGTCTTAACACTATTAGGCTGATATTCATATATAAAATGGACTTGTAGACAGGTCACAATTCCCTTCTGTATCCAACTAGAAGCCAGTGCCAGTGAACTGGACTAATGTGCTTTCCTTTCTCAGTTTTAATTCCAGCAGCAGACTAAACTGTAGATATCCAATGGTCTTAATGGGAAGGCATGGATAAGTTTCTCTTAGTTTTACTTAGACTCACAACTAACAACTAAAAAGTTGAGGTATCAGAAGTGAGAAATTGAGAATTACAATCTCCATCTGTAATTACACCAAGCTTTTTCTCAGGGGTTGAAAAATAGTTCTCTAGCCTCCAGCTGGATACTATGTTTGTAACTTTCCTTCTTTGTTCCCAAATGGAAATATTAGTCACTATCTCTGTCTTGTCTTTATTCAATTGAAGAAAGTTTTGTTGATTGTTTCTTTTGTACAGTCCATGTATTTAGTATTTTGTTCTTGTTCTCTTGGATTATCAGATAATCCAAGGAAGAAGGAGCATTTATGGGCATTTATGGGTCCCAAGAATGGGTGCTTGGGGACTCCACATAACATGAAAGTGATTCAAAAGTGCAGAAACAAAACAATCCCTGTGTTCTCTTCTTGATACTCCAACCAAGCGTTCTAATTTGTCTTGTAGTATGTTATGATCAATAGTATCCAACTCAACATAAGAAAAGAAGTTTTACCAGAGACTAAATGTAGGCAAATGTTACTGATTACCTTTTGAAAACAGTTTTGCTGCTGTGATACTGATGAACACCTGTTACCTGGATCAGCCAATATTCAAGTTACTGAAGTAAAGTCACCGCACTTTTTAGACACTGTGCACTCTTGAAGTAACTGTGTGGATAATACATTAAGCATGGGTATGTTCTCATCAATGATGTTAGAGAAATACGATTGACTAGCCTTGCATAATTCACAGTATCCCTTCAAAAATGTCAGTGTCATTTTTCTCCATTAATGCTTGGCCTTACTGCAATTCTCTCTATTAATTTGCTAAAGCTGTGACATTTCTCCACAGAGCTTCATGTTTATCAGATCATTTTAACCTTCATAGGTGCAGTAGCCTCAGGGACCCTGTGAATTACAGAGTTAAACCGATCAAGATGGACATCCAGCCTCTGCTGCTGGCTACTGCTTCTTTAATCACAGTTATTGACAGTTTTAGATGTAGTTTGTGCAACTGGAGGGACTTATCCACCAGAGAAAACCATAAGAATATTCAGGCTCTTGTTGAACTAAATCCAGTGAATGACCTTGAATATGAGTCACTCAGTTTCATGCTGCACCAGATCTAAATGAGGCTTTGTAGAACTTCTGTCACAGCTGTCAAAGTGAATATTAAAATGATCAGTTATGGAAATGTTAAAATCCATAATAAATATCTGGGTCAGTATTTTGGGGATCTGTAGATAACAACTAATATTAATGCTGGAGAACTTTTTTTTTTTTATCACAGTACAAAGACATTTAGGAATTAAGGAATTAAACTCCCATGCATTCCATGTGTTCAAATGTGCCTCTAAAAAGAGCAGTTACACCCCTTCCTCTTTTAACAAGTCAAGAAACTTAAAAAAAAAAAGTCGAAGTCAAGGGGACTCAAAGAGAAGTGGCTGGAGTGGTTGGAGAAGTGCACTGTGGTAGTTCCAGTAAGCCAGTTAAATCATAAAAGTTTAACCAGCATGTAGACTTAGAACATATAACAATATGACATATTAATTGGATTGGCTGGTCCTGAGAGCACATTACCTCCTGTTCTTCCAGTTCCCTCAGAATGTGAATATGCAGTGGGAAATTCTCCAAAATACTTTGCTAATAGCATTAAAACAGTTCAGTAGATTTTAAAATTGTTGTAGATCAGTATCTGTCTATCTTACAATGATGGAGGAAGACATACAGTTTTTGCTCAAGGACATTATGACAAAACTCTACAGCTCTTGACAGACTGGTTGTCTTTCACAGGAATTAAGGCACTGACATTCTGGTTATGAGATGTATCTGTATTAATATTGGGTCAGTGGGATGGTACTTTATCAATATTTGATAAATGGGAATGTCTTAAAGGGCCATGATGGTCCAGTCATATACATCTAAGTAGAGATAACTTTAAAAAATTCTATTCTCTTGTAAATACAGCACAAGGTTAGAAAATATGGACAAAACCAGCAACACAGAGGAGCTGTAGATAACCCTGAGACATTGACATTACTCTGCAAGTGCACTTTATGTCTAAAGTAGTTTAAAAAGTAAGAGACAAGTCTTGGTGGTCAAAAAAGTGATGTTATTCAAAAACTCTACAGGATCCCACTTCAATGTTTTAAAAGCAGCACAAGCAGTGAGGAGGTGTCCATCATCTACTCAGGAAACAAGTCAACTGTTTCCAGTCAGGGCAGGAAGCTGTCTCGTTCAGTAGACTCCATTTTACTGGGTCGTTCACTAGAGCCTAAGCTCAGCATCCCTGAATGCTGAATGAACTACTGTAATCATCTTTGAAACATGAAATGTGTAGCTCATGCTGACAAACCCATAAATAGTTGTCATCGCTGCAGTTCACCTCAGCTCTATGAAGCATTTTAGCCTCTTAGCTTACTGCTTGTTCTCACTGATGTTTCTATATCTATATATCTATATATATCTATATATGCAATCTGTCAACAAAAGGCAGAGAAGAGGAAGAGGGCTCCTGAAAATGAGCTTCACTAGTCTCTCGTGGGAAAGGAAATGTATTCCACACCTTTGTTAGGGGCTCGAGGATAAAAATTGGTTTGTTTACAAGAAAAGTTAAAAAGGGGATGTACCTTTACGTATGTATGTACCATTATTTTGGCTGAAAAATGCAAATCAATGCTAATGTTAGCCAAAGTTTATTCTTTTGCAACCTCAGTAAACTCAAAATATAATTCATAAACTCCGTGTAGTTATCTGAGGATGATTTCCCATAGGGAGCACTGAAACTGTGTTAGGTTTGTATCAGAGGCGATTTCTCTAAGACTGCAAGGGAAGCTCAGCTTCCCCTAAAATGTCAAAAATTAAATGGTCAAATATGTACAGTTGTGTTAACATTTCATTGACTACAAATGCATTAGAACACGTTCATCTCGAAGACGAGTTTGTTCAGAATTAGTTACTTATCACACTGTGTCGATTCCCATAGCATAGTCAATGCATTTGCCCGTAGAAGCTGAGCATCCATGCACTTCAATGGGACTGCATGGAACAGGTTTTTTCATTGCCTTGAAACTTGATGGTCATTGGATAAATGCCACGATTTGCCCCTGGACGCTCAGCGTCTCTGTGGGTGAACGGAGCTGTGGGCGAGCCTCGGCTGGACACTGAGCTTCCACATGATAATTGGAGGATCTGTTGAAAGGCTGAATCCTGTTTTGATTGACAGGTATTTTGAGATATACACCGTCACTTGACAGCTCAGCTCAGTCCCATCGCGAAAGTCAAAAGACAAACTGCAACCCATTTATTGGTATTTGCTTGGCAAAATTACTTCTTTATTTCTTACACTGTAAATAAAACACACTCATAGTATTTCCTTGTTCAAGGTTAACATAAATTCAAAATTTTCTTGTTCGAGTTTAATATTGTTTTCGTTCAATCAGTCATATTGTTGGCTAGGTCGGAGTGAACTAGCTAGCTAGCAAGGTGCACACGATGGCAGACAATGATAATATTCTCGACCTGATTTTGGCAAAGCCTTTGATAGTCTTCCTTACGAGGAGAAACTTAGAATTAAGTTAGCTGACAATGAGCTTCCCCTCTTTGAAAGACTAGCAGCTGCCACTAGGCTGTACCAAGAGCAAGAGTTGAATTGACATCATATCCAGTTAGGAACTAAGTAGCCATAAAGTTCTGGCTAGATTTTGTAAAACAACTTTATTACTTTCACATGCAACAACTTATAACAACTTTAACTTATGAAGCTCTATAAAAAATTATTAGTTACTTACTTCATACAGTGATGTATATCATTAAAGATATTGTTAAAATGCTAAATGTTAGTTGTGTGTTTAGAGCAAAAATAAAAAAAAAAAAAAAAAAAAAAAAAAAACAGCCAGAAATTGCTGCCTCCACCAACCAGTCCACTCACAGGTTAATTTCATTAGTTACAGCCAAAACCATGTTGTATGAGGTCCTTTGCCCTTTGGCCACCAGAATTTAATCAGTTCATCCTCAGGTTTAGATGAATATTTAAGGGAAATTTGTGGTGATCACATTCAGAAGACTAAAAATATGTTTTGTGAAATTATGTTGACCTTGGTCACCAATGTCTTTACCAGTTCATCCTTAATTCCAAATGAACATTTGTATCAATTTTGAAACAATTCCCTCAAGGTGTTCTTAAGTTACAGTGGTAATAAGAATGGGACAGACATATTTATGTGTCAAACAAACTGTTGTGTCTTTGTTCTGTCTGGATCTGTGTAGTCACAGTGTGCACTTCTGCATACTGTCTTCCAAACCATGAAACCTTATGGACTATTAATTAATCATTGTAAAGCCATATGTTGTGCATAATTCCTGAAATTACAAATAACATATTCTGCTTAGTACTACCTGCTTCAAATACTGATTCTCTATTAATAATGTATCCAACAATGCTTTGCTTTTGTTGGAATGTCACTCAAACCATAATGAAATATTTATTCACGCTGTCTGTTTGTGCAAATACTAAAGGACCCAGATACACTCACCATCACTATTGTGATTATTGGATCCTGGAACATTTCTGAAAAGAGTTACAATAAATCTATACATATGGCTGTTTTTTTTTTTTTTGTCTTCATCAATATATTGTACTTTCTTTAACTAAGAACTATATGAGCTTCAGGGGACCTGAGCAAGCGGGAGCTCATTTGGCAGAAGGGGGTAATATATCACAGGCGCTGCCTTCCCTAGTTATTTTGGACATGAGGTGCAGGTCCTTCTCTTAATTATACATTTTTGTGAGAAAGTATTCATCTAACTTAAAAAAGTAGAAGAACTGTTCCGGCTCGTGCTCTGTCCTTAGAGGAAGAGGCCACAAATGATCATGAACCTTCTCAAAAAAGACAATTAAAGCTGTAGCTGGGGCAGAGTGTATTTGTGCAAATAACCTTTGTGCTCTGAAAAGCATTCTTGTTGCCCTGAAATAAACACTTCATAAGATTATAATGCAGGGATGGAGGAGGATCCATTACAATCCTCCAGATCTCTCATAGCCAGATGTCAGAAGCCTCATTCCAGTGTAGAAAGGTCTGAAGTCACACAGGAAACAAAGCATACCTCAGTTATTAATGGGCTCAGGCTGTCGCGGACACATTTGCCATTTCTGTAATGTCACAGAGCAGTGAAGGAGGACGTAATAAAACACAGAGCCTGGAAGCTCCACTTATTACAATTAATAATTCATACGACTGCATTAACTAGACGAAATCCAAAAATTCACATGGCAGACATAGTGTATGTATGTGTGTTATGAGGGGGACACAGAATCAAAATGCCTTGTTACAGCCAATGAAGACTGCAGTAAGTCCATGAGGCATGAATAATAGATGGGATATGTTGATGTTGAATGATAACACCCCTGTATTGTTCTGTGCTTGAACACAGAGCTCACTAAACATGGATAATCTACATACAGGCTGTTTTTAATCCCCAAAATATCAACTCTAATACAGAAACATGTGACAGTGACAGATGCCTCAAACTGCCAAAAATACAACACAATACATCATGCGCTAAAACCATAACTTTCTTTCTGCCAATGATTCGATGCAGAGACTTTCTTCAGACTGCAAAGCTGGACAGCAGCTCACAAAACAGTCAACAAGCAGTAAGACAGGCCCTTAGTGTTAAACTTATGGACACAAGTTCCAGTCCATCCTCAGTGTTTGTGACCTGGAGGCTTCAAGTTTCCACATCACACTCAGGAAAGCAGCACATTGGACAATGACTCAGTACATTCACATCTGAAACTGAGATTTTTAGATTAACACAGAGAAACTTTCCCTTTCGGGTGAAGAAATGGGAACAAACTGCATATACATCATACCTACCCTAGCCTCTGTCAAGACTATCCCTTGTCATCAGTCCTTCTTATGTCAAGACACAGCAGCTGTTTGGAGCAACTGTTTGTGTTGAGTTGTCTCGATGTTATTTGCAGATGACATGGTTCTGTTGGCTCCATCAAACGGAGGCAGGGTGCTCTGCTGGGTGGATTGTTCTCAGTGTATTGGGGCCAAACTACAAGTGAAGGAATTTCAGTATCTTGTCTGGGTCACTGTGAGGGTAGGATGCAGCGGGATGTTAATAGACAGAGACCATTTATGCAGGCGTTGCACTGGACTGTGGTGACAAAATTGGAGCAACATCTCAATATTTATCAGGTGATCTGGCTTGTGGAACTTTATGACAAGTAATTTCACCTCAAGCAACTGAACCACTAAAATGCTGGCGAGGTATTGATTTGTTAGTATTCAGAATATAATAATGTTGTATTTAGTGATTTAGTGATATGTCACAGGAGTCATTTTTCCCTCAGTTCAGTCATTCATTAATTTTCTGCCTGCCCTGCCAACTGACTGATGGTCAACAACAGTCAGTGACTGCAGGGCTGCAGGATGAAACAACTGCCATCAAATCAGACACAGTCTACTTCGTGTAGTGTGACTGAGTGGAACATCTGCATCAAGTTCTTTAAAAAAATACAAATCGCTCAACAACTATTTTTTAAAAACCCATACACGCTGGCCTCTTTCAAGGCAGGAATTCTGCACCTTTATTCTGCTTCTCTGTTCTGGTACCAGAGTGTAGGAAGGAGGAAATTGTCTCATGTCTCAGTAAGCAGTCACATAGCTTAATCATTGTGATGTGTGAAAGCGACAGACACCGAGTGACGCCAGTGCTGCTGAGATACACGTCACATCTTTGACTCCAGAAAACCAGCAAGCTGTCTAATATCACTCACTGATGGTGTTACTGCGTCTGTTCGGTGTAAACAAGCAGAGGAGGTATAATGAGGGACCTAATGGAAATATGGTGCCATGTCAGAGTGGAGGGGGACCACTCTGTTAAATAGACAGACACAAGAGTGATGGTTTAAGGTGTGTGAAGGTAAAGTCTCACATGAATATGTAACAGCAGCACTGTCAAGACACGTTTTATTTCTGATTTGTTGTGTACCTTTGATATGAGAAGACTATTTTTGTAAACTGCTATAATCGCTAAGGTGTATTTATGGCACTTCACCCGGAATAAACATGCATCTTGTGTCTGAAGTAACAAACAAAGTGACTTGTGATCAGATCAAACTTCCTCGCTCTATATGCAAATAAACATGTACATTTAGTCCAGCAAGGAAACAAATGGCCCATTGCTGTGTGTGTGTGTGTGTGTAAGAGAGAGAGAGAAAGCAGGGCAGGCTGAGTAAATCAATGGCCACAGTTCTACAATGAAATAAGATTTTGCTCTGTTGAAATAGTAAAAAAATCAATATGTGGCAGTAAATGTTGATATTGTGCCATGATGTCGCAAACAAATCAATGCATTGAAAATACTATGAAAAATATACAACTATTTGTGGTTCATTTAATTGTGGTAGGGCTTTTTATATACAGTCAAATACCAGGATTAAACTGTGGCCACCACAGAAGACGTCATCTGCTCAGAGGACAGCCTGGACCTCCACTGAATGTGGTCTGAACCACCCAAGATGCATGCTAATCACAGGTCTTGTCATTTCAGACCCTGCCACTCCCTTCTGACCCGCAGTAACCCCAGCCCAGGCCGCCTCCTGTTTCTCATTTCACAGTTACTTTCTGATACACATAATATACAAGTTCATACAAGTTCACCCTCTCTCTGCCACACTGACTGCCTCGCCCTCACTGCTGTTGACCACTGCCGCTCCCTGTCTCTGCCTTCTTATTTATCCTCCTGCCTGCTTCTTTCTGCTGAGCCTGAATAAAGGTGAAGTGTCATGACATTTTATCTGTTGTGCATTTGAGTCGGTCTGAAGCATAACACATTTTACTTTTGATGTTTTTTATAGCCACACTTTCACTTGCGTTGGATTTAAATTCAAGACTTCAACCATGAAGACTCTTTATGTCTCATTCATTTATAGTTCTCTTTCTCACTCGCTTTCTGTTCCCACCTCTCCATTCAAATGACTATGGATGTTTACAGCAAACCAATCATGTTTCCCCAATGATCTGTATCAGCCTGACTGTATCATTGCTGGCAAACTTCAACAAATCTGTTCTGCTCTCCTTTGCTGTCAGCGAGCCTGATTCTAGCATATCAGAGTCCTTATTACTATCACATCCAAGATTATCTTCTCTCCACCAGTGTCTGGAACCATGCAGGTAGTTTTATTTATGTGTACCCATTCAATTACAATGACATAACTACAGAGTCCTATCACCAAAGATTTTGACATCTCATGTCCTCCTACTTCGGTAATGGCAGCACACCCAACTGCATCTTGAAAGTTTGTTTGTGTGATTCTTTGTTAAAGTCTGCATCTATGAATTTCTTGAACTGTGACAGCATTGGTGAAGAGTGAAAAGTTCTTGCTATATAATACAACATCACCAGTTTCTGCCTATATGTGTGGTCTGGTGGAAAAGTTGCATCTACGTGAACTAAAAGACCAACTCTCAAGACTCAACCACTGCTTTGCACGTGTCCACAACAAGTATGAAAGAGCACATAGATCCTAGGTGAAGCTGGGTGAAGCCAGAAAACTCAGAAATCAGTGACCAGAGGAGGAGTTCTTCAGTTCTACACAACCGAAACCACTGAGAGGAGTTGAATATCACAACATCAGCCCACAGAGACTGTGATGGACGACCTCAAAAAACAAACAAACAAACAAAAAACTGCACTGATCATCAATAGTGACTAAGACAAACATTCTCCAACCACAAACCATGGAAGCACCAAATCATTTTGGACAAAATAGTTTATAAAACAATGTAAGATACATTGATAAGATGTACCTCCTCTATTATGTATAGAACGTCCAATTAATCATATAGTCCCTATTGGTAATGGTCAAGTATATGAATTTCTAATAGACGTCTGTTAGAAAAAGAAGTCAATGCATTAGAGGTAAACAAAAGTTCAGGATGATGTCATGTCCAGCTGACTACACTGACCCGATATCAGCTTTAAATGCTGTGAAGTAACATCATGCACCACAAGAAATGTGATTCCAGCTGCCAGTCAGATAAACACAGCATCGCGACAACCTTGGGTTAAATTAAATTTCACAACTACCTAAAGCATAAATGTAACTTTAATCTGATTTGCAAAAAAGTGCTTTAACTTTCCAAAAGCTTTCTAAAATTGGATTCAACTCAAAAAATTCATTTTAAAGATAAGATTTAATTACTTGTTAAAACCTTTGTGCCGTGCATATTTTACATAACAGCTATGCTTTTGGAGGTTGTGCTGCTGGAGCAGGATGCCAGTGACATTAGTAGCCCACAATGACAGATTGCAGTGAACCAGCTCCACCTGTCTTACGACACATGCTCCTAGAAACAGACTCTAAATAGAAATAGAATAGTTAGAGCAGCGCATGATGCAATGCCAGACGTGCAAAGATATTTTCTCTTTAGCCCTGGGAATGTGTGACTACAGGGATTACACTCTGCGTGATAGATTAATAACTTTCTCACAAAGACATTATAAAGTCTCCCTGTTGTTGTGCACCTGTCCCTGGCCTTTCCTTAACTACACTGTTTTTTATTTTCTGTGGGAATCACACCATCAGCACAATCCAGGCTAAAAATCAGCACGGCCAAGAATTAATGTTGCTGAAAAATAATGATGGCGGGGCTATAATGTGCTCCGTGCCCAGCAGGTGTTTCAGTAATGCAGCAGTTACCCTTCATGTAGCATACAAACAGCTCGAGGTGAGGCGGTGTCATTTCACATTTCACTCTCTCTTTCAAGTTATTGTCCTGTGAGTACATCTTAAGCGGCGACAATGTCATTATGCCAAAGTGCTGAATTCAAGGGCTAGTGTGAAGGGCAGTGGTTTATGTGTCTGTTTTGTTCCCCCATAGAGCCCGATGGCAGCAGTTTGTCATGTATACAGGGAAGGTGACTTCAGTTACACTCTCATGACTTACGCTTTGCTCCTGTCTTCTAATATCAACTTCAATTACGGTCCAATACCAACAGCTTGTCTGGATTACCCAGCCACGATACGCAACAATAAAAACCCACAGACCCTGAGGCAACATTTGCTTTTGTGCAGCTTCATCACCATATTTCTGTCATTTTTTTTTACAGGTTTGTAGAATGTGAATCACTTTCTCAATAATCGTGTTTGTAAAAACAAACATAAATAAACTATAAACTGTAAGAAGTAGGAAATCCACCTGGGTGACACTAGTGGATGTGTCTAGTTTACCATCTGTGTTGGTTAAAAATAATCTTTGTTAGTTTACATGTGCGGTGTTGTATCATTTATGTAAGTATCTATGCTGCATTATTAGTAAATCACAAATTGTAGCAGTGCAAAAAAAAAAAAAAAAAAAGGGATTTGATTATGATTATGTAGACAGTCGTGAAGTGTAGTGAAGTGATGTCCATCTCATGTCCATCCACAAGCTTCCTCGGTGCTTTCACATTGAAGGTCATTGCCTAATGAATTTAGCCATGATGGCGTTTCATCATTTAACACAGCGAGGCATTCAAAATCTGGAATGTTCAGACCAAACTGCAAAGTTTTTTTGAGTAGACGTGCATGTGAAAAATATCTGCACAACGCTGTGTCAGGAAAGCCTCCTGGTGTTGAGTTTCTGCTGACGTCAGTCAATATTAGGAAATGGAGGACAGTATAACTTGTACAAAACGTACAACTGTACTTTATAGATAAAAAGAAAAACAGAGGGTTTGAATAAGAATCAGTGAAGCAATAGGATGACCAAGTAAGTTCTGAAAATATGGATCTGTTCTCAATTATGATTAATAACAGCTGAATTTCAGAAAGGGTAGTATCATTGACTGTTGAGAGTGAATATAAGACACACATCAGACTAGCTTTTTTTCCTATAACAATATTATCTATAAAATATGCAATATCTTGCACTGTGAGACATAATGTGTATAAAATACATTGTTTCAAAAAACACATATACTGATATACTGAAAAACACAATTTCCCAACAGTGTGTGTTTAAAGACCAAAGCCTATACCCAGTGACATGAGACCAGGTGGATAATGTCTCAAGTTTTGCACCATTAACTATGGCTTTTTTTTTCTAGAAGACAGAAATCATAAAAAAAAACAGCCCAGTTTTGTTTCATAACAACACCCACTTGTCTTATTTTGCAGCTGTTGAAGCAGCAGGAATAAGTAATTTCACTGTACATGGTGGTATAATCTTTGGGTTATGACCAAGAAGACAAAAGGCTGGGAAAATGAAAGCTGTTTATCAAGCAGATTTACAAATATTTCAACATTATGGACCCAGACATAACCCAAACCAACAACATGGGGAGGGACACTATCACTATTTCTGTCTAAGTCTGCATTTTGGAGCCAAGAATATTTCCATAGCACCTCAATTTACAATACTACAATGTACAGACTGGTGAGTGGTGAGGCCAGGCTGTGACCATTGTGAATTTCTCAGAGTAAATACATTACATCACTGCACTACATCAAGTAGTTGGGCCAATGGGGTCAAGTACAGGAAAAGCACAAAGCTTCTTTGCGTTGAGATTAATAAGGCAAGAAGATGCATTAGTCTCCACAATAAAAGCACCACACACCTGGTTAAAGTATAGACATAAGGTCTGGCATGAAAAAAATGGACTTAACCTACATCCATACAAACTCTGCAAAACATGTTTTGCACTCTCCAAGCTTTAACGGGCCAGCCATTATACACAGTGAAATACATTTAATTACTGGAGTCTTCTGTTGGGGCTGTTCTCAATGCATTGTGCCGTGGAGCAGCTATTGATTTCAGGTTGTCCTCTGCCTCATTAGACCGTGGCTGAGCTCTGCCCTGCAAGCTAAAAGGGAACAGCGTCAATCCATAAATAAGCTGACTGCGCAGTAGCATCTTCTATTGTGTTGGGGTGAAATATTTGGATGCCTGAAGGTGTGTGAGCGGTGAGCAGTGAGTCAGCCTTTTATAGTTAATCTAGAACATTTAAACCACAACAGGGTAGCCACCTTTGATGCCCTGCGGTTGATGGAGCATCAAGGTAGTGAGGTCTGCCAGCATGTGGTATTTGCATTGGATCAGAGGTAATTGTGTCATTATAGTTATTACCACTTGCCCATTGCCAGTGGCTTACACAGGAGGCAGTGTCTTGAGTGAGGACATACAGTCAGAGTCACAACCGGGATCAAAATGATGATTCCTCTAAGGACAAGCTGCTATTGATCTGCTTTCAGTTACTATGGCCTTAGAGCAGTGGCCTGGCTGCTTCTGTATGCTTAATCACATAATTAGAAATGCAAATACAGCCACGGGGCATGCAAAGCAATAAATGATTTCTATTTGTCACAAACTCATGACAAAAGTAGAATTAACCTGGCAAACATCTAACCTCTTTGCCCGATGAAATGAAATTAGAAAGCAGAAAAATACAGTTTAATTTTTGTCTGAATTAGGCAACATCCTTGTGAAATATTCCCATACAAGAAGAAGCAGTTTCATTTTAACAGCTTGGGATCTAAAAAGGTTGTAACCACTTTACTGGGTGACAGGTAGAATATGATTTGGGTTACATTACCAGGTCACACCCAAAAATCCTGTTGCATTTGCTTTTACATTCACACAGTCATGGTCATCCATCAAAGAGTTGGCCTTGTTAAGAAAGCACACAGACAGAGCTGGAGCTTGATAAGAATGAGCGCTGCAGCACTGCTCTGAAACAAACAAGTATGAACACATGCTTGGTCCAGTCATTTGTGATCAGAATTGTTCCGAATAAGAAATACCACTGATGCAGCATAAAATACTAGTTTAATATAATTTACTGAAAAATGTTGTAGGTTCTTCCCATTGCTACAAACCAACTTTGCTAGCTACTGCTTGTGTTAGCAGCTACTGATCTTTCATTTTAACATACATTGAAGTACCATCTCATGAGTAAATAACACCACTGTCTAAATGTTAAAATCCATATGAACAAAGTAAAAAGTCTGATTGGTTGTGACACAGTTTGTTGTAGAAAAAAGTTGTGGGTGCAGAATAGTGGCTGATGGACAAACAAGCAGCAGTTAGATACAAATCACAACCTCCAGTCTAGACTTAAAATCAGAGCAAAAATAGGATGCAGATTTAAGGATTCAGATTTTAGCTTTGAGGTGAAGTTTATCCATTCAACCATATAATCAACTATTTATGATTATGTGACCACTGCCTACTGGAAAGTCCCACCACTAACAAGGCAACGTTTGTACTTTGTGTATTTTTAGTCATTGTTAACGATGTACATTTGTGTCCCTCACTAGTCAACTACATCTCTCTGGTTTCAAAATGAGGGAAATTGATGGCTAGGCCTCCACAGCTCATACTTTATAATGGATGTCAGTGGAAGGAGGAGTGATGGCTGATTTCTATGGAAAATCATAAAATTTAAATTCTAGCTTCTTCAGGAGGAGGAGAAACTTGCGCTGACAGGTGATAATTTAAACACAGTGGAACAGCTGGTTTCAGAGCTGCGTCCTACATGCGAGCAGATGTGTGTGTGCACGTGTGTTATCTTGTGCACGCCCCCAAACAACGTGGCCTGCCACGTTTCTTTTCAATGGATTCAACTCATAATGTTTGGCTTCATGCATATGTAGGAAAGTCAGCTTTTAGAAGCCAGCAGCCAGTTAACATTTTTCAGAGAAGTCTGCTGTTCTGTCATGCCCAGTAGACACACACACAGTCTGTTTTCCATAACTTCAGGGGACATTTCATTGACTTCTATTCATTTCCTAAAGACTTTCCTGGAAACCCTAGAAATCTCAGTTGTTGCTACTACTTGACTAACTTTTATCTAAACCTGACCCTAACCTTAACCAAACCTTAAGTCATGTCTTCATCTGATTTTATTACACAATTAGGAACCTGCTTTTTGTCCCCATAATAAGTCCCCAAAATGTAAGGGATATCTAGACACACACACACACACACACACACACACATATATATATATATATATATATATATATAATAAATATCTGCAGCTCCAGAGATGTTTTTTTATTTCCCTCCTCCCTATTTAAATGTTTTACTTCCTCTATAAACCTGGCATAAAAGTAACTACAGTACTTATGTTGCTGATGTTACTATCAAACTATCATCAAGATTCATACATCAGTATGAATCTTTTTTTGTTGTGATTAAAGCACTTATTTGGCCATATTAGCTTGCTGCTGTCCATGCTGTAATTTGATTGATGTAACATCTGTGGTATGTAGCTGGGCACTGAAAATAATTCACTATCTTAGTTTCAATAATTTACCATGCAATTAATCCTTCTTGGCTGTTACAGGCCTACTCTGTTTGGTCAAGTGTCGCTGACTGAACTAAATCAATGAAAGCAAGACAGCTAACATGTTAGCAGCAAGGAAAGAGGCAGAGAGAGGGAGGTAGCATACTGAGACATAGGCATGTTGATGGATGATGCAAGGAGGATTTACTGCTATGTAAGCTAGACCCTTGTCCCTAATGAGGGACCAATATTAACTTCTTCTCAGACAGTAGAAGCTAGCTCACTAGCTTTCCAGATGAAACATAGTTTTCCAAGATAGCTTGCATACATCCTGTCATGGAGCTGACTTCCTTAATTCCCAATATGTGGTGTAGAAGATTTATATTTATATTTATATAGGAGGTGTGTATAGGAGGTGTAAACTTGTTCACAGTTTTCTTAGTCTCCACACAGGCAACAGCCTTTTTGTCCCATTCTTGTGATTGTGGTATCTTGAGAGAATGGTTTAAATTTTCTACAAACCGATTAGAATTTGGCAGATAAAGGTCAAGGTCAGTGTCACATCACAAGATGTGTTTTTGGCTAAAACTCATGAATTTAAGCACTAATTATCAGCAACTGGGCTGGCAGAAATATACAGCTACAAAGGACGTGGATACTCTGACCTTCCTGAGGAGGAAGCTTTATTGTGGGTAACAGTGCTACTGAAGTGTTTCCGAAGAGCAGAATAATAACGATATGCATGTTGTGATTATGCCTCCTGAAATAGAACATTTTATTAATATCCTTGTCAAAGTAAGGGGAGATTGATGCCACTTGGGCAAAAGTGACATTAATCCACAAGATCCTTTCTAATCCTCCCTGATTGGCTCAGACAGGAAGACATCAAACAGGTTGATATTTGTTCATCCTCCATGAAATTGAGGAGAGCTGCTATTTTGTGTTTGGTGGAGGGAGTTTCTTATCAGCTGGAGAGAAAGGACAGAAAAGATGGACCTCACGAAACCATGTTTGTTCCTTCTTGTTGTGGCATGTTTGAGTTCCTTCTGGTCTAAAAAATATCGACACCTGTGTGCTGGTGCATCCCTCCCACTCCCACCACCAACACTTACACTGTCTGTGTGAGAGAGAGTAGAGAGCTAACATCATCTACCTGTGTTGGTTTGTTGGGTTGTTTATCAGTCTTGCTCTCCATTGGCCCTTTTGTGACAATGCAGAAAAAAAAAAAACTATTGATTTATTTTTCAGGTGCAGGCGAGCTTGTGCTGAAAAAGGAAAAGAGCTGTTCTTTTGGACAGGAGTAGCTCACACATTTGACATTGCTGAAATACTGAAAAGAAAAGAACTCTTGTTTGTCTGTTCGATTTATTCTTGTTTTGTTTTAACATTTGCAGGAAAAAGTTTCCCAAACAGTGGATGACCTCATGTAACAGTAGCGTCTCCACCAGTAGCATTTAGAACATGGGAATCTGTTGTTTATTTGTCTTTATATGAGGCTGAAATCACAATGACAGAAAGGAAGCAATGCCTTTGACTGAAGAGATATCTCAAATTCACTAAAAAAATGAATCTGTGGAAAGATAAAAGATTATGTCCTTCGTTAATGATGATACTGACATCTATATTTTAATAATATACCTGAATTCAAATTCAAAATTCAGAAATTCAAAGGCAAGCGCATGTAAAATGAGCTGTTCTCGAAAAACACAATATCGCATAATGTTCTCTATGTCAGTAATATCTGTGTTATATGGTGCGTATGTAACATTCACCAACCAATGGATGCAATCACGAGTGAAATGGCCTGTTAATGTCTAAAGATTCTAAACTGCCTGTATTTATTTGAGACCTACACAACAACAAATTTATGCATGATTTATGAAAACATTTTTTTCAGGAACTAATGCACACAGCATCACAAAAATCATCAATAATGACTAGTCTGCTGAGAGGTGACTAATGTAGCATCAGCTGAAAAGGTTCAACCACACGAAACAACCAAAATATTACAGGGTCAACAAAGTTTTAATAGGAGAGTTAGGCATTGCCCTTCATCTGATTTATGATTTTTGGTGTATATTTGTGCTGTTTACACATGCCAGCAGTCTTAATTTGGTGATATTTCAGTGCGGAGCTGTCACTTCATTTCAGAATAAGCCTATAAAGCAGCGAAGGTGCTGACACATGAGAAGAGATATGAGAGGTAGGATTAATCATGTGCCACAGTACGTGTATAAGTAGGGACGTAGCTCAGCTAAGCTGGAAGGAAAGAGGCAGAGAGAGAAAGAAGGAGAGGGAGAGGGCAAAGACATGGGCACAGTGATGGATGAGTGCCGTGGATTTACTGCTCTAGCTCTACCTACAGTCAAGTCCACCTCCCATCCAGCTGAGGTTAGTATTAAACTAACAGCACGTGCCGGCTCGGCAGCAGCGGGTCTCATCAGCCATCTAAAGCAGGACAGGTAAACAGGACAAAGTCAAAAAGCAAGGTCGGTCATGGAAGTGTGGTCACCTACTGTGTGCCAGGAAGCAGGGCTGATGCTGGACCAGTACATAAGTCCAAGGTGGACCCACCTTCAATATGAGTGTTCTGGACCATCCCACAAAGTACAAATGTTAAAGTGGTTCAGTCATGACCTTGGAAACAGCTGCTGACTAACTGCAGATCCTGTAGGCATCCAGCCAATGTGGACAAAAACAATCCAGAAAAAGCTCAGAAATAATGTAATATAACATTCTAAGACTGATAAAAACTGTTTGACACGGCTCAAAGCTCCAGAAGAAAAGTGAAAGTGACAATCAGACTAAACACAAAACAAATTTTCATGTTATATTATTATCATTATTATTATTATAACTTCACCAAAGCAAAGAGATGATTACAGCAATTTTAAAGTTCTTCGAAATGTTTTTGTCATATAGCATTTTTTGTTCCCAAATCAACACAAAATTGAATGAATTGCTCATCCCACAGTCTTAATGTGGCATACCAAACACAGATGTAACACTTATATGAGTGAGGTATCATGTGAATTTAGTTCAGTACATACCCTCTATTCCTCATGACTGCCAGAGGTGATGTTTAGCACCTGGATGCTTCTTTATGCTCACACACAGATCCAGAATCTGTGGAAAGAGAAGAGTCTTAAATTCATGTAAACAGTGACCGCCGCTGAGTCAAGACATCAGAGGAGAAGCTCTGTGTTTCACAGAACCAGGTTTTCTTCAGGTTTTGATTGCGCACACTCCTGTGTTACAGATAAAAGTGTGAAAGCTGAGTGCACCTTTAACTGTGCTGCCTGGGAGGAGTAAAGTGCTAATACTGCAAGGGTGAGGAGGTCAATCCCCACTGGGATTCATGACACTGAGAATGTCCGTCCTAATGCTGCTACAAAAGCTCAGCACTTTACTTCTGAAGAAACAGTCCACCACGTTATGGAGGCAGAAACTGCTTCTAGTAGTGGAGCACAGCTGCTAAGTGACTGGGCCAGTGGTACAAATCATTTGTAAAGCATGAAGACCAAAGAACTTTACAGACAAAAAGAAATTATGATATACAGCAATTCAATTAATGATTATAATTGAATAAAAATACATACATTCATAATGACTACAGTAGAACAAAGGAGGTGAAAACTGGAGATGACAGGAGCATTTGGCTCAAGATCAGGACCCATGTTTTAATCGAGTTTGATGACCCGGTTCAGAGGATACAGTGCAAAGTATTTAGCCAGAGGTACAATTGGATTCCATCTGCAAAACAATGAAAGAGCTACATTTTCTAATAATCTAAAATTATATTATTACTATATTTTCTATAATATAAAATTTCTAATAAAATCTAATAATTCATGGTGAAAATAAACCAGGTTCCTGTGTTGAGTGTTATGAACTGTGAAAGTACATGTCAGGTGTTAAGTCACATGTAACACCACCTGGCAGTGGTCCAGTTTCTGGACTGCCTGGTGGCTAAGGAAGCAGACTTGGGTCTGGAGGTACTGGGTTCAAATCCACCAGCTACTGGGTTCCCACTGAGGTACCCTTGAACAAGGTACTGTCCCCACACATGCTCCCCGGGCGCTGTCTAACCTGCCTCCTGCCTACTTAGGTGGTGGGTTAAATGCAGAGGGTTAATTTCGTTGTGTGCATGGTGTGCTGTGCTGTGTGCTCAATGATCACTACAGTTTCACTATCACAAGAAGCTAAAGTGCAGAAATGTTAAAGATATGTGTGAAATTATGCACAGTGTGTATAGTGCATAGTTTGTCTAACCAGAGACCTCACAAGTTTATATTTCCCATCAAATCCTAACAAACAAACCCATCCCTCCATCCATTATCTTGGGCCTGGTCGTAGAAGCAGCAGATCAAGCCAGTATAGTCCAGGTGTCGCTCTTCCAGGCAGTGCTTTCCAGACCCCTGTAGTTGATCCATTGTCATTCCAAGGTTAGATTAAATATGTTTGTCTCGCCAGCCTTTTGTCCACTGTGGTTGAATGCATAAATATAAATATATAGAAGATTATTGTAAGAATGTATAACTTCCAGGCATACTCACAAGGCAATAATTCTGCCTCTGAGGGACAAATGAAATGAAATGAAATTACTGACACAATAAATAATCTGCAGGCTACTTCTTTCTGATTTTATGCTTGAAATGAAGTTATAAGTTATCCCATGTAGAGTTATGTATTGCAGCAATACCCAATTATGAGAATGTTATAACATCAATTCTGAAGTCAAAGCACATAGCAATCAATAAGAATTATATTGTGCTTCAGTTCATTTTGTCTTGGCTCAAAGGGGAGGGGAGGTAGAGCTGGTTATGGCATCCACGTTATGTTGATGATTACAGAGCTGAAGGTGAACCGCAGAGGTCATGGGCTGCAGGGTCAAAGCCCACAGGCTGACGTCCCTACAAGGAAAGTGCAGCCTTTTAATCAAGTGAAAGGTTGGCTACATGAACAAGAAATCTAGTAAATCACACGGGAGAGGGTCAACTTTACAGCAGTAAAACTGCTGTACTGCTGCTGCAGTGTGGAGATGACTGCTCCTGTAGGACACAAGCTCTGCCAATCATGACAGTGCTTATATGCCACAATGACGGGAATGTGTTTGCCAAGTCTTGCAGAACAAATATTCATTTAATTTATGCAAATATGCACAAGAGTAGATTCCTTTTAATTATTAAAACGAGACAGCTCTGCGTGCAACAGATTGCTCTGCTGGTGAATCGACTGCATCTTACATGTCTTTTCTAATTATTAACAGCGTCGCAGTACTTGGATGAAAGAGAAGAGAACTGGAAGAGAGCAAGGTTCCCTGTGGCTGGCACACAATGTGAGTCTAAAAGGAGATAAAACATTCTTCCACAGAGTGGTAGTGTTGATTTCTGGTCTCTCCCTTTCCCTGTTTTTGTGTTTTTCCTTCACACTGTCTAACTCTCTCCATCTTCTCAAGTCCCCTTTCAGACAAGCTTTCAATTTGCTGTATTACCACTAGGATATTATTTTCTTAGTTACGACCATAATCTGTGGCTTATGATATGATCATACTTACCAATTAATAGCTGAGATCTCATTATGCGTAATATGTCCTTGGTGGTGTACCATAATTTTACACTTTTACAGTTAAAATGTGGCTATGGTCCTGTAAATAAGTACAGGAACAGTTAAGTGTGTGTAATCTGTATTATATGTTAAAGATACCATATTATACCCTTTTTATAACAAGTTAACATAGCTCTATGAGCTCCACTGAACATGTCTTCGAAGAAGTTTGTTGAAAATATCTCTCAGATTAGGCATTTTCTCCTGCCTCTCTACCCCTCTGGTTCAGAACAGGCTCTTTCTCTTTAGAATTCCTACATGCAAATGCACTGCTACTGACCACGCCCCATTCTGGAACTGGGGGCGTGTCACAGCACCAAAGATCATTAAAAACTGACCCTCTCTGCTCAGTTCTACCTATTAAGGCTCATTTATGCTCTACGCAGGATATGCATACTGACGGCCACTTTCGTCTGTTATTACATGTGTAATTTGGTCATTTTTCAAGAGTTGATCTGATCCGTAGCAGTACGCAGCAAACAGAGTAATACCACCGGAAACCATCAGGGCAGTGTTGAGCAGTGTAGCTAAAGTGCGACCAGTGCGAAGAACAAAGAAGAAGACAACAGAAATCTCTGTCCACCTGCAGCAACGTATTTAACAGCCGCTCAGACCACCACCGTCTACAGCGCTGCCTCTTTTTACCTCTTTCTTTCCTCTTTCACCGTCGCCATGTTTGTTATTGCTTGAAAGTTATGTCGGAGTGTTTTAAAACTCTGACAAAAAATATCTAAGTAAGTAAAATAGGCTGTGAGTACTACCGTGTTCTCTTTGGTATTGGACTTACTGGTCATAAACAGTTACTTGGTGACTGCAACATCATCATAATGGCAAAACTTCTAAAACTATGACAAATTACCACAAGTTGTAATGAACTAGAATTAGCCTTAAAGCGCTAAATACTGTCTGTTGATCTTGTTGATCTTGGAGTGTAGTTATATTCCTTGGAGTCTTTTCCCTGCAGCTGAATTTCCAATACAGAAGCAACATGGATGGAAGTGGGAGTGGGAGTGGTAGAGAGAGATAAAGGGATGGGGTGAGAGAGAGGAATGCGAGAGAACAATAGTTTTATCACTGCACTGTGCATAAAGCCTTGGTAAGCTGAGTAAGCCTAATTCTTGCAAAACAACATGCAGACTTTTACAGTGTAAAAATAAAACAATCCAATGCTTGTTGTTGCTATAAGAAGCATTAAGGAGATTAATTTGACAAACACATTTCCCAGCTTCCCAATGGCACTTTATTTAGAGGAGCAGTTAAATAGAACCTATTGTGCAGATAGAGATCTTGCATTACAAAGAAAGGCTCCCAGTGGAGAAAATATTTAAGTTTTATTGTGTTCAGTCCTTGCACAATCAGTCAAATAGAACATCTAGAGCATCTGTTCTGAGAATGTGGTTTTAACAAACTTCCTCTTGCTTAATGATAAAAGTGTAATCACCACTTTGGGTCAAACCTATGTATCTGTGTAAGCAATACACTCTTTGCACTAATAACAGGTAGAAAATTAATCATTTAAAGAAGCAGACATTTAGCAGATTGCAGCCTCTCCAATGTGGAAAGAGAAAATATTACTATAAACAAATATTTTAATTTTAATTTGGGCTCTAGTGCAATGTGATTTTCAGCTAATTCATAACTAGTAATGCAGTAAATTTGAAGAAAATGAACATGATCGCTGTGTTGTTCCTTTCCTCATGTCAAAACAAAAGATGAAGGTTAGTGTTGAATTCTGCCTCAACCCCCAAACATTTAGAACTTACAAATATTACTGGGAGCAACCTTGCATGTCTTTATACTGACTCTGGTACAAAATGTCTTCAATAGCTGCAAATGTGAGAAAAGTAAATTAACACTGTCCTTGTGACTGAGCAGCCAATTCCACTTCATGTCTTAAGTGTATTGAAGTTGTTTCTCAGAAGTTTTAAATTAGTTAGTTGCAAACAGTCAAAAGTTATTATTCATTACTGAAGTAACTATTTAACCTGGGTACAATTCACTTGTGTTTTTAGTGCAGCAGGAAGAACTTTAATTTCTAAATTGAATGAACTTAAACTTCCATGCTGATGAAGTCTTCACCTTGGCATCCTTTTTTTGACACTTGAAAGGCTCTGGAGGTCCAGACAAACTATTTTTTATGAAATATAACAGAAATAGAAATCATAAACCTAATGAGCCAGACTCTGAATCTGAAAACTCTAACACACTCCACAAGAAGATGAGTGAAAAGGAAAAAGGTTTAGTATTCACCTCCTCTCTGATCAGGATATGAATAAAACCTGACAACTCACTTCTTTGCACATTGTTTGTAGAGCTCTTTGATTATTTAATTGTAGAACACACATAACTGCATTTATTTCCACAAAAGACCACAAATGATGTGCAAATAAACCATTATAGCCATTTTAGGTATTGAGCATTGACATAACAACCTTTTAATACTTAATTTCCCAAAAGTGGTAAGAATATTTTTTTTTGCAAATGATTGAAGTAGTTTTGCTCATATTACAGATCTCACACAGATTTCCACCAGGCTTGAAAAGTATAACAGCAGTGCAAATACACAATAGTGTTGCTGCAAAGAAAAGACACATTCATCATCAGCACACTGCAATGCACACAGATGAATATAAATCTTATATGCAATACATCATCTTATGGTGTATATATACCAAACCAATTTTCACCCTTTGGATTACTTTAGGGGAATTCACAACCTGCAAATATTTGCCTTTAACAACCAATGGGAGTACTTCTTTCAGCAAGCCAGCTGTGCTACCATAATTACAAGTAGCAGAACTAAAGTAATACATCATATGTTCAAAACATACTTCTCTGACTTTTCTTCAAGCTTGTTTTTTTTTTATGTCTCTACAAAGAACAACATGCAACTTCAGGTTTTCACAGTCAGATGCAATAAAATTGTTTTACATTTACGATTTTCTGACATCAGGGCAGGCTCAACACTGATAAGCTTTTCATCGTCAAGCAAGATTTTCACTCAAATCAAATTATTTTCAGTGAACATGAAAATGTTTCTTTGCATTGCGTGGCTCAACTTTGTGATTCCGTCACATCTTTGCTGTGATTCTCTGTAACTTGTAACTTGGCTGCACAAAAAAATCACTTGCATGAAAACTCTTTTTCCCCACATCTATTAAAAAAACAAACTATTCAAAATTCTGTCTTGTTTGATGACAACAATGCCAAGTTAATTAACATGGACCGTTAGAAGTTTTCCAGCTAGACTCCCATAAATAGCTATACACGTATCTAACGATCTATCTAGAATCGTCAAAGATCTCTGCAGGTCCACCTTTAAAAACAGTGTTCCTCCTCAGACACAAGGATCCAGGATAAGTATGGATAACAACCAGAATGCAGTCTCTATAGTCTGTGAACACTAGATCAAAATTACTCACTGCAACTATGGGGACGACTATGGAGCTGAAGGACACTAACATCTAACATCAGAAATCATCTTTGTGGTGTGATCCTCATAATATGTTTTCTTATGCGATTCTGCATCTTTAGGCTCATCTATCTACATCAGTCTCATGAAGTGGCTTTTCTATCTTCCAAGTTAAAAATAACTTTCCTGAAATTGTGATTATAAATGAGATTATAAATAGGCAAATTATCTTAACTAGAAAGTACTTCAGAGTTTATTTCAAAACGTCATTTGTCCAGTCACTTGTGTTATTGCATCCATTATGGCCCATGCTGCTCTTTTAGTTGTGTTAGCTAATTAATTTGACCTTTGTGGAGCTATAGCTCTAAAATAATTAACAGTGACAAATAACTTTTCATATCCAGTTGCTATTATCTCATCTCTACAGCTGTGGCGATCTTGCTCTTCTGCAACCTGATTTTATCAGGCAACGTAAACTGTTAATATATAACAGGCATCAGGCTGGAAAGAGGGAGAGAGAGAGAGAGGTTGGTTGGGTGAAAAATTGCAGTGTCACCATATGAGTTCACTTTTGGCCCTCTTGCATCAAGTTACTGTGTATGCGCTGATACAGCCCCGGGTAGCAGATGTCCTTGTGCGTGCTGGATTGTGATTATTAATGGGTGTGACTTGCTGGTTTCATCAAAGCTGGAGCTGTGTGGTGCTGCTCACAGGAGCTTGATCATTCAATGACAGAGAGGAGGACTCTGCATGGCAACACAAGTCAGTCTACAGTAAATCAAAGACTGCAAAACATTCGTAGTCACAATTATTAATGTGAAAAGTGACAGAAATAACTGGGGAAAGAATGAAAGAGCTGAGAGAGCATTTTGCACCCTGCTTACCTTTCCTCACGTCCACACAGATGGTCTATCACAGGGTGAGGTGAGTGTGAATAATGGATTATTGGATTTGGAAACAGAACAGATATAAGTCCACGCAATTTTGACATCAGAAAGATGTACAGGGAGGGGGTTTCTGAAGATATTTGATCACGCAAGACCCTGTCAGCTTTAGCTAAAGCTAGGTACCAAGCTTTGATACGGCGGTCAACAGTCAGGACTAAAACCAAGTGAAAACAGAATGCAGACGCTTTGGAGTTAAACCTTTACACGCAATTTGTGATTCAGATAATGGATTGTGATTTTACCCAAAAGGGTTGTGTGATGATCATTTGGCTAGATGAAGGTCATAAACTGCCAACTGAGAGCATGTGAATGTTGAACTTATTGTTTATTGTGCTGCTCTAAAAGACCAATTAGACCATTACATGTTTTAACTGAGAGGCCCTACAGCAAGTGATGACGCATTTTAAGAATTTAACAAACCACTTAGCCCAAAGTTCATCCAACCATCTTCATTAGCATAACATGTGCTCCAGTGCAAACAAAGTGCTAATTAGGAATGTTAAGGTGTTAGACGAGTTAGGGAAGAAGATGTTCTCGGAAGAAATGAGTCTTCAAGAGATTGTTAAAGATAGAGAGGTACACTTATAATCTGATAGCATGTGAAGTTTTTATTGATCAGGATAGACCATTATTCTGCTCCCCAATGTTGGTAAATGTCAACTCTTCACTTCAGCACACCCTGGCTTCTGTAACTAAATTACTTTGTGTATCTGTATGACGCAATAAAAACTCAATAGATATGATATAAAATGATGTAGCCCATGTGTTTTGCACCAGTCAACTGTGCAGAAAACCCAGCTGAGTCGACTGTATCCACAATATCATTCTTTTCATTCCACAGAGGTGTCAGAATGTAGATCGACCTTCATCTGCAGACTCAGCTCCATTTTGGCAACCACGTAGCAAGTGAAACTTATCTTGGCTGCTAACCTGTGCAGTCTCATTCTTTTTGTCACTCCTCAAATATAAGTTGGAAATATCTGGTTGAAATATAAACTGAGTGTTGAATCAAAAGTTTGCCTTCAGGTTAATCTCAAAATAATGAACATGTTCAGCATTTATAATAAACTCGGAAACTGATCAGAAAGATATTTTTGTATTTTAACTATTAGTCATGAAGTGTAGCTCCTCAAGTTTCTTATGTTGCCAGGAGTCATACTCAGGTCGGAGAGGGATTTAAATATTCAGTCAGTATTACATTGAGAGCTATGCTGACTCCCACACACAAAGTATTACTGCCTCAAGTCAGTCAGTCTTAACGTGCCTGTGAAACAGGTAACATAAATTGCTATAACTGTTAAAAAAATGACTAGTGTTTTAAAGTATTAATTCTCTCTTCACATAATTGGATAGAATACCGAGATGCCTGACAATATTTTTTATGGCACTGCCCTGTCAGGAGGGCAGATTGTCTTTTGAGGCAGAGTGAGGGTTGAGTGCAAAGTGACAGTGAATCTTAGAAATGGGACTCTTTAGAACATTATTTGCCATAAATTACAGAGCAGATCTCTGTTCAAGGTCAGCTGTAAAAGTGACAGTCATCAGAGCCTGGTCTACCTCACCATGATCAGTTGAGGCTTCACCAAGGAAGCACCCTTAAACTTTATCAGTCCCCCACAACAGTGTCTGTCCCAGTTGAAGGAAGGGACCATGACCTGGTCTCATGTGAAGGCCTCTTAAAGCCTGGACAATAAAAGACAGGCTGTGTCCATCTGACTTGTAGAAGACTCAAAACCATGGACAGACTATTACTTGGCAGCTTCCATAAAGACATAAAATGTTGAACTTTTGGATTAATATGTTCTTTGTGCGGTGCCTGGTGAAAGTTGGCCCCTGGTTTACTGATCCCTGAGGAACTCGCACTCCATCTACTCTATAGATGTGGCAAAGACAATCAATTTTAATTTAGATGTTGAGTAGAACAGATTTGTTAACAACGTTGAAAGACACTGGGGGAATCATGAGACACAACAGTGGCTGCTGCATTGACAAATGCTTACTATTAAAAAATGTTTAATCAATTAGTTGAATTACTGAAGCGTTAACAAAAAAAGAGGCAGCAACTGAGGTGAACAGCTGGAATGTTATGTTCCAGTCAGGTAGGAACAGTGATCACAGCCTGGTCCACAGTCTGATCCTACAGTCTAATTTATGATGCAGAAAATATGGGTGTTGCTTTTGCAAGACTTTCATCTGCTGCTGTTGCTGAACAACACAGCTGTGATATAATGGTGCAAGATCTTGTTTATGCATTCGTATAATATTCACTACCAGCAAGGTTCTTGTAGACGGTCAAGAGCTGTTGGTAGTTCCGCATGTTTGTTGCAGCCAAACTGACCTAAAGTCATTGACACTTAAACCATATATTCAAGTTGGGTGTCTATAAACAGATATAAATAAAGTGTTTTACTTAGACATATATTAATATAATTTGGTGGTGAGTTGCATGCATTTAGTTTCCTACCCTAGACAACAGCCAAAGGGAGAATTCCTTCCTTAAAGCTGGGTATGGTACCACAACTACAGTCAAGGTAAGCTCATCCTGAAAGGTTAACAAGACAATGTGCTTTCACAGTTTTTCTTTGAGTATGTATGTTATCATGTAGGTGAAAAATCTGTGTTTTTGTTTCATCTGAAAATAATACAAGAAATGTGAGAAATATTACCAGAGACCCTAGAAACGTTTCCTGTTTCTCTATTTGAGCACATATTCACATCTGAGGCAGCAGAGTCAGCTAGTGAACAGCAACCTTTGCAAATAAAATGACCTGTGCCCATTAGTCTTTCCATGACCCAGTGGTGGCTTCAGGAAAGTGTTACTAAGAAGAACCACAGTCTCTGTGGCTTAATACAAATTCAGGGTGACGACAAAACAACACATGTAAATTTGACTTACAACAGTAGCAACAAGATGTTCACTGTGATAGATCAGGATATCTCTCAGTCACAATGAAAACAGAGGGTACATAGAAACACTAAATGTGTCTATATATATATTTCTAGAACTTATCAGGTCTGTGGTGACTAATGGAAATGTTTTTTATTTTTTCAAGTCCAGGATACCATTTTGACACATTATGAGTCTGATTCAGCTCTGCTCTGACTCAAAATGGACAAATGAGAGAACATATTACTTGACTTTGTTATTACAACAGTAGTTGCCAGTTTCTTTATTGATTACTTTTATGGCCGGTCTCCAGATCTGAGAATTTCTCTCTCTGCCACGACCCTGCTGCTGTTTAACTGTCTTTAAAACTTAAAGCTAGAGGAGATTAGGTACTTTGAGATGAACTGGTTTGCCAAAACACCATCTAGGAAGACATTTAATCAATTAGCCAATTAATTAATCAATGTTTGATTTATGTGTGTGTGCATTTATTATAATATTTACAAGTAAACCTTTTAAAATTATGATCCTGTAACTACAAACAACAACAAAATTACTAAGATACTGCAAAGATATGAGTTTCAAAAGTTAGGCAAAGGTTTCATAATAAATATAATTTGTAGAGGAAATACAGAGAAAGTTACTGGTGAATTGTGAGATCAGACAGAGGCTTAACTGGATACAAAACAGTGACACTCCATGACAAATAGTTAGTGTGTCCGTTGGGAGTTAGCTCGCAGCTAACATCCAGTTGGGATCCAGGCTGTAGCAGCTGGGAATAAATCTGATAGCAACATGAGAGATAATTTGCTCCAGTGGTCCACATAAAAGCATGACCATCATGTCCGCAGGCAGCAATAATAGAAAAGATAAACTGCAAAGTGAAACAGCATGAGCTTTCACTTCTCTTGTCATTTTGCATTCAGTGTTTCTGGCTGTATGAATCCAAGCAGGCTGTGTCTACTTCATGGACATCATCCATAATGTGATCTGTTGTTGACATTCCAAGCAGCTCCTGTGCAGTTTTAATAAAAAATAAACAAATAAAAAAAAAAAAAAAAAAAAAAATGTAATCCCAGACTATCTCAGACAGCAGCATTACATTTATCCAGACACTCCGTCAGACTCTGACATGCATATTCCTCCACATGGGTTGTGAGGAGGGCAAGGCAGGGTTATGTGATAGCACAACGCTTATTCTTCTTTATTCCTCAGTCTCTGGTGATGATTGCCATGAGGCATGCAGTCAATCATACCGTGCTGCTGCTGTCATCAGTAGCAGCTCCAGCCTTTAGTTGAACTGCCCCGCCTTCATGGAGTATAAGCCCCACCTGCTCCGTCTCCCAGTCTCTGCTGACTGGCAACAACTGCCTAGTAAACTGTGGCAGTGTGTGTGCGATTCAACATAAACATCCAGAGTTCAGCCTTATGGTCTTACTCAGCCTTTGCTGTGTCAGACTCCCACACTTATTCACGGTAATGATCTCAGCCAATGCATTTTGTAAGGCACAGAGACACGACCAGTCAAAGCACAGCTCTGCAAATGTGTTCTCTCTTTTCCCTCTGTTTGTTTGCCAAATCTCTATTCTCAAGTGTCTTGTTTGCTAATAGAGTTCAAGGTTTTAAAGAGAAAAAAAAACATTGTTACTTTGCCTCTTTATTCAAAGACAAACATAATGAGAATGTGGTGAATGAATAAATAGACCTAGTGTTGGTGGGAATCAATACATCATCTATCACACAGCTGATGCTTCTGACTGCCTGATTATAATGTGAACATTTGATATTGACATGTTTGTTCTTTAAAGGGCCAAATCACCCAAAATGTACAAAACCATATTTCAGTGATTTATAGTGATATTTGGTTTTGCAAAGACAAACAAATACAAATGTTGCTGATGATATGTCAGTGTTGTGTTGAGTTTGTCATGATGACCTAAAGTGTCTGATCAGTTAATCGAGGTCTAAACTGTACACATGTAGCCACACTGTACACATGTAGTTTTGTTGTTAGTAGTTGAGCTAGCAGCAAGATGCAGCATAGTGGCTGACTGTGCTAATGAAGCTGCTCTATGGTTTGTGTGTTCAGACCAATCTAAAAACCTGGAAAGATAAAAAAACAAAACTATCTGGTGAGACACCACTGGAGGATACTATACATGTTGCATGTTGTAAAGATTAAATCATTGATTTGTGTCCTACAATACTGTTTGATTTAATATGAATCAGGTCTGTTGAGGCAGTGATGGGAAGGTTTGTGCTAGAAAAGGACACATTAAACAGTCCAAAATAAAAAAGACTAAAAGCCTGTAATTTGTACAACAGCATGGCAAACCAGCTTTTCCACCTTTCAAAACCACCTTTACAGTAACCATCAACTGTTTGTCCACATTCTCTGAAAATGATACAAATTGCTGGAGCAGTTCAGAGGAGACTGCACCGCCCCTCCTCACCCCCCCACCCTCCACCCGAGCTGCCAGGACAGATGTGAAAGCTTTTAAAGCAACTGCAAGTGTTCATTAGAGATAAGGGAGTTTGTCTGCCCACGTAATTGCCCAGCTCCTGTGGCAGACTGTATGTGCCAGTCAACTATTACCAGTATGGCAGCAGCCTGCCATGCTCCAGCAGCTGCTCTTGTTCCCTGACATTTAGACCCATTTAGTCTCATTAGAACTAAGAAGGTAGTGGCGCCTTTTGTGTTTTGCTCACAGAGAAGATTAATGTATGGCAATTTGAAAGTGCTTTTTAAACTTGTGTTTAACTGTGGTGCAACAAGTCTAAAGTGTCAGTTGAGGCCTGTAAGCCACCTCACTTCACCTGCAGCTTTGTGATTGATGGAGGTCTTTACAAGGCAAAGCAAAGATTTCACAGAACTTTTCATATAAACGGTGGAAAGCACTCAGAGAATGTCGACTGTTGTTAACAGAGTCATGAATGAACTTTTATCTTTCAAGAGAATGTGAAAGTTGTTAAATGATATTTTAATATTTATGATTCTTTTACAAGTTGACAAACTCCATCTGCTGAGGGAAACAGAACAGCCTCATTTTTATTTAAATGTGGCTAAATTAATGTTATCAGTGTTGGGTCAAGTCTTGGATTGCTGTGAGATTGTTGTGATATTTATCACATTATAATCTAATAAGACAATGTAGATGTGATATTGCAGTGATCTAAGAATTGATGCTTGGAGAACCCCACTTTACTTTGCTCTGATACACACTCACCAATGAAAAATCTCAAGACATTTTTCTATAAACTAAAGATATATTTACCTTTCCAGAACAAAGAAATTGTCATATCCAATAGTTTCTAAATTCTTTCCAGAAACAACAGTCATTGTTGAGATTGTCTAAATCTAGCTGATCTCATCTGTAAAGTCTAGTCACACTCTGCTCATAATATATGAATGAAGTAAGAAAATGGAATGAAATCCTGTGCAAACTGCAACAAAATGGGTTTTGAAGTTGGTAACTTTAGTCTCTTTTCATTCATTGAACTCATTTGGGAGATTAGGGTATTTTAAGATTAGTTAGAACATCAACAGTATTAACAACAAAACCGTGAAGCTCAGCTGGAGGATGTGGATGCAAAGCTTTTATCTTTAATACAATTTTGTTTCTCTCCAAACCAAAGTTTTCTTTATTGGAAATGTAGTAGTTTGACATTTGTCTGTTGCTTTTCAGATCCTGATGTTTAAATTAACTGTACTGTTATTCATTGTGTTAGACAAGCACCAGTTAGACAATCTCTAACTGGTGCTTGCTCTGATTTATTTGAACATCAGTTTCTACAACTTCAGAGATCCGTTGACTCGTACAGATGATCCACGAGACACACTTTCCACACTGATCCAAGTCCAAACCACAGGTTCTGATGTGTCATCAGTACATGAGCTAACATGGCAAACTGCATTCAAACTGCATCAGCTTGCATCTAATATACTTATTTTTCTCTCATTCAAGACGTTGAAATTATAGTTAGTTGGGCAGGGCCTCAGAACTCCTGCACTCATGCCTCTGTTAAAAATATATAAAAAATGTGGTTCATAATCAGTAACTAAATCATTGACTGAAGTAATTTCTGCCAAAGCCTTGAGATTTAATAAGTGAACTGCGAACTGTAGTGACATAAAGCCCAAATAGGAAAATGATTATAAATCCTCAGTCTGATATTAGAGCAGTTTTTCTCTGAGAAGACAAGGACTGGCAGCAGGACAGTGGTCTAAATGCATGTTGTCTTTTTAAAGCAATTTTTCAAACGTGAAAAAAAAAAAGCACTTAAAATATTGCTGAACAATTTATGAAGTTTATCACACAACTTTGAGAAGATCTGGAAAAGTCTGATCTCTGGTAAGTTGCTGAAACATATTTTCTTTAAAAAGACATCATAAAACTATTGCAAAAAAAGATATAAAAATGAGTCACAGGCGTTTGCACTGTTGCCTCACAACAAGAAGGTCCTGGGTTTGACTCCAGGGTCGGGCGCAGGGTCGTTCTGTGTGGAGTTTGCAACTTCTCCCCGCATCTGAGTGGGTTTTCTCCGGCAACTCCGGTTTCCTCCCACCGTTGAAAACATGCAACATTGGGGATAGATGAATTGAGCATACTAAATTGCCATAGGTGTAGATGTGAGTGCAAATGGTTGTTTGTCTATATGTGGCCCTGCGACAAGCTGGCGACTGTCCAGGTTGTACCCTGCCTTCGCCCCTAAGCAACTAGGATAAGCTCCAGTCCCCCCTGACCCCGAGTGGAGGATAAAGGGGTAGAAGATGGATGGATGGATGGATATAAAATGAACTGTGTAACAGACATAATCCATTCTGACACAAAATCAGGCTCACAATGGCAAACATCATTACACCAGCTGGTCATCACAATGAATATTTGAACCAAATATGATCAATGAACAAAGTTTCCACACGTTCCATGTCCCCAACACACCAGTCAGTCACAGCAGAGGTATGTGATCATATAATATAGGTAGTTTACCTTTGATTAGTTTAGAAAATATGTTCAAAACTCAAACTCAAAAAAAAAATGTTTATATAAACACAAATTAATACTTAATACGGACGCATATAATAACACTAATATAATACATGTCAGCACTTCTGAGAGTTTGTGAAAGGGGCTACAAGAAAATATATCTTTAGATTTTTCATTACTTCAGCTGATATTGAGCACACTGTATCTCTAATTTCATTTGTGTTTAGTTAAATTACACAGTAAACCTGAGGCCATGTAATATCCCAGCACAGGAACAGTCTGCATACTGCACAGGGAGGGAGGAGGAAGGAGGTTTAATGGAGGCTCAGAAGATAATTTTTGCCACAGGGCTCTTTCAGAGGATAGTCTGGGTGTTTGGGCGACCTAAATCAAACTTTATTAATAATGTAGTGAAATAGCCGGATCACAAGTGAAACCATATAATAGTGTGGAAAATAGTCAGCAGCACTGTAAAGTTTAGGTGATGTGCTGGTAGTTTGGACTCAGCAGTTTCTATGGGCTGATGAGCGTCTATAAGAGACACAGAAGTTTCATTCGGGCTCACAGGGAAGCTGAACCCCCCCAGGAGCTGGAGATCTTTCTCTGGTGAAGATACACTCTCTGCTTTCAGCTAATATGACAACTATATTTTTATGTACATAAATCTTGCACAGTGCAGCTTTTCACTCAATAATGTTGTTTTTTTCTTCACTAGCTGAAACTTAAAGGTTTTTTTCAGCATCGTCTCTGGTGTCACAGTGTATTGTCAACTTTAACATTGCATAATTTCAAAGAGAATATATTCACTGTTTCCAGACAGACTGGATGTACCTTGAAGGTTCAGGTCTCCAGATAGTGCCAATTAGCTTTCTGTTCTTTGATCATCTGGGCTGAGAATGGTACAACATGCCACACCCAGGTGATGAGATTATCTTCAGTGTCTGCACGTAAACACAAACGATGAAAGGAAATCATATCTGTTGTCATATCTGCTGTTACGTGTCAGGGTGAAGCATCGCAGCGTTGCAGATGGCAGTGTCTAATAATAAGATGTGGCAGGGGTATAGCCGTGGTCCTGTTGGCAGGCGCCGGGACCATTTGGCATAACTGTGCTTGCGGCGGTGAGGTGGTGATAACTTTAGATTGCTGAAATCATCAGGCGTGAAGCTCTGTAAATGCGCATCAACAGGAAAGATAAATGGTGATGGGTAAGTGAGCCAAAGTTGACGCCCTGCCTGCCAGACTGATGCAGACACACCTCTTAAATAACAGTCAGCTCACATCAGACCCAGCAGACACCAGGCAGTTTGATCTAACCTCCTCCAGGCTCTGGAAACGGTGGCGTGTCACATCCTGTGAGCCAAAATGGAGTAAATATGAGAAACAAACTACTTTAGGTTTCAGCTTAAAACAGTCATTTTCTCAGTAGGAAGGAAGACGAGTGGACTCCTGCTGCTCTCCCTGATGAGGTGTTATGACAGTAAGTTTAATAAAGCATGAAGAAGTTGTTAATAAGTAATGCTCTGCTGTGTTGACAAATAATGTGCAGAGCTTCAGCTGGGGAGCCGGTGTAAATCACATCAAGTCACTGAAGCCAATTCAGGAGTTATTTCAGTGACAGGAGCTCAGTGTGGCTGCAAACAGTGATGCATCACAAGCACAGAGGAACTCATCACATCCTCCCATGGCTTTCAAAGGAATAATTCAAGTTTTGTAAATTGTGTGTTTGTTTATTAGTGATGTTGGCATTTGGCCCTGCTTCAAGTCTTTGCGCTAAACTGGGCTGTGCTGACTTCAGCTCCATACTTAACACCCAGACGTGAGTTTGACATCAATCCTGTCATCTCACTGTCACAAAACATTCATATTTCCCACATGATGACGTCTCCTCTGGTATGTGACATGACAGAGAAACCACATGATAAACGGAGGACAGAGGCTGGCAGCTGATATGAGTTTACAGGCAGAACATTGGCTCATGTGTGTGAACTGGACGTAATCTATAGTCTGTTGTCGTGCAGGTCACACATTACAACATGATCCTGTTTCACTCATATTCCAGCGCCGAGCTACAGCTCATGAAAATAACATGGAGTTGGCTTCATAAAGTACAACCACTTTTGTTCAAAATAAATAAATAAATGTAATTGCATTCTGCTGTTTTTCAGAGGCTCAGTCGTCCACGGCCACTTTATTTACAGCAGAATATAAAAATGCATCCTGGTGATCACGGAGCTCATATAAACTCAGTCTCATAACCCAGACCTTGATCCTCATCTATTTGCTTTGTGCCTCCGATATAATGATATTGCAGCTGCAGCCTTTATGTGCAGACCATGTCACATCTTAACAGATTTATTTACAACTTCCTCTTCTTCCTTATAGGTCACAAGGTGCAGAACAGCCTGAGAGGATGCATTACACAGGATGAAGTGCTGTGGTATTCTGGCCAATTCAGCCTTTTACTGAAAAGTGAAATAGGCATCTTATCTAACAGATCAGACAGTAACATGGCAGATTACGATCAGATAATATCAGTGTGTGATCTGAGGAAATTGGGGTGTGTGTGTGAGTGGTGTGTGGAGGTGGTGTGTGGAGCATCCACCTTGTTAACCTGCCAACCTCTTTAAAATGGTCATGATTGAAATGTATTGTGAGACACCTGAGAATCCCATTTGACTAAACTCAGTTTGTGGCATAAAATGCAGATTTACTTAGAACTTTAAAACAAAGTTGTAATTAGAAATGTAAAATGTCCTTTGGGAGGTGCACATGGTGTGTGTTGGCTGCTACTAAACAAACAAAATGATGTCGCTGTAGCCAGCGTAACAGTACTTTCACTGTTATTAGCCTCGCCATGCTAATGAGCTACAGTGTTTGGATTAAGAATATTTTTCCCTTGACTGTACAAATACCTTTCTGTCAATGAAGATAAGGCAAGAATCATTACATTAATTTTCTTAAAAGGTAAAAGCCATTATTGAGACAAAAAGCCGATGAGCGCTTTGCCCTCAGCTCTTATCCTCTCATTGTGTGTCAGTGTTTGGTGTAATCCAGAAGAGAAGGCTGATTCAGCACCATGGACAGCAGCTTCACTTAATGCTTCTTATTCTGCACAAACTATTATCCACAGCAGCAGCTGCACAGTCATTTATTTTGTTGTTGGCCATCATTTCTATCAGTTGTATTAACAGGAGGGCTGCAGCTATTAACTACACTCATTATCTGTTAGTCTGTCAATTATTTCTATATTATCTGATTCATCAAGTCTCTGTAAAACATCATAAAACAAAATAGAGTGTTTCTAATTTGTCTGACCGTCTGTTAAAAACTAAAATATATTCAATTCACTACAGTGTGAGACGAGAAACAGAAAATTCTCCAATCTGAGATCCTTTAGTTGCTAACATCTTTTGCTTCTATTTTATCTATTTATTTTATACGTTAATTATCAAAATAGTTGCAGATTCATTTTATGATGAATATCAACGGATCGATCAGCCTTATCTCTTATTCAGCAGATGTAAATCTGCAGGGTTAGAGATGCTTATTTAGGTTGTTTTTTTTTTTTTTTTTGCCCGATACATAATCTGGAACTCCGTTTTAAGAATCATGAATTTACGAAAAGTAAGATGCATTTTAAGCAAATTTCTTTCCATGTGAAACTGTCTTCAGTTTGACAGTTGATGGGAATTAACAGTTTCAGTACTTAGTTTCAGTAGCTCCTCACTCACTATATATCACACTACAACATGTCTCCTGTTCCTCTGATGATGGTCAATATCATGAACACAAGAATCTTTCTTCAAGAATAATGATTCAGCTTCACTTTTCTCTCCCCACAAAGTCTTTTGCATTTTTGTTACATTTTCCTGTCGTTGCTGGCACTAATGTAAAAGCTTTTATTACATGGCGATCAGTCTTTCAATCTCTCAAAATTTTATCAGTTATCAGTTATCGGGCATGGCAGACATTTGTGTATATAAAAATGTCAGAGATTACTACAAAGATGTAAGTGCAGAACTCAGCTGAAAATATATTAGCAGAGACACCTCAGCTGCCTGCTTGTTCACCTTGTTGTGCACTGTCTATATATATATATATATATATATATATATATAACACAGACTAATCAGACAGAAATACACTCAGAAGCAACCTACACGAAGTGAACATGTCGCCTGAAATGTAGCACAATCTGTGTAAGTGATGCAACACACTGGCACATATTTCACACCAACATATTAAAACTGAGACTGCATAAGTTAGCGAAGTCACAGGTGGGTTCATTATGTGGAGCGTGAAGGTGTCGGCCTCATTAAGCTGAAGTCAGATCAGTGAAGTGGAAAATGATCATACCACTGGGACTGTAGGCATTTCCTCTGCAACATATTTATCACAGTACCAAATAAATGATTTAATGAGGAGAGATGCTGCTCAATTTAGTTTACTGTCAATGGCTATTGTTTACAATATAGTGTGGAAAAGAAATCTTTGTGTGGAAACACAGAGCCACAGCATGATGGAAGAATATAATCACTGAATTATAAATAATTTGAAGATGATGTGCTTCTGTTGGCTCCATCAGACTTTGACCTCAAGCGTAGCCAAGGGTGAATCAGCTGGGATGAGAGTCAGCACCTCTAAGTTGGAGGTCGTGGTTCTCTGCCAGAGAGGAATAGATTGTTGAAGAAAGGTGAAGTTTCCTGGGCTGTTGTTCACAGTGAGGGTAGGATAGAGTGAAAGGTTGATAGATGAATCACTGCAACATCTACAGTAAAGCAGACGTTGTACTGGACCGTTGTGGTAAAGAGAGATCTGAGCCAGAACGTACAGCTGTTAATTTGCCAGTTGACCTATGTTCTCACCTTCACCTATCATCATGAGCTTTGGGCAGTGACAACAGAAGAAGATGGTGAATTTAAGTGGCCAAAATGGTCAAACATTTGCTCTGGAAGGATTTAGAGATGAGGTCAAGGGTTGGAGTCGAGCTGCTGCTTCTTCATTTTAAAAGGAGGCAGTTCAGGCAATTCAGGGATGTGATCACACCTCCTGGGTAGCTTCTGTTGGAGGTTTTCCAAGCACCTTCAACTGATAGGAGACCTCAGGGTGAAACACATTAGACACGCTTTATATGTAATCTAGTCTGAGAATGCCTCAGGATCTCCCTGGAGGGGTTGGGGAGAGGTACTGACTTGGTGTAACTACAACATGAGACTGGATATTGATACTTTAACCCCAAAGTCCATTAACCCCAAATTAACTACATGACTGTGCAGTGAATAACCACTTAGTTAAGTTAAAGAAAGCTAAAGAAAGACGGTTGTTGAGGTAATTTAGAAATATTTGTTATGTCATGTTTTTTGAAGTATTACAATTATATTTCAGAACATCATTTTCAGATGACATAGCTGACCTGGATGGCATTATCTTGGCCTCCATTTGTACTGTGAGGAACCTTGGAGTAATCTTTGATCAGGACATGTCCTTTAACTTTCCTTTATCATAAAGTCTGTAGTTAAGGAACTGCTGGGGAACTCTGACAATACACTGCACCTCTTCTCTCTGTCGCTGTCTCTCCCTCACACTTCATGTCTTTATATCAATATATTACATATTATTAACACTCATCTCTCTCTCTCGCAGTTGTGTCTTTTCATGGTCTCCCTCCTTGTCTTTCTCCCCCGTCCTTCTCCCCTCGTTTTCCTTTGTCTCTGTTTTTATTTCACCCCAATGGGTCGAGACAGATGAGCGTCCAGTCTGGTTCTGCTGGAGGTTCCTTTTTGTTAAAAAGCAGTTTTTCCTCCATTGTCACCAAGAGCTTGTTCACTGTGGAAATGTTGGGCTCCTCTATGTGAAGTGCCTTGAGATCAATTTTTACGATTATGATCCGGCACTATATAAATTAAACTGAATTGAATTGAATATTTGAAAATCAGTGAGCAAAAATCTGTTCAGCAACAACCATCCCTGTTTCCACTGTGAGGATGACAGTCACTAAAAGGACATTTATGTAAAGGAGTTGCTGTATTGTAGTTGGATTTTTCCTGTTTGTGTGCCAGATGCCTTTCAGTTTTGGCTCTGTTGTGTATGGCAGGTAAGTTAATGCAACTGTCCATCAGGTCTTAACCAGAGAAGCTCTGGGTATAGCTCAGGTACCAGTGGACTCATCTTCTGAATTTACTGCGACCTAAAAGGAATAAATCTATTACTACAAAGGGTTCTCTCCTCTGTGTTTTCAGCCAATTTAGCTTGGCTTAAAACACTGAGGTCTCCCACACACGGCTCAGAGCCACAGTTCTGGGAAGGTAACCAAACAAAAGCCAGTGAAAACTGCTGAATAATGAATACACTTTAAGTCTGTGGACTGTGAACAAAAGTCAACTCTCCTGCTCAAAATCTGATCCCGATTTACAAAATGAAATTAGAGTATTGTCTGTGTCTTCATTAATTTTCTTTGATGTTGTCCCCTGGCGCAGCTCCTCTTATTTCTATTTAATGATACAACCATCATCTTAATAAAAAGAAAGAAGAAGAAAGAAGTATAACGGTCAAAAAATGTGCCTGAGTGTAGCTGCTCGTTTAAAAAAAAACAAAAAACATTGACTGTAGAGACTGGATGTGAATGTATCAATTATCAGGAACATGATATGGGTCTTGTTATGCCCATTCGTCCATTTTCAGCTACTTTTGTGGGGTCACTTGTGCAGCAGGTCAAGCAAGGTACGCTAAGTATCCCTATACCTAGACAAGATAAGACTTAAAGAGAAACCAAGTTTGTTCTGGGTCTACCCAGATCTCCTTTGAGTTGGACATACTCAGAAAAACCTCTAACCAATGGTGACTAGGAAGCGTCCTGATCTAATGCCCAAACCATCTAAACTGGCTCCTTTACCATGACGTAGCTGCAGCTCCACTCTGACCCTGTTGCTATCTCTGCCCAGACAGCCTGTGGAGGAAATCCAGTGTATCCATGATCTGATGTTTTTAGTCTACCCAAAGCTCATGACTGTAAGTGAATGTCAAAACCAAGGTCAATTGATACTCACCTACTGGCTTGGCTCATTCTTCACCACATTGGTTCCTCATTGTTTCAATGGCCACATTTAAATACCTTTGTCCTGATCTATCAGTTTGTTTGGTCTCAGAAAAAGATCTGAAGTGGAGTGTAATGAATGAATTCATATTCCCAAGGGGATGTATTATTTTGATTTGATTGGCCCAATGGCAGCTATATTATGAAACTCTACACATGTCTGTACTGTACATCTGTGTCTATGCTCCCCCGAACCAGCCATCGCCTTTGTGTAGGATATGGTCACTTCCTTTGGATGAAAATTGGATTAACAATCCACATTTAAATTGGGGACAAAATTGACAGGGAATGGAATCAGATGTTCATCTTTGCATTACACCTTACTTTAAGATTGAACTCAAGGTTTAAACAATAAAATGTAATGAGATTTTGTACCTCCTCCACTTTAATCACACTCTCATTTTTTAAATGTGTTGATAGACAGCCATTTTGTTTCTAAACATTCCAAAACACTAAATGACGCAAAAGTTAGTACTACTAATGTACTACAAAGTTCAGCAGAATTAGGTTTAAGGTCAAGTAAATCCAAAATGTCAAACCTTATATCAAGGCGTAAAAAATACTTTTGTCAGTCTCTTTATAAAGGTAATTAGGGCAGTTGCAGCAATATGCGGTACATTTAATTAGATACAACTTCATGATCAGTGGATTCACACAATCTTCCTTCAGTCACAGACATAGTTCTCTCGTCTTCAACATCTTTCAACTCTTTGAATTTTGTTCATTTGTTTTCTGCACTGACTTGCAGAGAGCAAATGTGTAATGAGACTCAAATTTTGACACATGAATAATGGTACTAATATAAAGTATGCAAATTAATATGTCTTAGATATATTTGGTGGTAAATTAAAATGAAGTGATAAAGTGCTGAAGAGAAGCCTTGTTGCTGCACTTTGTGCAGATGAGAGCAAAGTGAAAAGGGGAGACTCAGCAGAACAGCACTGAAGAATGAGAAATGGCCACACGATGTTTCCTTTAGCACTTATAATTGCAGCCTCAGAGAAATTATACGATCCAGCATACGACTACATTCTCCCCAAGAGATGCATCGTCCAGGCTAATCTCCAGGTGGTTGTGTAAATGTTCTCCCCATGTGTGAACAAATACAACCTCAAACAAACTGCCTCTGAGCTTACTGGATTTCTTTTTGCAGGTTAATATATATCCCGTCTTCCTCAGTTCCCCCCAAGGTCAACAGAGCAACTGTACTGGTTTGGAGATTTGGCAGGTGTGGCAGCAGAACTGTGCAGATAAAAACATCTAGGTTACATCCCACAGGATGTTCTGTACCCTGACTTGAAACACATTTCTACCTCTTTCTATCCAGTGACAAAAACTCTTGATGTATTATATGTTATTCTGAAGAGAAAGTCTTGTCCTGAGGGGACATGAAATCATTTTCCACCTGTTCTCCATTCTGAATTGTAACAGGTTGCATAATGTTGAATCTTTTTTCACTGCTGAAGGTTTTCTGGCATTCTGTTGGAAAGTGACAGCTTGTTATAGAGGAAACTGACAGCAGAAGACTTTATTTTGTTTTTTTCTTATTTTGTTTCTTTTGACTTATCTTTATTTCAGATAAGAGAAATTCAGCTGAAGTTGACTGTATTTTTGAAAGGAAGATCATTTGAACATCACTGATTTATTTTAAAAGAGCACTCAAGGAAAAGAAACAATACTGAGTGGTGATTTGAAAATGCACTGCCTTACAACTGTGACAACAGGGATCTGCATTTGTTTTATCGGAACAGCAAAGACTGAAATGAGTAAAAAAAAAAACTCTTCTGCAACGTCTCATCCTACCTACAGTAAATTCTCATTTTCTCAGAGATATATAGTCTTAGATTTTTAAGTTAATAACAAGTGAGATGAAATAAAAGAACACTAATTAAAACAGAAATAAAACCAAACAGTGGCAAACAGTAATGCTTTTGTTTTTACATTTCAGGGTATATTTAAAAAAAAAAAAAAAAAACATGAAAATGGAGAAGCATGATTTGTGAGGTCACAGTAACCTTCATCTTCAGGCTTTGACCAATAAAATCTAATCACTTCATCCCTGACTGTGGTGCCTGGTCTGAAGAAATTCCCTGAAGACATAAATAACTCAGATATCACAGTCACAAGAATGGGACAGATGTCCAGATGGACAGAGAGAGAACCCAAAAAATAATAATTCCTCTAGCTACGGATATCACCAGTGCTGAGGTATAGAAACTGAACCCATACATCCGTGTACTTGGAATTATTTTATCATGTTTTTTTCTTGTACTGAAAACCTTCTACTGAAGCGATGCCAACTGGCCACAGATATCTCACTGTAAATCTTGCTGGTGAATCTTTTTGCTGATAGTCTTTTTTAAGAGCTTCTGGCAAGAGTCCTGAGAATGAGCAGTCAGATAGGGTTTGTACGGTTAATGTTGCTCCACTCATGTCTGATGCGTCCTCAGCTTCATTTGGCTGGCAAGCTAACAGATAAGACCTCAGATGTGTTGTCATTAAAGAAAGAGGTGGTTGAGTCTTACAAAATTGGCAAACAGTCATATTTTTGTTGATAATTAAATCATCAAGTCCAAACTGTTGGCTGAGTCTGTCCTTCAGGATTTGAAAAATCTCTTTGGCAAAGGTAAATTTTAAGTAAACATAAGTAGTTTTACATTGACTAGCATACTTTACTCAATCATATTGCTTGAATCTGATATCAAAACCAGTGAATAATTCTGTGTTGACCACAATTTAATGCTAACTTTTGCTTTACTGACAGGACAGATACTTTATAGCCTGGAACCCAGAGAGATCCTCTTCAAAGGTCCACCAAGCAGGCTATCATTTACCCTCCATGGCTACGATATGTAGGATGATGAAAGAATTATCTAACATTTTGATTTGAAATAGTACATAAGTAAGCTAAATTAAAACAAAAAATGAGAGTGATGTGTTCAACTTTGTTTAGTTTATTTTAAATGTTTGGCCAACTCATGGAATTAATGTTAAATATCCGCATGTGTGAGTGAAAATCATTATTATAGCTGGAAAACAACAGTTTTTACACCTTGATGTGGCAGCATTAACAATATAACTTGTAATTACAATATTTCAAATCACAACATGTTGTTCATTACAACCCCCAGATGTGTTTTTCCCACCAGTCAAGGATGTGCACACAGTGTCGTTACAATATCTTATATGCATTTTCACTGTTTAGAAACTAAGAGTTCACTTTGCACATAACATGTATGTATCCATGTTTGTTCTATGTGACTGGAATGTAAACAGGCAGCGTTTAACTCTTTTATAAACTTAGTTAATACAGAATGTCATTATTATCGATCAGCCTCATGATTGTGAAAACACATTTCTTCCACATAATTCTTAACATTTATAAATAACGCAGCACATTATCCTCATTCAAAGCCAACAGCTTGCTGCTTCTAAGTCCCAGACTCTAAATGCATGTCCAACACAAAGTACACACCGTGCCAATATTGATTAAACAACCTTAAACCTGTGTTTATTCCTGTAGTTTCAGAATAAAACCAACCACAGTCTTCATGAAATCCAAATGATACAGATCTCCTGTGTTGCCTGGTTCCAGATCCCTCCATGTTTTAGAATGTTAGGCTTCATTCCTGCAACATACATATTTAAGCACTGTCTACAGTCATAGCTACAACTCCTAAAATACACATTTCTCTTTTATTACATTTCTTCAGTCTTCACTTGATGTCTTTCCTGAGTCTGGTAATACAACAATATAAACTGCAGTGTGAGTACTTGGTGGAAGATGTGGAACTGCATCACTTTATCTTAATTAGCCGGAAGTTTTTTCTTTAAACTGTGAAAATAAAGAACATCTAGTTTGTTCCTGCATAGTTGTAGCTCAGCACAGCGAGGGGTCCACAGCATAATGACACACTGATGTCTCTTTCCTCTTTATTCTACATTCACTACCTCATTCAGCAGCACTATGCTGTATGACTGCACTGTGTGCAACAAAACTCTGTTCCCTCACTAATATTCTGTAACATTGTCCTTTATGTGGTTAAATCTATAAAAAACCAAGACCAGTCCTCTCCTCTGGCCTCCAAAATCTGCACTCAGGACTGCTCATGATCACAGGTGACACAGCTAATTGACAACAAAAGGAAGACCCCGTCTCAACCTGGTTCAGTCACAGCAGAACACATTAAATATTAAAAGGATTTTCATATTTTGACTGCAGAGTATTTCCATTTTTTTCTGCCGTTACGGCCTCTGACACATCCTTTATTGAATCCCTCTGAGCATTTCAAAGCTGACTTGAATATAGATTTTGAGGTCTGACCAGAGACAACAATAAACCCGTGAGGTCTAAGACTGTTCACTCCACAAGCAGCGTAAAATCGTGATATATTTAATGTTGAATGTAGTTGGTGCATTGTAAGGTGTAATAAATGTGTAAGTGCTCTTAAATATTAAACTAATAACAAGAGGATGTTATCAGAAGATCTGCAGGGTTGAAATCTTGCAATTAATAATACAAACTGATCTGATTGTTTCTGAACAAATGCAAGAAACGCTTATAGAGGAATAGAGCAACATTTCTATCACATAGTGAGATGATACTATAATGATGAATCATGATCCTTTTTCTGTGTCCCAGTTCCACACTGAATTATTCATCTGACCATATTTTATGCAGTTTACACTCAGATGTGAACAGTGTTTCTGTATGACAATAATTACTCAATTTAGCTGAAAGGCAATAATGTAAAATCTATGTTTTATTAATTAGTTGTGAAAAGGGGCATCTTAATAGTAAAGAACAAATAACTGATAAATTACATGACCGGGAAATCCTCTTTGTACTTCCTTTTTCCATGGACTGAATTAATTTGTTGCCATATATGGTAATGCTCCGCAGCAGAGTAAGTGATCTGTGTGTATTCAAGCTATTGAACTGTAACTGACCTGCAGAGCATTCAGCTACTGAGACTCTGTCTGTGTCTGAGTTTCTGTCCCAGTCAGACCATGGCTCTCTACATCCAGTAAATGTCATCATTTCTAAAGCTGGTAATCATTTCCACTTCCCCAAGGACTTCCTGGTACTGATTCCTTTTAGCAAATAAAACAATGAAAATATTGTATTGTACAGTGTTCATATACAGGATTTAAATCATAGAAATGCTGCTACATCACTGTGTAGTGACAGAAAACAATGTTCAACAAGGAACATGTGACTGTGGTGTGGGCTGTCTGACATTAAGCATTTAAATTTTAATTTGTAGGAGTGTAATGTCATTGTTCTACTGAGACAATATGACTGAGCATCAATCAAAGCTAAAGCAGCAGAGTGTTCTCCAGACTGTAAGTGCTTCTTAGTGATTACAATATATATATTTTTATTTTATTAAGGTCTTTTAATAATGTATTGATTCATATATGAATGACATGCACATACATTATTCCAGACATCTATTGTGAAGTCACAGGCACCTTTGACCTTTAGCCACCAAATTCTAATGACTTCATCCTCGAGTCCCAGTGAGTGAATTGTGCTAAATGTGAAAAGATTCCCTCATGGTGTTCTAGAGATATCACATTCATATGAATATCTCCAGCTACAGCTGCCATTGGTGCGGAGACGTAAAAAAGGACCTATACAGTATTAAACAAGTGAATGTGTGAATGAACATAACAGGCCAGTAATATTGTGCCTGTGTAAATGCTGATAACAATATGTCCGACATCGGGGGTTAATGTCAGCCGGTGATTCAGAGGAGCCCTTGTTTTGTTTTTGTCTGGTAAAACAATGTCAATAACCAGCTTGACACTGTCAGGCCAAAGCCGAACTAACCGAGGCGTGCTGGGGCTAATTGCTTTCACACCGCCTCGAGCTGGAGCTAACCGGTGCTGCCTCGGGGCTGTCTCAGGGCCACTAGCTCCTGATTTCTGGCCCAACCAAAACGTTGGGCCAGAGAGGGGCTAGAAGTGGGGCCAAATGAAGAGAAATGTATAGGATTTTAGCTGGTTTTGGCCTCACGATGATGTTTGTGTTCTGGTCAGAAGACAATGTCCAACAGAGAATCAATGGGGTTTGTAATCACGGCGGAGAGAGCTGCCCTGCAAGTCTGAGAAAAACTTAAGAAACTGCAAGTGCAGTATAAGCTATGTTAGCGACCTAAACAAATAGCAGTTGGCAAGCTAACTTCTTACAGCAGACCCATGCAGATCTGGTACTGCTAGAATTAAAAACAACAACAAAACTTGAACTTGAACTTCTCATCCTGTTTGAAAATGGGTGGTGGTGACGTTTTCACAAACGGGAGCTGGCCGAAGTTTAATCTGAACAAGGGCTATGGGGCTAGTAGGTGGCCCCCAAATGACCATGGCCCGGCCTGGTTCAACAGTTTGAAGCCAGCTATTGTGTTCGCCAACATCACCAGATACCGTTTAGTTGGATAACTGTGACAAACACCAAATACATGTGAACAAGAATTTAAAGGACTCGAGGGATTAAGGGTGTGATCTTGACGTGTGACCTTTGTTGCATTTCTCATTTCTCTACAGCTGAAATACAGCTAAAACACATATGGGTTCTCAGGGGATAGTATCAACTGTTTACACTGACAAAGAAAAAAAAGGCATTAAATAAATGTCATTTACACCATCTGAGGCTGCTCACATATGAGCAGCAGAGACGTCTCCATCCTGTGGTTTTATTGTCCCCTGTGGCAAGTCACTCTGAAGAAATTCACTGACCTCTGACATTCAGCTGCTAAAAGTCAAAAAAGGTCATTTATCTGCTCCATTGCATTAGTTTTTACACTTCTGACAATTTAAAAAACAGGCCACTAACAGCACACACCGCTCTTTTATTTTATAACACTGACACATCCTGCTTTGTTACACTACATTATTAATGAGAATAAAAACCCCTCGGTCAGACCAGAGTCCACCACATTATATATTTCATTGCACATTCCTAATAAAGCCCATATAAAAAAAGAAAGAAAACACTATGAATTAAAAAGCCGATGCTGGCTTTTAAACTCTGTAAATTTCTATCCTGCCACTCGTGCGGCAGTATTTTATCTCAGCATCAGTTAAAAGAAAACATTCATCTCTTGGGGCGACAGAAAGCAATAAAACATTAAAACTTTTAACTGTACTCAACATTTCTTCTTCGGGTGACAAAATGTGAAGACTATTTTTAATTGAGCTTTGGCTACGACCCGTTTCTTTGACTGCATCTACTTGAACCTTCAGTCACAGGGCTCGCGCAAGAAAGCAAGGTAATAGAATACAGCCTCAGGTCATCGCATTTAATAGTATGACTCATCATTAACACTTGGCAACAGCAATCGATCGCACGTAAGTGAAAAGAATACTTGAAAACAAGGCTGGCCTGGAGACTAAGTGCTCCATCAGATAAGTGAGAATCGTAACTCACGGCCGAGAAAAGATGGAGAGCACTGCTGTTTTTTTTTTTTCTTTTTTGCTCTGAGGACGGTTCAGATTACTGCTCATCAGCGTCACTCACACACCCACAGACAGGAAGTCACACACTCTAAACGCTTCCTTCCCCTAACAGGATGGCTGAGGTTGACCGCTCCTTATCAGCTGATACCTGACAAGGCTTGAACTAGGATTTTATCTGCCAAAAGAAACTCAATGTTATATTTATATTGTCCTGGGGAAGGGGGGCATCTTTGTTACAGCAGCAGTAAAAACATGCAGCAAACGTCCAGGTTTGTGCAGTTAATTTATCTTTCTAATTTATCTTCTACTCCCTCGTCGTTTATCTCCTTAAATGAAAGTTTAAATGTCTATACCATGATTTTCATGATCACGATTACATGTATTTTGTCTGTAATTAGAAGAAAAATGCCAACATGCATGTTTTAATTAATAAAGCTGATGTAAAGTTAAACCAATGTGCGACAGAAAACTGGTAGAGATATAGTCACATCAAAACAGAGCTACAGAGGAGGTAATTGTGTGTGGAACTTCACAAAAACTTCATAGAGCTGTCAAAAAAAAAAAAAAAACGAACTGTCCTAGAAATTCTCTTTCTGTGTGGGCTTCATTCCATTTTCTGTAAACGTTTGTCACTTTCGTTTTATTGAATGTGCAAGTAAAAAGTAAAAAGCAAGACATCCTGTTGAATTTGAGCTGAAATAATGAATGTGACACTTCAAAGCTACATGTATCATCTTGTTACAGACACATGAGAGTCTAAATGACGTTTAAAGCTGTCTTTAAGTGTTAGGAGTACAATTCTAGTGAATAAACACTGAAAGCTGAGGTTAAATTTAAAGATGAAGAGTCCAGAAACCCTGGAAGCAGGATGTGACCTCTTCACATCCAGCGGTAGCTCTGGCTCTGATCCACCACAGTCAACATTTCAGTTTAACACTAATGTAAAACTCAGCACTAAATCCAAACATTTTGAGAAATTAGGCCGTGACTGGTCATAAAGTGTGTTATAGAAGAATAGTAAGCTGTTAACTCAGACATTTTCATTTGACAGAATCCTAAAGCAGCTTGTAAACGTGTGCGGGCAGATAATTCCTGAAGTATGTGCTGTATAACTCCGGGCGCGCTTCCAGTAAATTACTACTCCTGCCTGCTAGACACTTTTGCAACTCCCTCAAATTGTCAGAGCTATCCGTTAACTTTCAAAATAGCCTCAGCAACTCGCACAAAGCCAAGAGGCTGAGGAGAAAGTAGGTCCATGAGCAGCCAACGTCTGCCAACACTACTAAGTATTTCATGCTTATTGTTTCTGTCCCTAGGCACCCAAGATTTTGAATCTTTAAAATGTACTGTGCTGTAATGCTTGCAAGCGTTCCATCCATCCACGGCCCTGCAGGGGATGCGATGCACTGCCAAAGACATCGGTTGCCATGGAAACTCTGACAGGACCTCCCTAAAAAAAAAGCCCTAATTGATAGTTGCAGATAGCTGCAGAGAATTAAGCATCAGTGGTGCTACTGTATGTACACACAGATGGACTGACAGACGAGACTGCCAGACACACGTACATGTGTGACTAGACAAAGCGTCAGATGTAAGGGTGCCCTGCTGGGACAAATCCCAAGACTTATCCTTAAATAACTCCAATTTAAAGTGGAAAAGTTGAAGAAAAAAAAAAGCCCTTTTTTTCCTGTGTCAGAAAATATAATTTCTAATTATCTGGTCTTTTAGCTTGTATTTTTTGACAGAGAAAAACAGTTCAGGCTAAAAGAAAAAAGTGCCATTCAGTTTTTTTTTTTCACCAGTTCTGAATTGCCCTAAGGGAAAAGCACTTCCCGCAAAATTTGATGAACCTGCCTCTCATTTAGTTAGACATCCCATTACTCTGCTGAAATGACTTGGAGTAAATCAGCTCGCTGCTAGAAATATAATTAGGAATGATTTTTACATTTAGTGTGGCAGCGTTATGTCCACACATGTCAATAATGCTGGAATGGTGGGTCTTTTTTATGACTGTGTTTCAGCAGCAGCAGCAGCAGCAGCAGCAGCTGCAGCAGCGACGCTGACAGAGACAGTATCGAGCCGTGAAACAACAGAAGCTCAAAGTTGTAAAGAGAAAAAAAAAAAAAAAAAATCGGCGGCTCTGCCTCCCAGTGTGTCTGCAGACAAGCCGGATCAGACAGACATCAGCTTTTTTTGTCAACACAGAGAGCTGGATGAAAATGAAGACGCTGACAGACACTTTTTGTCTTTGTTTTCTTCGCTCTGGTTGCTGCACGTCTATGACAGACTGGCAGAAAATAAGATAGATAATGGTGATGAAGTAGCTGAGAATTCAGTGGAGTTCAGGCTGTGCTGAACTTGACACAGCAGAGAGTCTGTCTCCACACACAGAGTAGCATTCTGTATTAGTACCAGATTTCTGTTCTTCAAGTATATCTTTGTTTTACACATTAAACTAAACTGATTCGTAGAAGTCAGTGGATATTCTTTATGTAACATAACCACATGTTTTTGCCGTGTTCCTTCAGATGTGATCCAAACACTCTGACTGACAAGATATATGTTCAATAAATAACTTTTACTGTCCACAATCAGTGCAGCACTGCAGTAAACTGCAGGGAGATGATTTTTAATGATTATAAAATGACTATGAATGAAAAATGAACGGCCTGTAAAAGTGAGATGACCAACTGAACTGGTTTATGGTGATACCAGTGTGTCTGACGTAGGCTGATATCCTCTGATGAATCAGTTTTGTGTCGTTGTTGCGATGACCTACACTAAACACTGTCTTTCTGTGAGCTATGGAGACATGAGTTTAGTTTCATTGTTGGTCATTTCACCACTAAAGCGGCGATTGACCAGGGTACATGAGTCAAAGTCTCCATGTACACTGATCACTCAGCTGTCGTCCCTGACAGCTTCTCCATCAGGGTGTGAATGTGTGTGATAGTCAGGTGTTCTGTATGAGTGTGACCGGTAGCAATGTAAAGTGCTTTGTGTGGGCATGAAGCCTAGAAAATGCTACATAAAAATAGCACATTTAGCAATTATAGGCTTATGACATTTAAACAGCGTTAGGAAAGTAACATAAAAGTAACTAGTTACAGTTACTAGTGACTTCTTCCAAAAAGTCTCTGAGTTAGTAACTCCACTCAGTGTCTGCGCGGTCGAGCAGTGTGAATGGTCTAACGTGTTAACATGCATTCTAAACAAAAACACAGGTTTCGGTGTGAATCTGACTTCAGCCAATCGGCATGCGGTTTCACTTCGCCCTTACCGTTTGCTCCAGAAAAGAAAAAAAAAAAAAACATTGCAGCTGCAGTAACATTTAAATGACGCACAGCAAACTTGATGCTGATACAAAGATATTAAAAGTAGAGCTGCAGACTGGAGAGGCCGGCGATCAACCCACTGACCGTCCTTCCTTCACCTCCTGAGCCACAGGAAGTGAGATCTCGTTAAAGTCAAGCACAAGCTCTTAAAACTAGACTTTGACACACAGACCCTGGTAATAAGACGGGACCTGCGTTGGCGGGTGTTATAGCTGCTTTAGTGGTGAAATGACCGACAGTAAAATCAAACCCTCTGAACTTTACCAAATGTCTACACAGCTGATACAGTGAAAGCAGAGCAGCAGCAGCAGCATCACTCTGTATTCAGGTGCAGTAGTTAATGTAGGTCATCCTACACACAATTACTGTGGTTTATTGTGTAGACTATAATACCTGTCTGGGTTTGCCTGTATGAGTAAAACATGAGATGGATTAAAATGAAACTATCTGTTCTGTGGAACAGTTCACTGAAAATTACAGTTCACACAGGTTTTTAGGTGCCAGACTTCCTGTTCTGGGGCCTTGGGGCATTTCTTTTAATCCAGCTTTGTTTACTCAGATTTTATATGTTGCATGTGATAAACTAAAACCTTCTTCTAACACAGAGCTTTATTTAGTATATAGTGACAAACTGACTCTGTGCCATTGTTGTCCAAAGCCTATTAAAAAAACGTCTCAGAGCTGTAGTGTGGCACTGGATGAGATGATCCACATGTTCCTTGTTCCATTCATGAGCACACACACACACACACACACACACACACACACACACACACACACTGTAGTTTATTTTGACACATCCTTCTGCCCTAAATACTGAGCCCCAAACGTGGATTAATCTGCTGCTGAACAGTCCCAAACAAACTGACTATTTTCTGCTGTTTGAGTCACGTTCGCTATAAACTACAACTAATGAGCCTTGTGATATATTTGTGTCTCTGTTTACATCTCCAGCAGTGATGACTGGGTTACAAGAGGGAAACTAACACATTACTGGCTGTTTTTTTTTTTTTTTTTTTTTTGTTTTTTGTTTTTTACGGGATTTGACGGCAATAACAAATTTTGTATGTCAACTACAGTACAAGTTGCAGTACAACTACAAGAATATGTGTAAATCCATTAGAAGTTATGTAACATACAGACACAAAATAAGAATAAAGAACAAGTGAATGAGTAATCTGATTCTGTTTTTTTTTATTTATTTTTTTTACTTTTTACAAGTTGCTTTAATTTTTACAAGTTTTATAAGTTTAAATCGTATTGCTGGTTTTATTGTGCTGTTTGTGATGTATATAATCTGTGCATGGTGCTAATTTAATTTCCAGGGAGGTTTACCGTTTCGATTTTATAGTTAAATTTACAGTCAGTGTGAAGTTTTAACTTATTTACTAAAGTGGATGGAAAGATGAGGTTGAAAGCGATGGAAAACACATAAGTGAAGATTTGTTTTTGTCAAATTACTGTCTTCAATAGTCTGTTTATGTCAACAAATAAACCTGTAGCCCTGTCACATTATCATCCTGTGTTAATCTGTGAATACAGGCCTCTTGATTCCCTGCCTGCTAACATCTTAAGCATGAGTGGGCCCCACAGGAATTAAATGCCTCACCCCGGCTGTGTCTGCGCTCTCCTTGATCCAACGGGCAGCACAGACCCATAAACAATCTTCACGGCTGCGAGACAGATCATGTTTTATTTCTAGACACCTCATCCACCCGGACCACGGCTCTGTTTACTCTGTGTTTCAGACTTATTGCTCTTTGTGGGGCTGTGACTGCAGTGATAGGATGTAGAGGTGAGACAGAGGAGAGGATGGACAATCATAGAGGAGGGAGGCGCTGTGGCCACTGTCATTATTCATGTGTTCAGACGTCAATTACACAGCAGCGATGATAAACAATGACACGGATTAAAGAAAATCAAAGGCTTTGCAAGTGGGACTCGAAAACAAACTGTCACAATTACATTCAGGTGTTTTACCTGTGACCTGACAACCTGACAACCTGACAACATTTGATACAGTTGATTACTGTAATTAGTCATCTACCCGATGGTAACCGAGGCTTCAGAAAGTAGTCAGACCCTTTCAGAATTGAATATGTTGTAGATTTCATTTTCAGTGAACAAAATTTGCATTTTTGACCATTAGTCTCCAGTTAATAACTCATGAGGACAAAGTAGAAATATGTTTGTTGTATATTAAAAATCAGGTGCGTCCTTTTTAACGTTTATTATTTTTGGAAGAGGCGAAGACTAATCACTACTTTCTGAAGCCATTGTAAATGACAAAAAGTTTATGTTCATATAAGAGATGACAAACTTCATATTATTTTCTATTGTAAGCAAAAATGACCCACGACAGATATTAATAATATCCTTTTTATTCTTTTCAATGGTAATCTTCCTTAGAAAATTGCACCAAAAACAACATTTATAAAAACTCAAATGACGCACATGTGCTGTGGGACCTTCTCTTTGTATGTTGATTCAAATACACAAATAGTGCTGATTTACTGAAATATAGCAGTTTATAAATAAAAGGCACAAATGAAGACGACTGCTCACCAGCAAGGATGTCTTCATGAACACGATATCTCTGGAATGCTGTGCCAGTGCCAATACCTTCAGATTTAACACAAATGCTGTCTATTATGATTCAAAGATATAATATTTAGAGTTTGTTGGTCAGAGGTCAGAGGTCAAAGTCACTGTCACATTAAAAACAAACTCTTGTGCTTGTGACCACAATATCTCAACAACACCTGCAGGAAATGTTTTCAAATATGGCAAAAATATTCATTAGCTGATGAAATTTTTTGGCTAAAGATCAAAAGTCATAACTCAACAATTCATGTGTTAATTAACCACAACTGGACTGGCAGAAGCATACAACCACAAGGAGGTAATTTGAATCTATATGGATACTGACTGGTAAATTAATTAAAATATGAACCTTAATTCTCAATCAACTCTAGTTTTCTATAAACAAAGCTTTGACAGCTATGATAATCAAATAATTGTGAACACCAAAAAAAAAATCAGAATATTATCTAGTAACTGCCTCTACAGTGTGAAGATTTGCTATTTGTCTATAAATAGAAAGAAGCTGTTTGACACAGGACAGGTGTAGTGTAGAAACCTACAGTCGTCTCATTAACTGAATCCTGTGGCGGTGAGGCTCTGCTGGTGGAGGACACCCGAAATAGCATCAAGCAAATCTGGAGAATGGAACCCATATGGCTAATGGATGTGGGTTATGGTATTGTTTTGGAAAGCTCCACAACATGCCGTCCTTCAGCTGCTACAGTGCCACAGACCTCCACAAATCATTACCACAGGATAATAGAACACACTTGATCAGACCCTGGAGGAAAAGATGCCAGGGGAGAAAAAAAGACGAGTCTGTGAATAATGATTACGGTCACCTTAGTCATATATCAGCATCGGCGAGAAGATGACTTCGATAAGGGTGTCAGCATAGAGGGCTGACAAATTTCTGCACCATCCTCAGATTTCAACATAGAGACACCCTCCTCCTCCTCCTCCTCGTCATGTCTGCTTCCTCCTGCTGCCATAATTGCTTGCTAAGGCAGAAATTAATCCATGTTGTAGCTACCAAAACACGTCTTTGCAAATTGGACATAACAGGTTGACCATCGTGAATCTGGAGTGATGACACAGCACTCCACAGAGCCTCTTTTCCACTCTTACACAAGTGTCCTCCCTCACTAAAGTTATCAGGAACCAGTAACCAAGGTCATGTTGGTATAGCAGGTGGGCCTTCGTCTGAATATTGGATGCATTCAATTAGTGCTCCAGCAAAGGCGAACGTGAGTGAAATGTAATAACTGGCTGAGGCGTGAGGGTGGCGTCCGGATTGATGCACTGAGGGGCTGCTGTAAAATAAGACTGATAGACTAACTCTTTCCCTCCCCGTCTCTCTTTTCTTTTCACAGTTTTACTGGCGTTGGCAGCCTCCCGCGCCGAGCTCGCCTCCATCGTCTGCCAGGCACGAGGCACTCCATTTGTTACTCCCAGAAGGTCACTGAAGAGCGTTTTCAGGCCTTTCCTCAATGTCCGCTTCCACCCTGCCCACAGGAGTCATTAAGATAAATAGGACAATATGCTGTCCTAGCTGCTGCTGCTGCTGCTGCTGCTGTGTGTATGTGTGTGTGTGTGTGTGTGTGTGTGTGCCATCATGACCTCTGATAGCTGAAATTAGACCTTCAGGAACTCATCTACCGCTGTCCTCTGATGAGGGCCATACTCACACACCGTGATGCATGGGTGTCATCCTGAGGTGATGTGGAGCTTGTCTTTGTGTTTGAGGTGAAATATTGCAGAGAGCGGTAAATATGACTAACCAACAGCGGTGTAGTTACTGCTGAGGACAGCGATGTCATGGAGTCAGGATTATTCCTAGGAAGTTGAAGGTTTTGGCGGCAGTGGTGTTTGTTTTTTTTTTTTTTTTTTTGTGTAAAAAAAAAGGGGCTGTCATAGTTAGAGCTTCCATAGAATTATATTTGTTGTTTTTAACAGGTAAAATGACTAAAAAAAAAAGACTTATTCATTATTTACTATCCTTTTTCCAGAATGAACTTTTGTATTATAAGAAATCAATAACTGCTCCATTGTAAATAGTATGTGAAATCAATACTTGTAGCTCTGTGAGAGAATCTGTCAGTTGTCTTGAGATTGACAGCTTTCAACTGTCACAGTGGTCCGTGCACGTGCAAAGGCCTCCGTGAAGAACCAACCAGTTAAAAAAATACAATGAATCTTCTACATGTTGTTTGTTTGTGTTTGTGAGAGTTTTTTGCGTTATGTGAAGTTGCAGAGTTGTTTTTGCCTTCGGCAAATGATGTTTCTGAATCCATGATGAGATCAGCGTTGCTCGCTTCATTGTAAACATCTGCCCGCTGCTTAAGTTCAATCAGGATAAGTCATTATGCCTCACTCCTTCTTTCTGCTTTTCCCTCTGTCTGCCAACTATTGGTGTATTTCACCCCAGTTTACAGACAGTTTTTTCCACTCACTTCATCCATCACTAGATCACCACGAACCCAAGGAATTTCCTACATGCAGTTTCACCACTTTCAAATATGATGAGATCACGATGAAGTATAATCAGCAAAGACTCGCTTGCTTTCTCCCCTTGTTTATGAACATGGGGATTAAAACAATTAGTTAATATACTTCACTCACGTAGACACAAAGTGTCTGTAGTACAAAATAATATAACATAAGTTGAAGAGATGAGATGGTCAGCAGCGGTGTAACAACGCAGTTAGATGCATTCAGAAGAAACAGCTGACAAATGCAAACAGCATCACTATTGTTAAACATATGCACAGATAATGAGCTAATGAATATACACTAGAAACATGGTAATGTCTGGTTGTTGCCTTACACCACCATCCGCACTCCTCTGACCTGTCTCCTGACAGACTCTGTCATGAATCACACACACTGCTACAACCTGCACATTCCCCACTGTCAACAGATGTGATCTTATAATCATCACTTTCAGAGATGTACTTCAGCTCGACCGACTCTTGTCTGTGCACTGTGAAGATGAACCAAAGCAGCAGCGCTTTTCATGATAATGGATGTGTCAGACTAAAAACATACAAGATAAAAAACAAAGACATTCACATCATAGATCAGCTGGGCAGAATAAAACTCATACTCCACAGGTGTTATTATTACAATAAGATATCACAGACTCCGACAACTGGGAACTGACAGGCTGAAGTAAGAGACATTTTCTCTCTGAGCAAAAAGTAAAAATGAGTCAGGAACTGGCTCAGACTTAATGAATGTCACAGAGAAACCTTCTAGCACAGGAGAGTTTTACAGACATTCCTTTGTGATATGATCTAACATCATATCATCAACTTATATTCTATAAAATCCTGGTTGATTTCCTTCACAATAACAATAAACATCAGTGTTTCAGGATTAGTAAATTAACACTAAAGAAAGCAGCAGAGCTCAGCAACATCACCATGCTACTTTAAATGAATGTTGTCCTGTTTGTGTATCCATTTATTTATTCATCAACAGTCTCAGATTACACATTAACTGTGTCAAAAACAATGTAATGTATAATATTATAACAGTAAATGAAAATGTTATTACTTCTTACGCCCATGTCCTTATTTGCCATTGAGTATTTTAAATCAGAGCTTTAAATTAAAGCTGTGCAGAGAGTGAGACAACCATCTCATTTTAAAGCCTGATCTATAGATACAGTGCAGACCTGGGAGAAGCACATATCTCCAGGAGCTTATATAAGATGTGCAACATGCAACAAAAACACACTCTGATATGTCTCATTACTTTGCATTTTTTTCGCCTTTTCATCTTCACTATCACACGCTGCTGCAGAACTTCAGGCACTTAACGTCCAACAAAAGCACTCTGACATAGTTAACACAGAGTAATGATGACAAGCAGCGCCACTGAAAATAGCACCTGTCGCCCGGGACAATAATAAATCCCCAGAGACGAGACTGATGGTGCAACCCACACTAACACAAGGACGAGGTGGGAAACGCTGAACGCTGAATGTGTGAACTGGACTTCAGTTTGAACTAATCCTCCCAAACCCCCTGAAATATCTGAGAGTCAGTGTGTCACAGTGCATAACAGACAAAAAAAAAAAAAAAAAAAAAACACAGAATATAAACCACTGGTTGATGATCCAGGAAACTGTTTAATTAAAAGTGTGTAAATTGGAATTGTTCTGGTGTTTTGTTTTGATTTTTTTTTTAGTAGAATCAGACTCCAAATTTTTGAAAAGTACATTTGAGCCTGATTCGTGGGCTGCTGCAGCAGTGATCTCCTGCAAGTTGTTTTCTGTGTGGGGAAAAGAGATCTTTTCATCTTGATAAGATTTGGAAAATAATGAAATAATAAAAGTGAAGATCCTGAGATGTCACCGCCTGAACACTGTGGGCATGAGATGAATCTTTAAACTGCTCAATCCTCTGTCTTCAGCGCCTATACACCGCTTATTTACAGAGTAAGATAAAAGTGTCCAAAACAAAAGATGTCCGAGCTGCTGTTTACCTGTTTAGCATCCTCGGCGGGACACGGCGCTGTCCTTCCAGCGGCGCTCAGCAGGAACCGGCGGGATGCCGGATGGGGGTCAGGGCGCTTCTCCTCATCTCTGGAGGATCGTGGTTCGCAGGTTACGCGGGACGAGTGGCGTCAGTGTAGAAGTCAACAAGGCTCCAGATAGGATGTTCCGCTCGGCGTGCAGCGCGCGCGCCTGAGCAGCCAGGTGCGCAAACAGAAACCATGCAGGAGGAAGTCAGTGCGCGTCCGCTCGAGACTGGATCGTTACCTCTTCACTGTCTTTAACAGACATGATTGTGAGACAGGAAACACCTTCTAAAGTCCACTTGTCCTCCTCCTGCACCCCGCGGACCAGTGGAGCTCGCTGTGGTGCCGCTGACTGAAAGGAGGAGGAGGAGGCTGCACGGGGAGAGCTGGGGCGTGTTCCAGGAGGAGGACGCAGAGAGGAGGAGGCAGATGCGCAAAGATGCTCGGCTCACTGTGAGGGCGTTAAAAGTTTCTCATTTGTGTAAGAGCATCGGGGAGTCATGTTTTCCAGATGTCTAACAACATAGAATGATTATTCCAGAGTTTAAGGGTGAGCTGCTAATTAATTACAGGGTTTAAAGTTGGATTACAGAGACTCTTCTGTCTTCTGTCTGATGAAATCTTGAAATCGATTCCAAACTGAGAGTTTTAAGGTTGAAGATAAATAAGGAATTACAAAACCACGAAGAATTAAATGCCTAAATAGCTTTCTAATACAGGACTCTTCTTAGTTATATGAAGAGTCCAAGTCAACACACACTGAAGCCACATCCAACTACATAGCTGAGTATTTTTTTTCTATCTTGTTCTGAAGGCTCAAATAGTAAAAAATCAGCCTGTAATTCACAAGGAAATAAAAAGCAAACACTTTTGTTAAACAGTTATGTTTTTTTCTTTTCTGATCATTTGTATAAATATGACCTTCGTACAGTACGTGTATGTCATACAGTGATGCACATTGCTGACACGTAGTAATTTATTGCTCAATGCGGCAAAGTGAGAGGTTAAACTGTCTGTTTTGAAACTTCTGAGAATGAAGATGTATATGTATGTATACAGAACTAAAATGTATAGTGTAATGTTTGTATGGTATGTATAATGTAATGTTTCAAACTGACATGAGCTTTGTGGACTTTAAAAAGGCATGTTGTTATGAGCCATCCAGTCCTTGTCTGACTGTGGTGAGAGCTGTGTCCCTCAACTTGGCACAAAGTCAATGGGTTGTCCTTTGTCAACAGTCCTGTTTACATACACAGGATTTAAAGATACAGTCAGTAGAACAGTTCTGTTTGGAAGTCTCAGGATTGGCTCTGGTGATGATCATGATGATGGTGCTATTGACTCCAACAGATAGTGACTTCCCACTTGAGTTGAGACAGGTTGCAGCTGTGTTAAAAGTGACAGGGTCGGCACCAGGTCAGAGGCCATGGTCCTCTGAAGGAAGTGAAGGAATTTATGTAACTCAAAGGTCTTGTTAACAGTGAAAGTAGAATGGAGTGAAGGGTTGATCAGTGGGTCAGTGCCATAATGTCATGGTGAAGAGGGAGAATGTGGAGCAAGAAGGTGTTGATTTATGTTCTGACCCTCATCTACGGTCATTGACTTTAGGTGGTGACTGAATGAACGAGAGCGCAGATCAGAAGAAAGCTGCTGCTCTGTGTTCCCTCTGCTCTGTTCCTTTGTGGTGATCATTTCAAGAAGTAAACAAAGTCTGCAAACTCCTGATTAGACAAAAATGTACTCTGTGTGTGTGTGTGTGTGTGTGTGTGTGTGTGTGTGTGTGTGTGTGTGTGTGTGGTATTTTAGCTTATATCCAACCTAAGTGAGAGGTAAAAGGGATTTCATGTCATATCAACAACATTTGAACTCCCTCTCCTCTGTGATTGCTCATATCCTCCCAAATAAGCTGTCAGTCTGACACAGCACATTTCAGTTTTCTGGTAAGCAGCTCAGTCTGTGTGAACAGGAGTCCTGCTGCTTTGTCGCTCTCTCTCCCTCTCTCACTTTATACAGAAAGCCATTTGAGGCTGGTGTCTCCCGCGCCTGCTTAGGGGCTGCCAGATGGTCCTTCCTACGTAAGAACTTTGAATTATTCAGCCGTCCCGTAGCAGATTGAAGCTGTCGTGTGTAAGACAACTTGGCTGGCCTCTTCCTGTGCCAGAGAACAAACCAGCTGATGAACGAGCACTGCTACTGCAGAGATGTTACCAAGTTATGCAACGCCACACTGAAATTTCACTGGTGCACAATTTAATCCTGACTCACAATATACCGCAGCAATGAAATGATTTTTCCCCTTTCTGATCAGAGTGTGTTATGCTTTCACAGAGAGGGATGAGAATCATAAATTATTCACCTTATCCAGCTTTTATGTGTGAATGCTGAGCTTACAGCAGCGCTGGCACATCTAGAAACAAGCAGTTAAGCTTTTTAATAGATACACAGTATCTGTTTGTTCTGCTCTCTAATGCATCACATTAAGTGAGAGTGTGTCAGACACAATTATGGAAATGACTTAAGTTGGACAAGAAGCGATGAAAAGCCATAAACCAAAACATTGTCATAAATTTTCTGAAAGACATCATGTGGGTCCTTAGATGTTTAATGTGCTACAATTACCCACACTGGCCATTAGTGATATTAGAGTGAAGCTTTACTGATGGCAGGGATCATGATTAGAGCCATAATTTAACAGGATAACTCCTGTCACTTTAAAACAGCCATTGACACTATGAATACATGCCATTACCAAATACTGCTGTATAATATATCACCACATTAGGGATAATATATGTTCCATATTTCATTTTCTTCTTATACCTCCCTCATTTGCTTCCAAATATAACCAGCTGCACTTTTTCAAGGTTGAAATGATGTGAACCGAGTGACACAGACGCGGTGGTCTCGTCTCTGTTTTTGTTTTGTTGTTAAAATGCGAGTAGGGGGCTAATCCTTTCAAAACAAGGTGAAGAAATCCACTTCACATGGAGAGTGTTGTGTGTGTGTGTGTGTGTGTGTATACCTGAGTGTGTGTGGTGTAATCACCCTGAGAGTGGCCCATTAATGTGGTTGGGGGTTGATGCTTTGATCTGCGGCTGAGTGGATGAACATCGGAACCGTCAAGCTCACCTCCTCTGCTAAAGAATCTCTTAAAATTAGGAAGAGACTTCTTATGGGAAATGGGTTAATGCCTCCTGTTCAGTGTAAAGGCCTGTCTCACTCAAACACAGCTGAGATGTGAGGCTCATTTTGAGTAAGTGGTCCAATTTCACATAAGAGCCTCTTTGCAAGAGGGAAACAAGGTAGTTATGCACTCTACACAGCAACCTGTGTGAAGTACATTCAATCTGAAACCTCACACTGTAATTGTATCAGCAAGTGCCTGCTAATTGCACCTGACTGATGTATATGTGAACGTACTGTATGAAGTGTGTGTTGATCACAGTAAATCCGCAAATCTGAAGGAATCGCTTAAAGCAATATCACACATTTTCTTATTCAATCTATTTGCCAAACAGGTAGATTTCATTTTACAAATTTACATCTTTGTCTGCACGTTATTTAATAAAAACACTATGGGCAAAATTTACAAATAAAACAAGTGCTATGGGCAAATTTGTCTTCTCAAAATGCAGTCTATATATAAGTAATCTAGAGGAAAAATCTGGAGGAACATATTGAACAATTGCTCTTTAATCGCTGTATCTGGTGAGCCACTAACTAACATCACATATTAATCTATTTAGTTTGAGTATGGAAGTATTCATCATATTCATACATGTAAAGTCAAGGTATCAAGAGGCAGTAGCAAAATATTGAGACAAACAGACACATTGTGGAAGATACTTACTGAGAATCACGAGGAGGAGCTTATCATACTCATGTACTTTACAGAAACAGGACAAAACATCAGAGGGCTTGAAGAAAAGACAATGTATAAACTTAAATTCATTGCAGGGAATGCCTTCCACAGACACACAGTAATTTTTTGAGTTTAGTGACAATTATTATTACAACACTCTGACATGTTATAGTCAAACTCAGTGGTTTAATCACAAAATTTAAAAAGTAACAATTTAAATCTCTGCAGGAGATGTGTCTGCTGTTCCAGTCCACTTGATCTCAGTCAGGTCCTCATCATGAAAATGAAAGAAAGTTTTCTATCGTATACTATCGTATCAGTTACTGTTATCATTAAATAATTGATACAATATAGATAATAATATAGTATTATAATATAATATAATACTATATTATACTGTATTATATAATAATATAATATAATATAGTATAATAATAGATAATAATATAATATATTAATAATATAAATAAATACAATATAGATAGATAGATCAATAGATCGACAGATAGATAGATAGATAGATAGATAGATAGATAGATAGATAGATAGATAGATAGATAGATAGATAGATAGATAGATAGATAGATAGATAGATAGATAGATAGATAGATAGATAGATAGATAGACAGATAGATAGATAGATAGATAGATAGATAGATATTGTATTTCAAGATGCCAGGATTCATTCCAGACCTTAACCCCATTGAGGATGTAGTGGAGAAGACTTTGTGCAGTGGTCCAAATTAACTGAAACAACACTGGACGAAAATAAATCTTGTGACACATTGAATGTTTTTTGGGTGGCGACTTTTTTTTGGCCAGGCAGTGCATATATTTTGCACTACTATGCATATATTTTGTGTATTGTTGTCACTAAATCACCAAAACTGGTTTCTTTTTATTCATTGCAACCAAATGCCTCATCAGTTTCAAACTGTAGACAGTAAACTAGTCTTCTGGTTAAAGCTGCTTGCTAGCACATATATTGACACCAACATACACAAGAGGCCGCATGTGTCAAACTTGAGGAGAGGGCGCGGTGGGCTCCAGCCGACGCAGAGAAAAGGCGAGGCTGTAAATATTCATGACAGAACTGACAGCGTGTGGAGCCTCTCCACTGGCTCTTGTCACTCCATTGATCTCTCATACATGACTTTCACGTCCAATGACCGCCCTGCCTCACCTCAATCATGCAGGAAGACGTGCCCTTTCTCCCATCCGCTTCATGTCAGTTCCTCCAGGAGATGCATGCACGCTGATCACCCCCTACATCTTGGACACCTGCATACCCTTTGTCATTATAGTCTGAACACTGTAGAATCTGAATCAGCTTGAAAATGTATTGTCTTTGCATTCTGTATATTCTCAGCAGGGTGGTTTTGATGTCCCTGACCCATCAAATCTTACTCAGAACAATACAGTGACTGTGGATGCAATGTATTATGGTTTATCGAGGATTAATTGCTGGAAAAAAAAAAAAAAACAGAACAGAACAGAACAAGTCCTGTTTAAGCTCACCAAAACTGTAGCTAAAAATATGTGATATGACAGTAAATCTAATTTCAAAGGTGCGGAATTTGGTGTCTTTTCTCACTACCCCCTTCCAGGCTTGTTTAGTCGTCTTTGGTCCATTTTGGCCACCATTTTGGTAGAAATGGTGGTGCTACAATGGCAGACTCCATGGAACATGTAAGGGTAAAGTTCTACAGTAATAATAACCTCACATGTTTTAGTTACAGGTGATTATAGACACATTTCTGCCAGTAGCTCCCCTTATATCTGACAACCCTGACCTTTAAGTATTCTTTTATCAGAAAATCTTCTTCAAACCCAGTTCGGCAGATGTTGCATCAGATCAGTTCCATCATTGTTTGTAAAGGTTTTTAACAAGGACGCAATGTATCGTATATCTATTGTTCCTGACAATACATATAATCTGTAGATAGCCCCTCAAAACCTCTAGTTAATCTGCTTTAAAGTACACATGTACATGATTTTCATAATGAAAGATTTGCTTGACACTAGAGAGTGAGAACCTCTGAGAAAATATACCTTCATACCAGCCATTGGTCAGGTTACTGTAGCACAAGTGGCTTTAAGGAAGGAGAACTATAAAATACTCTTACAAATCTCATCTAGAGACTGTACTTGCCTTTGTTCATCACTTGCTTTAGAGTCTACAGTCTTAATGTAATTGCTACAAGTTTCCTAAAGCTATCAAAAAAAACTTAGGATGTTTTTCACTGTAGTTTATTTAAATACCACATAGATACGGTGTGCACTGTGTCACTGGGGGTTTTGTTGGTCAGTTGGGACTGTTCTTCATATTTTACACAATCTTACCTTTATTTAATACATGATGTCACTTGACAGTAAATGCACTATAAGGACCTGGGTGTTGAAGTAACACTCAGTGAAGTAATTCCTGTTTTTCACAGTTTATATAATCCATTCATCCATTACATTTACCACTTATCCTCAGAGGGTCACGAGGGCTGATTTTATTATCTGTTCAATACTGTACTTTCAATATTGCACTTCAAACACAGAGATGGACTGTGATGCTCCTGAGGGGGAAACAGGGGAATGAGATTTAACTCATGTCTGAAACAGACCCTCAATGTACTTTTGAGCATTTCAACTCCTTGTTCCTGTAGTGAAACAGATCCACAGTAATTGATATGCATCATGTTGGCGCAGAGTTCTCGCTGATCTGTATTTCAATAAGGCAGAGCTTAAACTACAATATCTATACTGCATGTAGCTACATTTCAGTGCTCATGATTATTGATTTGCTGGGCACGGCGCTGCTTTCCTCAGGTAATAATTACACATATCCACTGAAAGGCACCAGGTCTGCATAATTACTTTCATAGGACCGTTTTATCCTTTTTTTTCAACATGTCATCAGTGGAACAATCAATACATTGATGGAAGAAAACCTGTATTTACCGTTGCTCAGAAAAGATATTACAGATACACATGGTTGTGGTTTTGCATGCTGCGTGCAGCAGCGGAGCCTGAGACACTCTGTTCATCCTGATGTTCCCCCTTCATCCCCTCTGGCCCTTGTTCTGGTCATGCTTCACGAACCCTGGCTGATGTACAGGTGGATTTCAGAAATGCGGGGCCCTGGGAAGACAGGGGTCACAGCCTGTTTGCAGAGAGGATGAAGAAATCGGTCATTATCCTCTGCAAGCCATTCCTCTCACGCTGCCTGGGACTTGACTGTTAATTGCCCCGAGAATTCGTCCAAACAGAAAGACGAGGAGGAAAATGACACAGATGAGGCTGGGAATCAATGCGGTTTCAGCCGACCATACACATAATTTTATCTTCTTTACAGAAATCAGTATTAATGCACAATTTAATGAATGCGGTTCAATTTGATCTGTAAGACTAAAATTCAAAACTCAAATTTTAACCTTAACCTTCGTCTGAACAAGTGCATAACTTTCTCTCAGCAAATCAGATTATTGTTCTCTTTAACACTTTGACATCTTAATAAAGGTAAGACTGCATAATATCAAAAAACAGTCTGCTACCTGTCAGCAAAGTAGTGGAGCCTCCAGAAAAGAACAGAAATGCATCAATTTACAACATAATGTTCATTTCAGATTAGGCTTTGAATTCATTTAAACTAATTAGATTCATTATGTGATTAATGCTATAAGATGCTGAATGCTATTAGAACCCCAGAACCTTCCTATACAAACACACACACACATATATACATATATATATTATATATATATATATATATATATATATATATATAGATAGATAGATAGATAGATAGATAGATAGATAGATAGATAGATAGATAGATAGATATACACTGTACATGAAAGTCAGTGAAGTTAGCAGGGCTCAGAACTGAGCATGTAGAAACTTAATGGGGTAAGTTCATCGCCTTCAGGGAAAAGAAAGCCAATCCATCGGCAGGAGGAAACGTTGAGGAGCAGCAAGGCGTTCTGTGAGTCAAACCAGGTCACGATGAAAAGAAAAAGAAACTGGGCTTGAGGGAATTTTTGGCCTTCACTTTTATTCTTCCTTTATTGTTTGAGAGTCATTTTCATTTATTCTTTCATTTGCAGCAACAGTCTGAGAGGTCTGTGAGTTTTACTAAGCTAATACACTTAAACTGAACAGAGGCCAATTAAATTTGATTCTTTGGATGTTAACCTGTAAACCTCCTTTCCTGAGATCTCAGCAGATGGGTAAGACCTGTATTTCACATACTGTGCCATCGGCCTGTGGACTGAGAGCAAAATGCCAACATCACCAGCTGCTGAAGAAACCACTGTACAAGCACGATACAACCCATGAGCCGCTTCATCCCTGCAGGAGAAAGGATTAAGAAAAGCATTAGAAGGCAGGAATATTATAAAATAGTGAAGGCTGAGCAGAGTCTGCAGTCAATCCTGTTGGATACTGCAGCATTAAGACCACTGTAGACTCTAGAGACTGTTTGATTTTGTTTTTTCCTGTTTTTGTTCTGCTTGTAGAAACAAGCTTTTTCATCATTGACTGTAAGATGTTTGGAGAGAACAATAGTCTTAGAAGTCTTTGAGCAGTAATTGAAATTATCTTTTAAGCACTAATGCATGGTAATCAGGTTTAATGTTGAATGATCCACAGTATATTTATCCAATAATGTCTTTATACTTATATTATTATATGAGCCAGTAGGTTGAACTGTACATGTCAGATCAGTCCAGGGATCGTATGTGTTGAACAACACCTGGTGGCAACACCTGCTGTTCTCACATCTTTGAATCTGTAAATGATGAAAATAAAAATACACATGCCTTTAATATGCCTTTTAATTCTTTACAATAAAATCTGCTTGAAGGATGAGATTAATGTCAACCAATAGAAGCAGATGGCTGAGCAGTTTTTCTCTCTTTCTTTTCACTGTCACCAGGTGCTGCTCACTGTAGGAACTGTGAGCTTCTCTCTATGATATTGTGAAGATTCGACCTGACAATGTAAAGTGCTGTGAAATAAATGTATTTTGTAATTCTGGCACTAAATAACATTGAATTGAATTGAATCAAACTGAATTTAGTTGACTTGGTCATGTTGAACTCCAAAAGATTTATGAGAGGCACTAAACTACAAGCAGTTCACTTGCAAAATCCAGGTTACCTGAATGTCTGTAAAGGTTTGCAGACATATTTCTATGCACTTTGAAATTCCTTCCACTGCTGTAGCTGTATGAGAGAACATAGAGAAAACTTCCAGGTTGACTCTTGGGGTTGCTTATGGCCCTCTAGAGGATAAATATCAGCAACTCTCCACCTGCCAAACAGAACTGAAGAAGCCTGTTGGATAAGAGGTGAAATGTCTTTAGGGATTTCAACCAAGTTCAACCTGCATCTCTGCCATTTGATGGACTATTTCATTATAATCAATATTATCGTTATTATCATCACTACATTGTGTAAGTTCTTTCTATATTGTGATCAGATCATTATCTGGAAATTAGAAAGCTGTTGGGTTTGTCATATCAAAGGTAAGGAAAATTAATGCTATCTTTGCACTCTTTTGCACAAGTCAGAACCACCCACTGGGCATACACCTTACACACCTGCTAGCCCTGTCTTTATCCAATCATCATCTGACATGGCGATTTCAACCAATCAATCTCAAGCCACAAGGATTTAAAAGTGTCATTTCTCTCTGCTCTCATTCAGCTGTCATTTCAGCATTGTGCATCAGCAAGACCCACCACATCCCATTTACCGCCTTAACCTGGTTGTCAGTCTCCCTCCAGTCAAGCCACTGTTTGAAGACCTCTTCACGGCAACACTCATCCTCTAGCTCCTTCTCCACCACCACCAGCGTCTAGGCCCAAGCAAGGTCCATGCACCGCCTCCATAGTTCCCATATCCTGCCGGGGTCTAAGCGTCAAAGATTCTTGTGTGGTCAATAAAATTCATTTTATAGTTGCACACTCTTGTTAGTCTCTCCTGATTGAACTGGGTTAAGAAAGCAGAAAGCAGAAGGAAAAAATCAAAACAGGCCTCAAAATGTTTAAATCTACCACAGGGAAACTCAGCTGCTGACAGTTAAGACAGACAAGACAGAGCTGGGTGTGTTATGTTATTAGTGGCTGTAAGAGAATGGTTTCCATCTACACACACAGAAAATCTTGGGTGTGTTTAGATGGAAGTTGCATAAATGTCAAGGTACATGTGTGGCTGTATGGCTGTATGTGTGTGAATGGATGAATGTGATCTGTTGTGTAAAACATTCAGAGTGTTCTCAAACACTAGTAAAGTGCTATATAAATACATTCTATTTACTATTCACTATAAAGGGTTCAGATATACTGCATATTGTGTAATTATGTGTTTTCCAGATAAAGTGTGGAAAGTGTTTCCAGTATTAGCAAGAACCTTGATACGTTCACCCGAGGCATAATAAAGCATATCCACTTTTTTTTTCTTCTTCTTCTTCTTCTTCTTCTTCTTCTTATTATTATTATTATAGTAATAATTTGCTGTTTGCTTGAGTCGGTACGTTTCATTTCTCTGCCAAGTAAGATGTTTGAAAGGTGCCGTTTATTGATTATATTGTATATTGTATATCAATCAAATGTGGTAGGACTCAAATGACTCAGTTAAATAGACGTCTAGATTCATGACTTGTGAATGATTTTAGTAGGGCTAATGATTCGGATCCCAAATCTTTTTTCAATTACTACACCACTTCTGATCACAATACAAGTGGTATTATCACTTAATACACGTGGTAAATGACGTTAAGTACTGATCTCCTTTTACTTTGTCTCACTAATTAAGAAGGTGTTTTCATAATGAACGTATCCTAGTGCTCCTGTAAAATTGTCTTATTAATGACTAAATGTAATATAAATGTTGTATCTTCTGTCTCCAACTTTGCTGAAAAGGTCGAGTCCCTCTGTTCTTACAACCTTGCGCTGTTGTCCTTGTGTGATTTTGGAAATAAACAGTAATGGTAACAACCACCTGTATCATGCTTGAATGACTAAAACGATGGTCATCACCTCGTGGGGAAAACAAGGATTAATGAAATAATAGTGAAATGGAGAAGCTCAGTGTCACTCTGCTTTAGATCATAAAGCAGAGTGTCAGTTTGATTTATGAGTGTCAAATACATGTTAAAAAATTACGGCCTCGGTGATATCAGGTTGCTAAAATCCCATCTTCAACATCTTTCTGTCTTTCAACTGGGTACTCAGCTCAATGGATTTAATAACACGCATGAATGGATAGGCTTTCTTTCTCTTTTGGTAAAGAAAGAAATTTGTTGCAGTAATTTTTTTCTCCCCCGCCTCTTTCTGCCATTAGTAAGCAATCAATGTCCTGTTGCCCTTTTAATGCCTTCCACCACATTCTTGCTGAAAGTCGGGAACACTTCAAGGTATCTGCTTCAACTTCCTCCAGCTGCCCCTTCATTTCTGCTCAGCAGTTGGTACAAATAATAAAGATGATGTCCGCTGAGTAATGATTTCCCATTTTCTTCTTACTTGTACCCTGTTATTAGTTAGATCAGTATGGCAGTGAAAATTAATTTTCTTTTCACTTAGAGGGGACATTACCATGATTAATTTCAGCATGAAGAGGAGGAAACTGGAGGATTGCTGCAATATGAGGAGTGAAATCAATTTGCTCTGATGTGAGAAGAGCTGGGGAATGTGGGGTATAAACAAGTATGAAATTACCCTCTCTGTCTTCTCTTCTAATAGCAAGAGAGCATCACTTGGCAAAGCCCCTTTGTGCTGGAAATGTGACCCTCTGTGGCCTCCACTGAGATGACGAGAAGAACTTGGAAATGAAATCCTCTCTATCTATCGGCCATTATTTCAATATCACACGCACCACTTGTGTGGCTGGCAACTGGAAAATCAATTTGTAAGGCAAAGATAAAGGACAAAAATTAAATTCAGTGATGCCTCTGTTTGGTTTTATATGGAAGAAAATCATTGCTGTAATAATTTAGATTACATCAGCAACTCAATGTCAAATTTTGAAATGCAATCAATACTGAATAGTTAAAGCAGTGAAAATTTAAATACCACTGAATTTATCAATCTGCAATATTTCGTTCTTAAAAACATCTCACTCAATTATTCAACATATGGTCTCAATTTCACTTTGAAAATCTCAAGAGTAAATAACAACTTGCGCAGATGAAAAATTAAAAACTATTTCCAGTATGTATTTAGCATTCAAATAGAGAAAAACACTCTGTGAGGAGCTGAATTCAGATCTAAAAAGTCAAAATTTCTAGTTGCTCTGACACACTTGCTGTCTGATGAAGTCTGATGCAATAATTCAACATAAAAAATTGAGATCTGAAAATACATTGTTGTGGTTCCTGTTTCCCAAACGTTTGATCCTCTCCATCTATCCATACCCTTTTCACACCAGCCCCTTTTCGTCCCTTTGTAGCAGTGTGTTTCTCTTTATACTGTATATTCTGTGGCCTGTGTGTATGTGCCTGTGTTCACTCTGCTTGTCCACTGAACACCACAACCATCAAAAATGCAAGCAAGCCTAAAAGGAATTGATCCATCCTGTTACCATGCATGCTTACAGGACAGAGAACTATACCTGTTACTGGATACCATGTTCACTATTTGTTCTGATAAAAGTTCAGACATTTGGGGGCCTATATAGAGTTTTTCTCCAGTTAAGATTGCTGACAGCTTCACAGCCAACATTCCCACTAGCCAGACTGCCTGAATTCCTGTTGGCTGCCACAATCATATGGCTCATCCGTTATTGGACCAAAAGAATGAATTGGTCAGACAGAACTGAAGTCTTTCTGATGAGAGGTGTTATGTATTATGTATTAAGTAATATGTATTAATAAACTAAAGTATGATCGAGGAGTACCAAAGTACTCCTGGATAATACTTTAGTACATACACATTGGAAAACATAATGGTGGTCTCTTAGTGGCAAGAAGAAGCCCCTTATTGTCTGTGGTCAAACACCATGAAAAAGTCACTGTTGCTGACATGGAAATTATGAATTAGCTTAACGCTGTCTGAAGAACACTGTAGTGTTCTTAAGAAATTACACCTTCCATAAATGGAACTGAAAGGATTTAACTTTCGTTTGATGTATTTCATTACTCTAATTCATTTAGACCTCTTGTTTTGTATTTTCATGAGTTATACACGTCAAATCTGCAGCAGCTTTCATTTAATTTCATACAAGGTCAGTCAGACTAGACTGGTAATCCTCATGGCCAAGTTAATGTCCAGACAGAGTGGACATCAAGGCTTATCTGAGAGACTGAACTGAACCTGGCGTGGTCGTGCCTCACTCTCGCTCTGAGAAGCATGAAGGTTGCTTACCAGCCATTACAGGCAGGCACTGAAAGTCATCACAGTTGACAGATCAAGATGGATGGCTGAACTCTTGGTCTTATCTTGGCTTGCTGAGGATCTTTACTGCAACATGAATGAAGACAGATGAGTACTAAATGCAGGCTGATTTTGGAAGATGCTCTGTGGGCCAGAGGATCGTCCAGGTGAGCAAGGCCGGCATCCTTGGCTGCCGGAGCGACTCAAGCTCGGCGTCTATAGGGATGGACCCGCTCACTGATTAGAGAGGAAAGGGGTGAGATGGGCTGCCAGTGTTTTTCATCAGTTGGTCTTAGACAGAGCATTGATGTATGACAGGAGCTTTCCTCTAACACTTGGTCTGGTGGATCAATAGTGTGAGAGTTGGCTGAGCCGGGGAGGGATCTCATGAACAACAGGCTGCTTCAGACTAAGAATGATGGTGGGCCTTTCTCCTAGGCCCTTAGACACTGGGGAGTGACTGAGGCTGTGATTACATATGGAACACTACACAGCCTCTGAAACTCATCATTCCTCTGTGGACTGAGATACTCAATGCAGAAAGTGAAATAACTTGAGAGCTGTTCCTCTTACTTCTGAAGCCTTCCATGTAGTTGTCAGCTCATTCAGTTTGTTGTTCTTTTCTTAGAAATTTAGCTTTTTGAATTTATTTTGTGCCTTCAATTACTGGCCAAGCTCAGACTAGTAATTTCACTGTAGGCTAGTTGAAGTAGTTAAAAGGAAAAGACGGTCAAAGGCGCTTTTAAGAAAACAACAAACTTTAACTGTGAACTGTTAACACAGTCTAATCATATAATAATGACTGAGAATGTCACCCACATATCTGCCACTACCTTTAATCATTTGACTTGAAAGTGAATGTGAACTTTTTTGAGTGTGCACCAAGTGTTCTCTGATGGTAACTACATTAGCAAGATGGCAGAGATAGCAAACACATTCTACAGGCTCTAAAATCACAAATACAAGTCCAGAAGTACAAGAACAGATACAGAAAATGTAATTAATAACAAAACATAAAATAAATAAAGAGGCACTGTTTTACCCTGATGTGGAAACCAACCCGAATTGAGCGGTTGGCTTGGAATTTTTATAAGTAGCTAATATTTTTCGAGATGCTATAACACAACAACATAAATTTTGATCTAAATCTCACCCTAATTTGAAAAGATTTTCATATAGGCTACTACACAGACTGTGAACATACCATGAGAATCTTAGAGAATCCATACACTGGAATTAAATTTATATTAGTAGAAGTAAAACTACTAATGATACTAAAATAGTCAAGTTCAATTTACCTTTTACTTTTAAACCAAAAATGAAGACGAATAAATTTTCTTGGACAGAAATTGTGTGCTAAGTGGCTTCCCCTTTACTGAACAGTCAGTCTGTCAGAGTCACAGCCACATGAGGGCTCATCAAGGGCAATGATTTCAATGATGATCAAAGAGTTCAAGTTTGCCCCAGATGTCACTGTTTCTTTTTTTCTTATTGGAAAAAGCTACAAAGGGAGTTTTTAAAAGTCAGTAGATCTAAAAAGAGAATGGCTGAGTTAGGAACACTGCTGGAAAAAGCACTTGCAATTTGTTCACCAAGTTTTTAATGCCATTAAAGATCAGTGATGGCTATATCCAGAAGACTATGTAAGATCCTGCTGTGAAACATCAGACTCATGTCATTTCATCACACAATAGACACAAACTTACTTTAAATTCCAAACCTGCTAAAGAAAATTACATGTTTTAACATACCCCATATATGAATCCTCTCGCAAACAGTCACTTACCAGCTAATGCTGACTAGGCAAGGCTTCATAGCTCAGTGGATAGATCACTGGTCTTGTAAACCAGGGGTTTACAAGATGCAGCATTTATACTGGGTTGGGTGATATCGTATCTTGTTTTTGAAAAACTTATATAGTCATCTTATATTGATACCAGGATATTCACTAGATATGTAATAGCAAAGCTGCTTCAAGTTCATGCTAGCCAGCATACCTGGAATTTATCTACTGTTGTTTCTTCGTATTCCTTCCCTGTGATTCAAGAGTTCAGACATCATTACATCATAACTCAATCTTCAACCATGAAACTTAAAATTAATTGAATGGACTCACATTTTCCACCATGAGTGTCAGCAGACAGTAACTCTACTATGACTGATAGGAGCAAAGGGACAGTGCTCAGTCAGTCATCGTGTCTGCTGGGACAGGGCTTCCATCCGACTGCTCGTTCACTGCTAGATAGTGAACTGCTAACCTGGCAGAACACACTTGAACCTTGACTCAGACGACATGAAAACAGCGCTCCTCTGAGGATCAACGAGCCATTTAAACTTGCTGACTTTGATCATTTTTACTGGAATGTCATGAAAGGCCTTAATAAATCAATTAGATTAAAAGAAACATATCTGTCATGTTCATTTAATAGCATACTGGACACTGTTAGTGTTCGACAAGGGTGTCATAACATGGATTGATGGAGCTGAAACACATTTAGGGGATTGATGGGATTTCATTTGATTTCATTACTGTAGATTCAAAATTAAGTGCAAGCAGCCGTCAGTGAGATTATGTATTTTTAGTCATCTTTCAAGTGGACTGACTTAACACTAGCTTATCCTCTTTCTATTGCATAAGCATGAAGGACAATAATCTTGATAGATTCTGACAAAAAAAGAACTCTGTAAAGATCAGAACACCCACAGTGAGAGTACACACAGATAACAACTGTATTATGATTACATTGATTAATTTAGATTATCTGTTCTTTTTTGCTTCTGCTCTGTTTTTCCCAATAGACCAAAAGAATGTCAGTCGTGTTAATTGTACTTGGGATCTTACATTTCCTTCTCCCCCTTTTCCTATCACACAAAGAGTGCCATAATGCTAAAATTCATTTAAATGTGATCTGTCCTTCCGTCCGTCGTCCGTCCATCCATCCATCATCATTTTCAGCCACATATCTGATGGTCTTATCTCATTCTCAGACTCGATGTGATGTATAACATCTTCAACACATTCTGGTATACTCCGAGGCGTCCCACCAGTTGGTATCCTTCACCTGGTATGCTGCAACAAAGTTTGGCTGGTCAACAGCAGTAGCAGTAAATCAACAGTTTATCGCTTTATTTTGGATTTAAACCATGTGCATGCTTTACAAAGGTAAAGACGGTATCCTGACAGGTAACACTCGGGCTTTTCCAGCCTATGAAGGTCTAAAGTACTCACCATTTTACTAGTTGATCTCTAACAACATTCTGCACAAACTGTGTCATAAGCTCTATCTAGTGTGCTGAGTTCAGGATCAGCAGAGTGCAAGAGGTGTCTTACCACCAGACAGTTCTGCTGGCTGATCAGAGGGGAAACAATTTCTCTGACATCTGTGTAATTTTAGATACTGTAGCTTGTACAGTGGTGTTGTTATAATACTGTGGGTTTGCAGTAATTGTCAAATGAAAGGTAGATTCAAGGAGGAATAACGTTATAACCTGAGAGACACACTGGCAATTAACCAATGTTTATTCATATAAAGGAAGAGGTGGGGTATCAAGATCTGTCAGGAAGCACAAAAGAATTTTCTATTTTTATTCTTTATGTTGATCTGTCCTTTCTTATTCAGTAAGTATAGATGCAAGGTCACTCTCAGGTAGCTTTGGTTCACTGCTTGACCCTCACAAGTATACAGCTTCTTCCACTGCTAATCCACAGTTACAAAGGAAGGCTTGAATGTGGGAGACACAGACACCTGGAGACAATATGTGGACTCTGTATCTCTGATGACAGGACTGATAAGATGTCTTTGTGAGACAAAGAAAAAGGTGTATAATCAAGGAATCAACTTGAGTTAGGTTAGACATGAGTTCCTATTTAAGTTCATGTATCCAACTACATAATCACCCTATGTATGGTCCACTGGTCCATGATGTGAACACCTGGGCTTCATATTACACTCTAAGAGGACTGTTATGAGATTTGGGGTCTTTGAGTCTAAGATTTTGATGCATCCAGTTGCAATAAATATTTCTGCTGACCTCAGCTTTCATCCTGCTCATGGGAATTTCCAGGTTCTGAGTAAAAAAATATGATTCTGGGCATGCGCCATGGGAGAAGGTATGGGCTGGTGGGGGGACACTGGCCAGGTGTTTGAGCAATTATTTCTTCTCTGTTCCACCCAAAGGAAATCTTCCAACAAAAAGCAGCACAAAGTAACACAGCAAATGTGGCCTCAGGCTGTCACACATGCAGTGAAAGATCTGGCTTTGGTCAACTGTTGTAATGTGTGCTTAAAGTGTATTTTCTTTTTAACCACGGTTGGCCATTGTGGTTTTTGGACCAGAATTGTGTGAGGTGGCTGTACTGTGAGTGGTCACTTTGGGAACTAGGAATTATCACTATTGTTTAGTTCCCCACACAAAATATAGCACTTCCTTTCTGTAGAGTTCAGAGTGTTGCAATTTTTTGCTCATTGTTCGGTACCATTCATTTGAGAATTATATACAGTTGAACTAGTGGTAGAAATCAACAGGAGTGTGTTGATAGAGTTACGTGTCTGTCATATTTGGTGCATCACCAGCACAACGTGTAACTCACCTCTCAAGAGTTATTGGTATCGAACAATAGGAGACTGGTGGAAATTGTCAGCGGACAACAGGCTGAGACAATCAACATCAATTCCTTCTGCTGTGGCCTTATATACCAAGTAGTCACACTGATGGTGGCTGAGCCCAGTTATGACCTCATGAAAGATGATAACATAATCCTTGTGTGGTCTGTTTCTCTGCCACTCCAACACTGAAATCTGTCTGATTTATACTTTTTTTCCATTTTGAGAAAAGTTAGTTCAAAGAAGCATAAAGGTGATTCATAACAGATGATATCTGGGGGAAGGCTGCAGGTCGGTGCCAATAATGGTTGCCAGGGTTGATGTTGTTTTCAGGCACAGAGTTGAGCGATGAGCATGAATCACCACTGTGTGAAGCAACTCCAGACAAGAGATGGTAAAATGTGTGATTTGCAATGAAAAAAAACAATGGAATAAAAGCAAATGACATGAAAAACACAGAGTTTGATGGATTAAATTTAGGAAAAAACTGTTGTAACTGTTGAAAAAATTGTTCAAATAAATACAGAACTTAAATGAAAATGTGGTTCATACATTCATAGACATACACATTAAAAACTATTTCTGTCAATATGCAAATGCATGTCAAATGCATTCATTTGTGCATTCATCTAACCATATAAAACCCACTTTGGACAATTATCTAGATTTCTTATGTTAAAGTGTTAAAGTGTGTATTTATGACTTTTATATATTGAGTCTATTGTTTAGTAAAATACAATGGTCTGAGAGTCTGAGAGACAGAATACAGAATAAGATTAAGTATTGAGAGATGGACTCATAGCTTCATTTTTTTTCTAATGGTGCTTGTTGACAGTGTCAAAAAGATGGATGAATATGGTAGGTCAGATCTCCCAGCATGTGCGTCTGTGGCTGTATCTGTTGCAGCGCTGCATCTGCATCATTTCTTTCATGTACAGTCAAGTGAACACGTTCCATAATTCATGACTTTGTTTGCATGTTAATTAGTAAATATTCTGAGATATGTCAGGCTTTAATGGCTAATGGGGCTGAAAGGTCAGGTCAGTCAAGAGCTTGTGACAGTGTGACAGCCACTGAAAACATGAGGAAAAAAATAGGGTGTATGAAAATGATTCAGGGTCCTAATGGCCTCACCTTGAGTGTCTGTCATTAACAGGAGTGGGCAGAGAGTGCTTCATTAATGTAAAACATTTTCATTTTGTTTGTTTTTTTTAGTATCAGTGATCAGTGATTTTTTGAGTATCAGTGATACAACCAAAATTAATTAGAAGCGTGGGTATTTTCATATAATCCTGTGTTTGAGTTATAAACTGATAGATCAGTATTGCACAAAACTGTGCAAAGTTGCTAAGGAACTGGAATTAATTTATAGCTAATGAGTCTATTAATAGATCATTTGTAGTTCCATAATGACTGTGACTTCAGAACTATGAAGTAGATCATGATGACTTATAAGACAACAGACTGTGAAATGTTATATTAATGAAACACCAGATGATAATTAGTTCATAAATATCTGCAAATTGACAAACTAACCACTTTACCCTGAACTCACTGCTGAGCAGCACAGAGCAGTTACTTTTCATACATCAATGATGATCATCACTGATCTTATTGTGCAATCGGAACTGAGGTGATACATCCTACTATATTTATACAAACCCCACATCCACAGATGATCACAGACTCTTAGACTTAAAGCCAGCAGGAACATGTCCACTGTCAAAGACCCATTACTCCCAACCATAGACTACATGAAGAGATGGACAACATGACACCTCACAAAAACAAACCAAAATATCTCAATTGACAGATCTCAACATCTCAAGACTGTCGAGCCAGGACCATTTGGGGGCCACCTAGGTGCTAATGTCCCAGGTCTAGCCCCGAGACTTTTATGGTCAGATTGTCAGACCACTAGCCTCTCCGGATTATTCTTCAGCCAGCCCCCTTTTGTGAAAAACATCACCAACACCGCCCATTTTCAAACAGGATGGGAGGTTCAAGCAAGCCAAAACAAATGACTAGCGGCAAGTAAACAATCATTTCTGTCAATCTTTTTAATTCCAGTTGTAGCAGATCTACATTGGTCTGCTGTAAAAGGTTAGCTTGCTAACTGCCACTAGCATAGCTTATACTGCAACCAGCAGTTTCTTAAGTTTTTCTCGGACCTGGAGGGTAGCTCTCTGGATGCTTACCTTGATAAGCTCTGCCGCGATGTGTTTCATGACCTCCTCGCTTCGAGAGAAGAGCACGAACATCATCGTGAGACCAGAACTGTCAATCCATCGTTCTCCATAGCAGTAAAAATCATAAATACATTTCTTTACTTACATATTCAGAGCCTCTACATGCTGTCTCCACACCTACAGCTACGGTTTGACTCTGCCTTAACGCTGACATCGCCTCTAGCCCCTCTCCGGCCCCGTGTGGCCCAATGTTTTGGTCGGGCTACACGTAGCACCAGTTAGCACCAGCTCGAGACGGTGTGAAAGCCATTAGCCCTGGCTGGCTCAGCTTTGGCCTGTCAGTGTGAAGCTGGCTCATCACCTCCTCATGGCTTCCTGCAGTCTGCACCCACCATGTTGGTAGGTAGGACATGGGCCAAATGAATTTTTCTCTAAGGTTGGTTTCTGTCACCCAGGCCATACATCAGTCAATGATGTATTTATGTGTGCATGATGTGTGCATAATGTATTTAATGTTCAAAAGATGGTGTCAAATGTTACAATAGACAGATGAGACTGACTTGCAGTTGGATGTTGTTTTAGGTGGACTTTGGTAGCGCAGCTCCACTTCCTGATCCCAACTAGATATGTCTGTGTGTGACCCTTAGTCTTTATGCACTAATGTACTTATGCACTACCCATCAACATTTTTTCTGAACTCAGCTGGGTTATGAAGAAATGGAGTCAAGTCCCATAATACAGGTAAACCAGCAAATTTTAAAATGTTGACCATCACATGCTGATTCCTGTTGCTGCCTACTATGATACTATAGCTTAGCTTTAAGAAGGTTTAAGGCATAGAGCTTAGTCTGATAGTGGTATTATGGTATATGTTCACTGTTAAAAGAAACCAACATTGACTGATAGTAGGAGATGGTAAACAACAAGCAAATGTTAAAGTCCCACACCTTGTAAACACCCAGACCTGGAGTGTAATGAAGAAAAAGTGGTAAACAACAAGGTTAAGCAAAAAAACCAAGGTAAAGTGGGATCATATGTTCATAAAAATACACAGGAAAAAACAAAACAAAAAAAAAACAATTAATACCATGAGGATTGTCACTTCTTGACCAAGCTGTTCATTAGGCACAGTGTTAGTGAACGCAACCACACAGTGGCATGTCCTTCTCTTACAGGCTGTAAAGGTCCAGGAGGGCTCATCAAGGACAGAGACGTTTCATTTGGCCTTGTTATGTCGGAGTCAGAAAATGGCTGTGAACCTCCGATGGCTGGATGAGTGCTGGAAGATCCACTTAAGGCTAAGCCAATCTCTTCTTTTTGCATATCGCTGAAACATCACTTAACATTTCACCTCAACACTTCAACTTCACAGTGTTATAAAAGTGACACATATTGCCTACTAAAGGAAATGGGAGCATGAAATGGACCATAAATCATGACAAGCACCGCTCTCCGGAAACATGGTGATGAGTTCCTCCAACCTGGGTCTAAATATTATGACTCAGTTGAGGATGTGTGGTGCGCTGCTCGCAATCAGATGGAATGCAGATTGTCAGCTGTTGTACAAAACAGATGTTGTGTTGTACTTAAGAATGTTGAACACTGTGAAACTGGTTGGCAGCAAGGTGCCAGAGAACACTAAGTCCAGGAACCACAGTATGAAAATTACACTACATGTTTCATAAAAGCGCTTAGGCAACATGGTTCTAATTATGTCTGCTTTTAAAAGTTAATTTTAAAGGAAATGGTAAGGGAATGATGATTAATGAACACTCTAAAAGGGTTTATCCAAAAGGGAGACAAGACCACCATCATCAGGAGGCAGGAGCACAGATTATAACATCTTTCTGTGAGCACTGGGAGGAAGGAAACAGATGGTAGGTATATAAATAAGTGCTTCTTGAAAGGAGGTGTTCTTGAGGCCTTTGCTTTCCTTTCTAACACTGAGCCCACCTGAGGGAGGGTGGTGAATAGGGGTGATCAAGATGTGAAGGGTTCCTCATGGTTACATTTACTTAATTGATTAGCTAACATGAGTGGATGTCTTCCAGGCTTGGACGGAGGATGCCAATAATCCCTAAGCCATTTACAGTATCTTCTGTGGGTTCTTCCTCTTCTCTGTAATGGAGAACCACAGAGTGCAGCGGTAAGCCACAAGACTAATGACACTTGAAAAAGTGTATGAAGAGGTATAAAACCACGCTAACAGTATTAAAATGAAACCAAAACCAAAAAAAAAAAAAAGAACAGGATTACAGATGTAGGATCGCCAAAAGCAATCTTTAGTAGACTGCTGCAAGAAAAGATGCAACCGTGGTCCAGGAACAACACAGTGAAGATGTTAATCGAGGTTTTCCATTACTGGAGACTTAATTATGCCCAGGCATGCTGGTCCATGGGCATGATGTCAGTGTTTTTCCACTGTGTTGTATAACATGGTAAAGTAGTTTGTAGTAGTCGCTGAAACATCAGCTACTAGAAAAATTAGTCTTATCCATGCAAGTACACTGGAGTAAAAGGTTTATGTAAAAGCTACACAAGTATTGATAGTTAAGTTTAAAAAGGAGGTTTCTGTCTTGTCCTCAGCAGAATTAGTTCCGCCACTGAGGACACACTAAAGGGACCTATGTAAAGGAATGTTGCACATCTAAATTAGATCAAGACAGGCTGACGATTTATGATTGAAGACAGATCATTGATGAAAGTAATGGGTAGAAATGTATCAGACTAACTGGAGGAGTCCTGACATAAAATAATAACCTTTATTTATCCAGGTTAGTCTCACTGAGATATAGAATCTCTTTTTCAAGAGAGACCTGGCCAAGACAGCAGCACAAACAAATAGTTTCATAAAAAAAAAAAAAAAAAAAACATAAAACAAACACAAAAGACACAAAAAGGCAAAGTGCAATCTAGAATTGAAAGAACTAAAATACCATTAATTAAAACATTCGCAGGTATGGGTGGACTCATGTTCTATGTCTTTAACATAAACTTTAAAATCATGTAAGGAGATTAGACACTGTAATTTTTTTAAATATTTTTTGAGAGTGTTTTCTGTAGATCAGAAAACTGTAAGACACATCAGAAGTAAAAATTAGTGAGGTGTTGCTGTAAACCTTTGGAGAAACAAAATGAAAGGAGATGTGTGGAACAATGCACTGGTGGGAGTCTTCCTCTCTGAGCAACCACCCTGCTTTTGCATTCCAGTGCATGACAGGTAAACCGGTGTGAGAGAATAAGAACGAATAAATTGGATTTGCCAGCAAATGAGAATCAGTGATAACGACAGAACAGCACAGGCTAATTGAGTCCAATCCACAGCAGGCTGGATTAATTAAGGGGCAGAGGAGAGCGCCTATCGATTCAGTTCCTAAAGATCTTCCTAACTGGACAACAGGGTCGGTAACGATCGGTACAATGTGTCTATACTATTGTGTCCCTTTACAGAAATAAATTAAAACAGCGACAATGCATTGACACTTTGGGAAAGTTTTGGATAGTTTTAGTATACTTATAAATGAAGGAAATCTTCAAATGATACATTCACTGAAATCAGTTTAAAAGGTGAAATCTTTTTCAGAATGTTATGTAAGAGCTTCGGGGTCATTTCGTGTTGGTTTTGCCTTTAATTAAGTGAATTAATGTCATGTAGTGATGTAGTGATAATACAAATGAAAAAAATCATCAGGTAAATTTAGTTTAATGAAGTCAGTCTCAATCAGCCAATCTATATGTTTTTAACAGACACCAATACAAACCTCTGAAGGAAAATAACAAGGCAAACATTACCAGCATACTGGTATGTGAGTAGGATGAACAACATTAATATATTATGACTGAGTGAGTGATGTGTGTGAGCAAATAAACAGAAAACAGACAAATGGAGGCACATGTCTTTGAGACTTAAAACATCACCCAGACCTCACCAATGGTTGTGCAAAGAGCACTAACACTAGGATGTGTGCAGGGTGGTTACTCAGAGAGGAAGAGCTAGTTTTCAAGAATACAAGATGAACATAAACATCAAATAAGAAATCAAAGTAAATACAGTAAAGCTAAAGTTGTTGACCAGTTTCTTAGTTTTTGGCAGTCGACACAGTGGTCAGTAAAATGTAAATCAGATCACTTTCTTTTATTTTTTCAATGTTCAGTGTCATGATGGCAGCAGGTCAAGCAAGATGGTCCAGGTGTTCCTCTCCCAAGCATCACTTTCCAGCTCTTTCCGAGTCACCTGAGGTATTTCCAGGATATATGAGATGTATAGTCTCTCCTGTGAGTTCTGGGTCTAGTCTGAGGTCTCCAACTAATTAAACTTCCCTTGTGGCAACACAACCAGGAGACATCCTGATCAGCTTCCTACAGCTGAGCCCCGCCACCCTGCAGAGGGAAAACATTTCAGCTGGTTCCGTGATCTTATTCTTTTAGTCACTAACCAAAGCTCATGACCAGCTGAGGGTTGAATTGTACATGATAATCAACAGCTTCACCTTCCAACTCAGCCTCCTCTCCAACACCCCAGTAAAATGCCTGCAAATGGTTTGGAGTTTATACAAAGATGTTCACATAACATAAATACAGACACACTTTAATGTTGAATGCTCAGATGTACATGGACATTAAGCAAATAAGAACTTGTGCAGGATGGTACAAGTTACAAAGGCTGTAATAGGATAAACAGTACACATGAAACATGATAACAGACATAAATCCATTATAAAATAAAAAGGAGAGAGAAAAGGGAAGTAAAATAACAGTAAAGAATAAACAGCAACAACAACATATAAACAAACAACAAGTAAACATACACAGCAATTTATTTTCATTGCAGTGGTTCAACTGTCAAGACTGTCATAAAAAAGATGGCCAAAATGTAAAAGTAAACAAAAATTGATGAATGACAGAAAATGCATACATTGAATTGTACAAAAAATCTGAACCTCTGTGTGTAAATGAGATCACACTAGTGGTACATAAAGGAAGATGAAGATGTTCAGTCTGTCACACCTGTGGGGTATAATGATAAGTATATCGGTGCAGTAGATGGACCTAACACAACAGGTTTATCTACTTCTGTCACTGACAAATGATGGAATTGTAAATAAGGCTTCTCATATGAACACGGTTTACGTATCCACTACGTAAGGTCCTGACTATAGGTTTGATCATTTAGTTGTTTTAGGAATAGAAGTAAATTTTTAAAAGTTGAGGTTTAGTAGTGAAGAGTCACTGAGACCTGCTGACAGGATCAAGTGTCATTTAGCTGCTGCAGGTAATGACCCTCACTGCTTCAGAGCTGCATAAAATGCAGTAAGAGTGAATTTAGCCGTTTTATATGGACTGAATAGTCAACCAACTGTATGTAGCACTGATCCAACAGAGTTATTCATCAAACAAAATATGTGCTCTTCAAGACCTCAATTTATTTCAGTTTATTAACTGCACATTTAATAATGACCAACTAAAATATAAATAAAGATAATTTCACAGTCATTGTCAGACTCTCCAGTAAATCACTGCTTTATGTAGAATTACAACAATAAAGTCTTTTCATTTGATTTATCTTTCTAAATATAATGATTTTTGTCTCATCGTCCTGTACGTTCAGTCAATCACTGCAAACGTCTTTGTTCTTTTCTGTCAGCTGCTGTCAGTAGATTTGTCAATTGGTCTGAAGAGGAAATGCCAAATTATTCCTAGAGTATCTTTCTTGATATTGCCCAACACTCATTAGGTTACAGAATTGCTATGTTGAATTCATGACATATAAAGTGGGAGTGATGCCATTATGGATGATATGTTTCCCTCCAATTCCCAATAGTGGCTGTCAGCTAACTTTAGATTGATATCGCTGTGTAGCTGTTATTGATTTGTCATTTGCTGACATGACTTTTCTCTACTTGTGCTACAGTTACATATGATTGTGTGAAAGTTACAACCTCACTTTAATGTCATTTAGAAGAATGTTGACACTTGGCAGCACCATAATTAATCATTTCTACACTCTGAGCATTTCTACAATTCATGGTACAGAAAGTAAGGTAACTCATCCAGTCTGTGGTTTGATCCTCACTCTTCCAGGCTACATGCTGAAGTGTCTTTGGCCAAATGCTGAACCCCAAAATTTTATGTGATAGTTGAAACATGTGTATGAATGTGACTAGCAGAGTAAAGTGCTTTAAGTGATCATAAAGACTAGAAAAGCTGCCATATAAATGCATAACTCTACTCTCTGTTGCTGACCTCACTACACATCCTGATATAGTGACGCCACAGTCATGGGCTTCAGTACATCTTGTGTGGGACACCTGTTTGACTTGACAGTTGTTTCCTCTTGATTTTCAGTGGCCTTTTGGACTGACAAAATGACTAAAGCCCATTATAGATTGGGAGCACATGCCTGCTGGAGACAAGGACAGAAGACCTCATGGGGAATTAGCTCCCTCCTTGATGGTCTGCAGTGGTTTGGATTCAGAGACATGATATTGTGGCCTAATGGTCAGCCTCCTCCCATGGGTCTATAGAGATGGCACTGTATCGCTTGGGAGAGACAAGAGGAGACGGGGGAGACTGAGTCAGACAAGATAAGACCTGGTCCATCTCTCCAGCGCTGTGTGTTTCTCCTCACCTTCTTCCCCTCTCTACCTTCTGCCGTGGTCCAATTTTCTAACTATTCTTCTGTCTAAATCTAAAACAATCTTTAAAAAGCTGAGTTGTTTTGTCACACTGTGTTATTTTCACTCCGTATGTTTTTATGTCTTTGTGTTACATCAAAGGAAAACTATTATAGATCATAAAACTCTTGTTGATGTATAATAAAGGCCTAAAATAACCACAGCAAAACAAATAAAGGCACTGTAGAATTAACAAAAATATACTGAAGACAAAAACAGCAAAGACTTTCTGGTGGACAGTCAACTCTTCCAGGAAGAAAAGACAGAATATTTTCTTTTATAATTTACACAGTCAGGGTTTTATTACTGTTACTGTTACTGGTATTCAGGTTTCACATACGGATGAAATGTTGCTTAGCTTCTTAAAATGACAGCATTAAACAAAGAGGTGACTCTGGTGGCAGGAAATAAACCTCAGGGGTCAGCAGCTCGCCACAGAGGCAACCTCTCTGTCTGTGCTGCTGCTGCTGTGTAAACTCCAGCGACTGCCGGAAGAGATGGATCCGCACGGTCGCGGTCTCTGAGGAAGCCCTCATTGCCATGGAGCTCAGGCTCCCTGAGACACCTGATCTGAATCCAATCATGGCAGCCGTCTGTGTGTGCTCTCTGAACACCAGCCGCCCAGGAGACCGGCTGCTGCCGGCCTCTCTGTCGACATGAATCTAATGCAGATCCATCTCTGCCTTCTCTCCCACAGCTGAATGACATACTAGAGGTATTTTACAACAGCAGTTAGAATAAGGTGTTTGCCATTGAGCAATGCTGCTGGAATAACAGGCAGAGTTCTGCACAATAGTAATTAAGTCCAAAATTACAAAACCTCTACAGTTTACTAATTAGCACAAGAACTCAAAAAATAATAAGGAAATAATGTTGAAATAGTGCAATCAGTGCATATATTTAAAATCTTTAAATTTTTATTTTGAGCAGTATAACATCTCATGTTTACTCTATTAGGATACTAGGTTTAAATATGTCTTATGCTTAAAAAAAGTGTATGGAGCTCTATTTTAGTCTACTTGATGATGATGTGGAACTAATTGAATTCTATACATCCAAGTTAATTATTTTGTGCATACAAGTAGTCAGAAGTCAGTCAAAGCACATTAGGCACTGATCTAAGGTTGGACAAAGCTATTGCCTCTCAGCTGACTGTATGAGTGCCAACATCATTTTTTAGTTTATAGACTGGTTTAAAAGTTCTACATAGTACTGAGGTGTGCTACAATACTGAGACAATGATTTATTTTACCCAGCTGTAAAGCTGTAAACCTCATTGGTGTGCACAGTAACAGCTGAAAGTGACCTGCTGCTGCTGAACAGAACAATCCATTCATCCATTTTTATCGACTTAGGGCCAGTGACAGCAGCAGGTCAACAAGGTAGTCCAAATCCAAGTTCTCTCTCTAGCAAACCTTTCCAGCTCCTCATGGGAGATCCTGAGGTGCTCATGGACTGGATGAGGTATAAAATTTCTTCCAACATGTTCTAGGTTGAACCTGTAGTGTCTTATGAATTGGACAGGCCCAGAAAACTATCAGGAGACTAAAAGTAGACACTATGGGGCATCCTGATCAAGATACTTGAACCAGCTCAACCAGTGACTCTACCCTGAGCTCCTCACCCCGTCTGTTCATTTCAACTGCTTGTATGATGTTATTCTTTCGGTCACTATCCAGAGTATGATCTCACTCTGTTCTGATTTTATTTTTTGGCAGAGAGCCCACACAGTCCAATAGTATTGTTTCAAAGGTCTTCTCAAGCACTGGGATCAGCCACCGAGGAGTCACTGGAACTAGCTGGTTGGGCTTCACCTAATATGTGTGACAAGAAAGACAATTTTTGCTACGTCGGTTTTCAAACTGCTAAAAAATATTCAAGTTTCCTTTAAGTTTTCTTAACATCAAATATCCAGCTATTTCTGATTTATGTGCCAGACTGGACACTTGTAGCCTGTGGTTTTTCAATACTCTGACCTCTCAACACAACAGTTTTCAGTTCACTGGAATCATGTAGCCATTCACACACTCTTTACACAGTGGGACAAACTGGGGAACACAACTGTCTCTCATCTACAGTTGCGATAAATGACTCAGATGAGCCAACAACATCACCCAGTTTGTGAGTCTGTGTGTGTGTTTATGTGTGTGTTATGGTGCTTTCAGGGAAAACATTTTCCATAGATGAGGCAAGGGAAAAGAATGCAGGCAAAGTAGATATGGAAACGTCAACAGCCTCAGGTGGAGAAAAAACCTGTCCTCTAGATAAATTGATGTCCCAGATAAAGGTCACACCATCAAATGGTAAACAAGGTCACACAGCAACTTTAACATGCCCTGTCATGAGCATTTACTACAGGTGAATTGTATGAAGTGGAGTGTGAAGCACACTGATTTTAACACCCCACACAAGTGCATCAGCTTTACATGAAGTTGTTGTGGAAAGTGGTGAAACGAGTGGTAGGCAGCTGTGTCTTTAAGGGTCATTATCAACACTTCATCTTTGTCATCACCAGTTAACGAAACAAATCCCTTAGAGATTAACAACTTGAAATGAAGATCCCCCTAGACATTAACCTGTTAATGTTTCTGTTGTGAGATCATGAAGCACAACAGATGGAGATGTGCTTTTTATTAGACCTACTTCTTTCTTTAGAGTTTTCAGATTGTCCTCTTTGTTGGGGTCAGTGTCATGATCTAATGGTACATTCCAGACTTTGTGAATGGAGGTGAAATTCTGGGATGAAATTCTGGGATTTTGGATGAATCCCAAAATTCATGGGAATGGCTCCATCTATTTGGCGTGAACACAAGATGAAATACTCCCTCCAGTTTTCTTCAAGTCCAAAGTAGCCACAGCCATAGTAAATTAACTGAATTTATTCTTAATAATATTGATTTTTAACTTTTTTTTTTTTTTTTTTTTTTAACTTTAAGTTTTATCAGGGGGACAAATGCCACAATAATAAACAAAATCACAGGTCAAGAGCCTATGATGTACAGTCATTTAGTGTTTGACTGAAAATAAATGAATCATGTCACTGTGTCTGCCTTGTTTGTTGTCATCTTAGATGTTAAATGGCAATTCTCTTTCATTCATCAGACATAAACACTGGTCCACCAACCACCTTCTGCACACTGAAATTAACATACACAATGGCAACTACACGCATTTGAGTTTTTGTCAGTAATAAAGACGCTGGCTCTAAATACAACAGAGGTCATTTTTCCCACTGCTGTTTATTTACTTGTACGTTATCTGCAGGTCTGTGTATGTCATGTTCAGCATTGGTGCATAGCGATGGCAGGCCTTTTTAATCTCACTGTACGAAATGTCGTCACTTTGAAAGTGCTGTTATTGCCTCTATTAAGGAGATGAATGAAGAAGCGAAATGGGCCTGAGGGAAACTTATTGGGCCGTGGTTGTTCATATCTCTTTCAGAGGCCAGATGAGATGCACCAAATGAAAAACTGAGCCCAATATTTCTTTTTGATCCACGAATGCCTTGGGTGCACTTGCATTCCCGCAATTGAGAGATTAATGTCTCTCGTCATTATCATTAAGTGCGTTAGAGCGATTGAGATGGCTGCTGTGGATTTCATTTTTCTCAAGATCTTTATTTTTTCAAGATGATAAACCAAATAGAGCATGAGCGACTTCATATGAACAGGAAGGAATTATAAACAACGATGACAAAGTTTGCAAAGACGACAATAAATATAATTTGTCTTCATAGCTGCAGGTAAAAAATGAAGTTCAGCTAAGAGGCAATGAGGCTCAGAATAACACAACACACACTCACAAAAGCATCTCATACCCTCTCATAAACACTGTGACCTGAGCCATTTTTCAGCTCCAGCATCATATAAATGTATTTTAAACTGCAAATATGAAGAAACCTGATCATCATATCACACTGTGACTGTTTCCGTGCACACTATAATATGCAATTGGCTGAGGATGATGAATGCAACCCTCAGCTTCCTACCTGCTGATACCGGATTGAAGAAAAAAAAAAGAACAAAAAGAAACAATCATCCCTCTGAATCCTGTTTGTCTTGGTTCAGGCAGACGGAGTGATGGATTACTCTTCTATGTGTGAATGCAAGGTGGCGCGCATTAACATTTGTTCTGTTTCTAAAAACATGCAGCGATATTTCCATAAACGCAATCACACCACAAATCACAGACGCTTGCTTCGGCGTCCAGGTTGCTGGAGTCAGCATGTCTGTCGGTCTCGCACTGAGCCGTTTCAGCACCACTTCACGTTCTGGTGATTTTCACACTCAGTCAGGAGGAAAAACTGTGATATTAAATGGTGTTTTTACATTAGTGAGCACGGCTGATGCCACTGTCTTCAACCATGGATTTCACAATTCTCATAGTAGCAGGAGCAGACTCTTGTTATTCCAGCTATATTAAGTAATTATTTATAGAATTATGCTAAATAATATTTGTTATGCCTGCAATACATTATTATTATTATTGTTGTTGTTGTTGTTGTTGTTGCACATGTATGCTTCTGTAAACAAGTCCAGCCACAGGTAATTCCTAAATTAAATTCCTGAGTTATGGACAACATAATGTTTTGCGAGATCACAGTGACACTGACCTTTAATCTTTCCAGTCCAAGATTTAAAGGTATAATTTTCTCCATTGTTGAGATGTTGCATTCACGAGACACACACCTTAAAAACACAATGGTCTCCGCCCACAGCTGTCACCATTGTGTGATTTTCATGATGATTTGATACAAAAGCAGTGTTTGGGAAAGGCCATGTCCTTTGGGGGCAAAGATGTCTGAGGATCACCAGTGTGCCCAAAAATACAAGAGAATATTGATAAAATGTTTAGAATAATTTCCCCAAAAGAAGAACTGAGTGTGGATAGTGTATCATCTATAGTGCATAAGAGCACTAAAACATTGATCGAGTCAGGTGGAATTTCACAGAGTAAAGAGAACAAGTCTTAGCTGAGCTCCATGATCCTGATCCCTCAGACAAAACCGTGTCAAGAACCATCTCCATCTATGGTTGATAGAAAAAAATGTGATCAGGATAACTGTGGAAACAGCGCCACATCACAACACAGTTATATCCAAAAGGAACCTTGATGTTCAGTGTTTTCAAATGTGGACTTACCTGGACTCAGAGGAGTCTCAGGCCATCACTCAGTGGAAACATGTTCTGTTTCAGATGATACAGAGTTTCAGTGTTTTCTCCTAGAAATCGATCAAAAATGAAAATCCAGACTGTTATCAGCAACAAGTCCTGAATTTATGGTCTGAAGTTTGTTAGTTCTCTCAGCAAATATGATTCTGCATTGATATTGTAAAGACTATGTAACAATTAATGTTGAATTTATAGAAGATGTCAATATAGATCTTGACAAGACAATAAACGCCATATCCTGAACAGTAAAGCAGCTGTGGAAGAGGAGTGTGGCGCTGGACTGGTCTGTCTGCAGTCCTGACCCATCTTTTATAAAGAATATGAGATGCATTGTGAGACAATTAAGATACTGTTACTAATATTATGTTCTTAAGTTCTGTGTTCAGAAGAATTGATCAAAATGAAGGTCAGTAAACATTCTCTTCAGTCACTAAACATTATTTAAGATCAGAGCAGAGATTTGGCCACAGTGGTTTTGAGGTCTAGTCATTATTAGAGAAAGATAGCTAACGCTGGCCAGACAGCCTTATGTATAATGCAAGACAAACACAGAAGTGGGATGCTTGACACTGTTTGGGGCTGAGGGTAAAGTCTTCTAATTATTGATGTTTCTACTTTCTAAGTAAAACTCAGACTTAACACTCACTCCAGGCAGCTTTACTCTGTTTTGAATTTGTGTCAGATATGTTTAGAAGTTAAATTACCAGTGAATGAGAGAGTCAAGTTTTTAAAACATTCATCTACCCCTCATTTCTTATGTAGACAGTGAGTGCAGAGAAACCAGGTGGAAAAAGATTTTGAACTGACTGAAAATGACTTTTTTTTTTTTTATTGCAAATGGATAGATGGCTTAATTTGCTAATGGTAGAATGCTAATGCTAATGTTATGTGTACCAAAACAAACACGTTTTCTTCTATCCTTACCTCCATGTGCACATGAATGAAATTAACTAAAATTGCACTGAAAAGACCAAACAACCTAATATCAAAATTATCCTATGATATCTGTGCAGTAATATAAATTATTTCTAAAGTTATACAAATATCTTATTACAGTATATGACAATAGTATTTAGTGGTAAATGTCCTTTGGAATAATAAAACCTCTGTTACCTGCTGCACTGTGGGCAACAGTGGGCTAAGCTGGCTCGCCTGCTCCCTGCAGGTAATCTGGCCTGAAGCAGCTACAGAGAAGGGGATTAGTAAACAGGCCTAAGAGAGAAAATGGGGGAATACTCAACTGCATGAGTTGCTTGTAGTGCAGAGTCTGCTTTTTGAGACCTACTGACATTATCAAATGGATTGACATTTCAAATATTTGCAGTGCTCAGCGGTGGTATAAGTGAACCATGGACCTCCTCCAGCAAGCCATGCATGGCCATTTCATTACAAGTAAAGAAATGAGATCCAGTGGCCTGTGCTTCCCAGACCTTTACAGTGCAGACAATACAATCTGAAGAGCAGGTACTTTACTGCAAACAGGCCATTGCCCTGCACTGACTGCAATAGCTTTAAGTGCAAGAGGTGCATTTTGAAGCATGGGCGCTCAGTGATTAATTTAGGTCAGAGCACTTCAGCAGCATGAGCACTATCTGCATTCCAGCAGTTTGAGGTGACAATGCAGCGATAATCCACACAACCTCCGCACGCTGCTGCCATAATGACAGCGAAGCCTATGGCGTTTCCAATCTGAACATTCGTGCAAAAACTGAATAATTGCTGTCAGAGCCTCCTCAAGAAATACAAGTGCTGTAAAACTAATCTTGGCAAAACAGACTAAACACTATGAGTGAATATGTCCCACTTCACCTGCATGAAAAATCTGCTAGAAATCGAGATAAGAGCAAGACAACCAACTTAACTTGCTCATACAACATTCAGGTTGATCACAAGGGCATCGCTGATTGAGGTGTCTGATCTGAAAGTGATTTTGTTCTAAAGTTAGCTCAGCGATGTGTGTGTTGTCAGAACAAAACCGTGCTGGTGGCTGTAGCTGCTGTCACTCTGATGAGTTTTGCAAGCTATTTTCATTCTGTGGCTTCACTTTTTAATTTGTCTCCAAGGATCAAGGATGAGATCATTTAACAGACCATGCAAAATAAATACTTGTCTTCACTCAGGTTCTAACTTTTTACCAGTTGAAAAAGATTAGTTCTCAGAGAGAAGACTGTATGAATAGAAGAGGGTATAGTAATAATAATGTGTTGTAAATTAACATGAAGGCATGGACCAGAGTTTCAGCAGCAGTAAAGTAGAGTGGTGGTCCAATGGACATGGTCAGTGAAGGACAAAATACAGTCAAAGATGACATAAAGGTTGTGGATTTAACATGGAGAGAGACAGAGTGGAGCCCTCAGTGGTGAGATGGAAGCTGTGAATGAAAGATTTGGCAACTAAGCAGCATAAACAGATGTTCTGAAAGAGCCTGTGAGAGCATGTTAGCACATGGCTTCCATAAAGTCTAGCTTTAATTTTTCTGGTATTATTGGTGGCCAGAGTCCTGAACCAATTTGGGTTTACATTTTTACCAATGTCATTTTAACAAGACTAATTATCTTCCTTTTTATTACAGTTGTTACAGAGTGAAAACTGTGTCTGTCCACTTGTCACACAACATCTTTGTGTCTGTTTGCATTCAAAGGATTCATTCAGCAGATCATTCAGTGCTTGACTGTTTAGTTCTTCTCATTGCATTGAAATATGGCCTAACTGTGTATATCCCCATGATCCCCAGCCTCTGTAACTGGTTGTACTGTCTCTTTGACAAACAAGCCAAACTCTGTTTACCATTTAATCAGGATCAGTATGTTTTCTCACTGAATATCAAACTGTTTCAGTCTCATATCTCTTGACTTGTTGGGCCTGCTTACTCTGTGACACATTTCTCATTCTCTCCTCATGAGGACTAGAGTTACAGTTTACATTTGTATTTATTAGGGAAGTCTGGTAAAATAATGGGGAACTACTGTTCATGTGTCTTTGTAAGTGTAACCACATGAGGAATTGTATCATTGATTATCCTGTGTTAACTCCCAGCTGCATTAGTTGGTAGCTCAGGGAGAAGAATTGCCTCCATGTGAGTGTTTCCCTGCGAACTTGAATCACTTACTCACTGATTTGTTTGCAGGGAGTGAATGTCTCCCTCTCACTACTATGAGCATAATGGAGATACACATCAATTGAATGACTGGGATGACTCAGTCAGCAAGTGAATCCCTGCATGTTTGCTCACAACGCTCTGACTTCGGCGCAGTTTCTCCGGCCAAAACATTTGTTGTTTATCATCAGATTGGATTTGATTTAGGTAACGGTTTGATTTTGGTGCTGAACTTTACAGGTGCAGAACCTGCAAAACTGGACCTGCGTCATTTCTTCTTGTAGTAATACAAATAATAGATGATAGAGAGAAAAACGCAATTCAGAAGTTCAAAACTTGTATTTATGAGATTTCTGATTCTGCAGTAGACAAATCAAGTGGCTCATCAAAGAACTGACGTTAACACAGTGATTTTGTTCCAAGGTCAAGTCTTGAGGTAAAGTCAGAGACCCAGACATCAAGGTGGGTTATCTCGGAGTCTATGATTTCATCATGGGATTACTTTGGTCCCACTGTCAAATTGTCAAGCACCTGAGGTTTCTCTTGCAGACTTTCTGAAACCATCATGCACCACTTTGTTTGAGTTGGCATTTCTGAAGTCTTTGCTCGAGGGAATTCTCCATAGTCCCTAGTGTTGTGACATGAAACACAGGGATTACTGTATTAAATTATGGCATTAAGGAAAACCCATGAGCAAAAAGGTAAACAACTTCTAGTACAGAATAACAACAGCAACAAAACATTAAACTAAATACCTCTGTCCACTCTGTAAGAGCCTGGAACATGCTGATATCAAGCAGTTGGTCCCTCCAGCGAGTTGGCCATGAAGAAAGAGCAAAATCCCAAACCAGCTACAAAAAGGCACATATTTTGGCATTTTCAAGAACACATAATGTGATGTTATTCATTTTGGTCCCTTTTTATCTCTACCATTTCAAGCCCTTGCTGCCTTTCACATGGCCAACAGATGTCTGTCTGTTTGTAGTGTTTGTTGAAAGGAAGAGTCGTGTTATGTCACTTTGTTCCTGGACACCAGCATAATGACGCATCATGACGTATTATAGCCTCTGCTAAATTGCACCTAAATGCACCTGTGTTGACAAGGGATGGAATATACTTTTGACTATTCAACATAAGTGTAACCACTAATTGTATCTAATTGAAGCCAAACTCAGGCTCACGCTAATGTCAGATAAATATTTAAACCAACTGCTTAAACTAAACATATTAAAGATTACTAGTGTTGATAATATTATACAGAGAATTCAGATGGTTACAGTACATGGCTGTCATGATAAAGCAATTTGTCTCTGCCAAGGGATCAGATATGCTCCACTACTGTGTGCTGATTAATTTTCTATTCTTTTGAGTCGAGAGAGGTTCTTTTGCCAGCCACGGTCAGTTTTCATCTTTTTTTTGCCTCCACCTTTTGCTGTTTGGCCTTGTGGTTGATTTAATGCAACCTGCAATCCCCCACAGAATAGAGCAGAGAGAAATAGAGAGTGAAAGAGAGAACGTGTGCGAGCACTCGAGTCATCAGGAAAGTGAGTCACACTCACATTGTTACACTATGTTCCGATGAATAAATCAAGACATGGTCTGGTCCAAAAACGATGTGCAGAAAATCTTTCTTTATTAGTCCTTCACTTCCACTACTGCTCATCTTATACAATTTATGCAATTATGTGAAATTAAACACCTTTACTCTGAGTGCTCATCTTTGACTAATGCATAAATTGGCATTTTGGTGTTGAATGAGACCCAGAGGTGTAATGGCTTGGATGGGGTTGATGACAGAGATTAGTCTTAACAGCAGGCAGGCATGGTTGGATCAGTCCTGGTCAAGGAGAAGCTCATCGTTAAATGCCGCCTCTGGTTTTCAAGTGTCCTGCATTGTACATTTTAATGCTGCTAATGAGGATCCTTAAAGTGTGAGACAGCGTTATCTCCTCCCTCAGAGGTGCCGCCGTCTCATTGTTCGTGATGCCTGGCATGAGAGAAATCCATCAAATCTGTTGCCCCCAGGCTGCGGCACAATTAAAATACTCCAAGGCTCTGCATGTGATTTATTCTGAAAATAAATGAACCATGTATAGCAACACCTGAAAACAATTACAGTCGAGATTCAGAGCTTAGTGTGGGGCCTCAAATTCCACCCTGGAGCATCTTTCTTTAAAAACGTTCACTTTTATTTTGTTACTTTGGGTCTTATGAAACATAATTAATATATCACATAAAGCAGCAAACTGTATGGAAGCCAGACTGCTGCTTCTGCCTGTTTTGAAAAACGAAAAAAGAAGATGGTACCTAGTAGACAATGAGCTGCAGCAATTACTTTTGTAACTGTCGGCCAAGGTTGTGCTGTTATTTCCCACCGATACACAGTGTAGCACATTTCGATTTTATAGTTTACACAGACATTAACCTGAACAGACCTTCATTGCCATGGTTACAGTTATAAAAATGAAGTTATGGAGCAGTTATGGTTGGGATTAATCAAATATTTCTTAAATGTGGAGATTGTGAACTCAACAATATCAATGTTGTTTGCTTTCTAACCTTGGTAAGACAGTGTAATCAAACCTAAAATTCATACAGTTTTGCTGGAAAACTAATTAAGGAGACAGTTATCTCTCAACATGCTAGATTGTTGTTAGTTCATTTCCCTCCCAAAGTTTTCAGTAAAACTCAAGATAGAGCCAAAGGAGAGCAAAGGACACACACAGGAGGTGTGTCTTATTTAACCCCTGGAAGCTGATGTGACTGCATCCTCCTCCACTAGTAAATTGTCCCAGTCCCACAAGTTGGTAACATCATCTTCTGTGTGCTTTGCTTTCTTTTGTCTCTATTTTGACTTCAACCATCAACTCCAAGCAGCAAACAAGCTGAAAAAAAAAAAAAAAAGTAACATAATTACTATTGCTATATCCCAGTCAGGAGAAAAAAAGACTAGAGATTACAGGTTTCCTTGTTGACCGGTGCATCGTGGACTTTGTTCCTCTCTGTACTACATCACCTGACTTACTCTTTTTATAATTAGTCATCAGGAGCAGTTGGTCTCCCTGTCATTAGGACAAAGCGTAACTGTGTAATGACTCAAATAACTTATTGCATTTTTGTTTTACAGTGCTGGTGAGATGTTGGGTTCTAAAGAGTATTGGCAGCTTGAGGCTTCCTGCTTTAGACCATGAATTGAATTTGTGCTGTCAAAGTGAATCTGATTGGATTTATTATTAGATTAATTTCCACATTAGCTCCTCATATACCAAGCCCTCTGAGAACTAAAAGAAATGAACATTTAGAATTCAGCCCGTGAACCTTACACTGATTTGTCACCCACTCTCAGTAAATTTGGGCTGATAACTAATGACTGTGGTGGCAACAGTCCTGGCGGTGGCACTTGTGTAATCACAGTGGGTCCAGCGGGCAAATCTTCAGACACCCATTCATTAGCTGACTCAGCAGCCAGTCGGACAGGAGGCTGGCAGATTAGTTGGTTGATCCAGGAGTAAGCGATGAGGCGACTCGAGAAAAAGTAGAGAAGTGTCTTCTCTGTGATTAAAGACCAGAGCTCCTGACATGCATGATAGCCCTGTGACTCCTGAGACCCTGGCCCAGGAGAGATAAAGTGATGGCTCGCCTTCGTCCTCTCTGTTGCGTCCTCAGCTGCAGCTGTAATTCACCAGCCTCTGGTGAAACCTTTTAACAACTTCCCTGTAGCCTCTGCACCCTCATCCTAACTGCATCATTCTCCGAAGCACAGGAGACCAGAGAAACAATGGAAGTGGATTTCAGTGGATATATTATCTGCAGTGAAGAAAGTGTAGATACAGTACAAGGATGTGCACAGACAGCATTACTGATGAAACAGAAATCCTAACAGAGGTGATATGACAAAAGAAGAAAAAATTAACTATGCTAGGAGGATGATTTAGTATCACTTGTCAGACTTATACATGGAAGTGCAAAAGGTTTACGCTCTCAAATCTGTTACACCAGGGGGCTTAATATGCACATAGTAATACCTCACTTATATCTGTCCAGGCGCGTCATTAATTCAGATGCAGTTCGCGAAATTAATTGCACTGTAAATGTTGATCAACACAAACGGCCATTGTCTCAGGGTGGCCCCAGTAAACCATTCATCATGTGCTCCTCTGCTGCCTGCTGCAGTAATCAGACCCACACATCATTACAACTCTAGATTTAGTCTGCTGTATCATACAGTATGTATATGATTCTCTATACGTAGAAGTATTGTGGTTTATTAGATGTGTTCTGGTATATGGAGTGTAATGATTCAGGGGAAGCCACTGAGCCATTTCTGTGAATATAGTGCACATTGAATACAGTATAGAATATAGTTTGCAGCATATTATTTCATACAAAATAAGTTCATACACATAGTTTGAATTCCTTTGAATATTTTGATGGATACACAATTGCTGTTCTCTTAGTTGGCAGTGACCTTAATTAGTGGAAAATGTCCCCTAAAATCACAAATGGTCATTTGTCCTTGTTTTTGTGTACGGCTTAAACAAACATATTTCTTTATTATTATCTGTAGCGAGACTTATAATTGCCTTTTTAAATTTTGAACAAAGCCAACTTAACCATTTCCCTCTAGACAGATGTCATGAAAGCTACAAAAATGAAAGCCAAAGAATCTCAATCACCATTAATTGTCTGTCTGCAGCACAGGTCATAAACTCTGCTCCCTACATGTCAGCACATGGGACATGAGTCCAACTAGGATGTCAGAATACGTCAAATAAATGTTTCTGTCTTAACAGAGAGTTCCTATCAGGATCAGTTTTATGGTCCAGTCTTCATTTTTATGATAACTTTGGTTTTAATTAAATATTTCATGTTACAAAATGGACTGAGACGTCACAATTGACAGATGAGATTGACTTATGAGGATCAGGAGTGTATCAGTAGGACTCACTACAGCTACTCACAATGACATTGCTTGAATGGAGAATATTTTTTGCCTTTTTTGTACAGCTGTTAATGTTAACAGCCTTCACTGACCTTAAATGAAGGTGTTGCACCCGTCACAGACAGTTGCTGGTGCAAGAAAGCAGGATGATGCGAGAAAGAGAGAGAGAGAGAGAGAGAGATAAAAAATAAAAATCCTGAGCTGTTTATTCTTGTGGAAAACAACAATGATGACAAAAATTAATGATCCTCTCATAATGGCAGAAAGCATTATATGTAACCCACAAAGCAGCTAATGAGGAGAACTGTGGACTATGTCAGAGTATAATTACATTGTCTAACCTGTTATCACGGTCCTCTGATACTTCCTGCCATGCTTGAGATTTTTTTACCCAAGTCCCAATAGAATCCATAGTAGTCCCAGTAGAATTCATTCATGTCAGATGTTCAAAAATAACTTTCTTCTCTACAGTGACATTTCCTTTGTCATTACTTTGTATCTTTTCCCAGTGCCACAGTGTCAGGTCAGCAAGTGTTCAGGGTCTCATTTTATTCTAGTTCAGCTTCGGCTGCAAAACCCGTTGGAGGCTCAGGGCAGCTATGACACTGTCAGCTACTTAGCACAGCACAGCTCCTCTGTCCACTGCACCAGCAATCGCCTTGATATTAGCAATATTTATATTAAAGTTTCAGTGGGATTTAAGAGATGTAATGACAAATATACTGTGTAACAACACTGTAGCTGATACATTAGATTAGATTAGATTAGATTAGATTAGATTAGATTAGATTAGATTAGATTAGATTAGATTAGATTAGATTAGATTAGATTAGATTAGATTAGATTAGATTAGATTAGATTAGATTAGATTAGATTAGATTAGATTAGATTAGATTAGCCTTTATTGTCATTAGAGCAACACAATAAAAGAAACACAAGGTAGAAACACAACAAAATACCAGACTATAAGCACCACACTGGAGACATAAACTAGAGACGCAATATAACTAACACATTATAGACAACACTCAAGACACAAAAGGAGCTATTGCACATGGGGCCCTTGTTATTGTGCTGGATTGAGGTGTGCATGTTTTGGGTTGCTTTTCACCTTTAAAGTAGTCAGTACAGTGTTGTGTTAGTGCAGGTTAGAGTTTAATATGGTTATAGCTTTGGGGAAGAAGCTGTCCATGAGTCTGTTTGTTCTGGACTGTGTGGACCATGCAAGAACCAGTATTAGTCATTCGATAGTTGTTGGATAGTTGTCAATAGTTGTTTCAAACTGAGATAATTAAATAAAGTGTTCTACCATCTCTGTGTGAGTGTGTGTAAATGAGGCATGGAAACTAGAGAAAGCCTACATGCTGATGAGCCACAGCATCAAACCACTGACAGATGAAGAGAAAAACATTGATTATATTATTACAGTATTTTACTGGGAAATCTTGGGTGATATTCATCTGGAAATTACTTTGACACATACACTATATATAAACACTCTGAGATTCAGATCAAACACACCCAACAAACCAGACCACCTTCACCTCTATTTAGCTACAGCTAGTGACCTGGCTGTAGCCAACTGTCAAAAACCAGAGGATAAATTAAGGGCAAACAAAAATGCTTCAAAATGCTGCTCGTCCCTCCACTTCAAAAGCCCCAGAGTTGTCCCTCACTTGGAAGTCACTTTGGATAAAAGCTCCTGATGAAAAACTGAATGTAACTCTGAATGTCACATTAAAGGAGAATGAGAGTTTCAGTTCACAATGTTCCAGTGGTGAACTTAGGTCCATAAAATCAAGGCCAAAGCTTGTGGAAATGCATCACATTTCTGCTGTTTGCTCGTTAGACAAAGGAGGATGTAGTACAACGTTAACAACCACAACAACCACCTTACCTCTGTGGTTTTAAGACTTGTTTTATGCAGCAGACATTTATTTTGGAGGTAGAGTTAGGGTTAGGAGAGGGAGATCCATCACTGGTTGCAGTTAATAAAATTACAGCTCACGCCGGTTTGTATATCCCCTTGATTCATCACCCGCCACCAGTGGCTTCCTGCCACACCCTATCATTCTCGGCCACTGAAAAGCTCCAGTCTTCGCGAGACTTTGGGGAAATCAGAGGCAAAAAACGGTAATGGGATTTTGATTAGCAAACACTCTGGTAGCAATGCTTCCCCTGTGATGTGTGACAGTGGTAAACGAGCAGCCGTCTCCTGCCCTGAGGCAACTGCGTGGTGGAGATGGGAACGACTGACCTGTAGGACTGAGCTGAGCAGGAGGACAAGGGGGTGAAGGTGGTTTAGGAGCAATGGCCAGATGGAGGCAGCTGCTGCAGCCAGCAGGTGACCTACAGGAAGGAACTGCACATCTGTTAACAGCTGACAGGCCAATAAGGGCTCAACGTCCCATTATTGTCAGCAGCAGGAGGATACATCGTGGTAGGACGTCTGTACAGGATAACACTGACTTGAGTTTCATCTACTGTGCCCACTGAGGCAATTCTCATACATCTGGCATTTACTGATCCTTCACTAATAAATACAACACATTCATCATGGAAAATCAACTTCAACATTTGACTTTTTAAGGAGGAAGAACAATTTTGGGTAACTTTTTAAATCACAATCTAAAAACCCATGACTTAGATTTGAGGTATTTTACAATTTTATTCTTGATGAACATCTTTTTATTTATTTTCTCTCCACCATCTGTGTCCAAATGTGAACAGCATGGACTCTCAAATGACAGCTGCGGATGTCAAAGAGGAACAAAAAAAAAAATAAATCTATTTTACAGATAATGAATATATACAAAACTCAGATTAAATTCACTAGCATGAGGAGAAAGTGAATTGTGGGTGCTGAGTTTTGAACAGAAATTGGTAAATTGCTTGTTTACTTTTATTTCAGAGAGTTGCACAGGAGGATCAATATCACACTCTGTACTTTTTGTGCATTAAGTATAAAGTTGGAAGCAGGGAGGTGGTTTTGCTCTGCTCAGCACAAAGTGTGGAAGCAGATGTAACCAGCTGTATCATGGCGTTCTCCAAAGGTAAACAGAAATGCATCCTAGTGCCTTCAAAGCTTCTTTGCATCTTGTTTGTTTACACAAACAGAAATGTGAAAATGACAATTTATGGTAATTTTTATTTTGGGAGGGGGTTATGTGCTGCACTCAAATATGGTGTAGATGCACTGCTATACATAAACTGTGATCAACCAGCATGGGTTCGGGTTTTTCTGCCTTACAAGCAAATATTTCTAGAAAACCAAGCTTTGAACAGCAGATAGACAGATATACTGGGGACTGGGCCTTTAGTCAAAGTGGAGTTAATTAATTAACCCTTTAAAAACCTGACCAAGAAAAAAGCAATGGATTTAATTTTTTATTTTTTTTACTTTTTATTTCTTATTCCCTTGGGTGAGTAATAACCACAATCAGTGATGTTTTTTTCTCTCCAACAGATCCCATGGTTGTGGTTGTTGTTACAACCAGTTTGACAGCAGCTTCTCACTTTCTTACTTTTTTCCTCTTTTTATCTAAGCTTTTCAACATTTTAACTAAAACTGTTCTTCCTTTTTATCGGGACGACATTTTTCTCATGTTTTTTTTTTTTTTTTTCGCCTGTTTTTGACTATTGTTGTTTCTCCAGTGATCAGCTGAAGACACTGTGCTGCTCAAAGATACGACCCAACAAGAGAGCCCATATTCCGCAGGAGTCAAGGCGGAGGAGAAGGTGATGCAGAACAGGAATTAACCCCTTTGAATGTACGATCTCCCCCCTTAACATGAAGAACTCACGGTGCTGACCAGTCTACAGAGCAGCATCATGTGTCTCACTGAGACCTGTCAGTAGACAGGGGGGCTGATGAGGCCAGCAAGAGGAAGGATGTGGGGGTCACAATGTTTATTAAGGAGAGATGGAGGAACCCGGAGTTCATCAGTCTTACTGAGAAGCTGCTCACAGGACATTGCTGTTTGCTGTTAGCAGCTGTTTGCTGTTAGTGTTTGGTCATACTACATCCAGAGGAATTCTCGCAAATTATCACGGTAACTTGCTGTCGGCCGACGCTACAGCTACCTGTGAACTCTGTCGTGTCCCAGCTGAAAACATTGACCCACAAGCCTTCCTCTTTATCTTTGGACTACAAACTATTTATTTTTTTGTTAACTTGTTCATTTTGTCCAAGGGAGATGGGTCGTAACAATAGAAAAATAAAAGAAATAACTGGGCCAAAGGGACCGTTTTAAATGAAAGTAAAAATGATTTATTTAGAATAAAGATAAGGAAACAACAAAACACAGCTTTCCAATTAATGGAAAGTGAACCGGACTACTAAACAAAAGAACACAACTAAGGATCACTACACGAAGTAGGCTATAAACACTAAACACTACAGGCTAAAACGCCAGGACACCCTCTCACAGATGGGAGTAACAGTGATGGCTTAAGACTAAGCTCCGAATGGCACCACACAATAACAAACACTCTGGTCTCTCCTTTCCACTGACGGTCTGGTCTCTTGTGGCTTTATGCTGCAGTTCCAGATTAAAGTGTGGGCACAGGTGTGCCCAGCCACTTCTGCAGCCAGTCCATGGTCAGCATACCTGCTCTGGAAGATGACATAGGAGGGGGAGAAGGAGAGAGAGAGCACACACACAATCCAAAATACACAATTTACTAACGGCACCTAAGACCGTAACATACCTTCTTTTTATTTGCTCTTTATCTATTTTCACAATTTTTTATGGTGCTAGATAAATTTCCCCTTGAGGGACAAATAAAAATATTCTATTCTATACTATGCATATTTGTTCAATCGCATTAGTTTAGAATTTGGTTTTAATTGCCACATTTCAGGGGATTTTAGTTTGTTTTTCAGTTGAGTTGTTTAGGTTTTAGGTCACATTAAAGGTGGAAAAAAGTCCTAAAATTATTTACTTTGGTCTAATAATTTTACATCACAAAAAATACCTGGTAGTTAAATAATGATGTGTTTAGTTCCAATCTATGTAAATGGGAAATGTAACGAATCATTCTCTGGGGCCAGTTGTTCAAAAGTAACTGGAGTAATCGGACTGGATCAAATCTTGGAAATGGGTTCTGAAATCAGGTTGGTTCACGGAAACCAGTCCTAGTTTTAATCTGGATCAAACCTTCAGTTTGTGTTGTTCAAAACTTTACAGCAGGATTTGGAAAACTTTGACCTAAAAAAACAGGATTATCCTGATCCAAACAGGGGGTAGGATTTCAAGGCGGAATTCAGGAAGAGAATTAACAATTGGTTAAATAATACATTTGTATCATTTAGCATATATACTTTCATTTTGCACTTGACTTGTTTAACTGTTACAGTAATAGATAGTAGATATAGTAGATATAGGCTACCAATTAAGCCTGTATTTTCAGTAAAATAAAAATAAAATAAAATAAAAATGATGTCTATGAAAAAAACTGAAAGAACAGAAGCATAGACACTCCTGGCAAGTCAAGCTGACCAAAAGCAAAACCAGCAAACCAAAGTGAAACTTCAGATCCGCCTCCTAGAAGCACGGCTTGGAAATGCTGGTCTCTCCTCAGTTGAAGAAGAACCCTAAACATTCTTTATTTTGTTAACTATTGGACATTTAGCCTTTTTTATTTAAGACATTTTCAGAATACCCACAATGTATTTGTTAATGTATATTTGTTTTTTATTTGTTGTGGCTCAAAAGAGGGGTCATAAAAGAAAATATAAATGGAAGTGGATTACAAAGCTGGTAGCCTACATTGTGATATGTTGTCCTATTTAAAGCCCTGGTAATACAGATTTGGTAATCTTGAAAACTAAACTTACTAAAGTAAGATGGTTTATCTGACCCTGGATAGGAGAGAATGGGATTTCCAAATCAGGATAATTTTGATCCAGATTAAATTTTTTGAACAATTGGCCCCTGAAGATCACTAAACTAAACAGATCATTTGGTTTTACATGTTTCTCAAGTGGAAAAACAATGTCCTTTCGTCATTATCTGCAGAAGTTTGAGAAACAAACAAAACTAAAAGTCAAAAGTCAAGTTCAGTATAACAGATTATTCAAATACAAGTAATTTATCCTCCTGAATTAGTAATGTAGCTGATTAGTTGACTATACAAACTGCTAAGTAAGTATCTAAATCTGACTTGTAGGAGGTTTGTTCACAGTGCACAGTTAAAATGTTGTTAAAAGTGCAATGAAGGTCATTGTCAGGTTCATTTTTTATTTAGCTGCTCACAAAATAAATCAGGCTACTTACTGTTAAATTTGTATCGATGTGTTTTACAGCAGATTTTCAGTGGTTAAAAAGCATTTGTAGGCTACAGTTAACCTGCAGTGTTAACAAGAGTGGAGGCACTGATCAGTATTGTTTGTTGCATTGTATGATAATGTGTTTGTGCCTCATCTATCATTGAAATACATGAGGTCAAAGAGCAGCAGTGTTTTTACTGCATCGGTCCCTATTAAGAAGCCATCTGTGTTGTGGAGCAGGCAGAAGGCAGAAAGTGCGATTATCATCACCCTGAGATATTAGAGAAGTGTGTTTAAGAGGAGGAGCAGCAAGGATGAGAAGCCAGGCGGCTCCATTTACACTCTCATTACTGGGATTGAGTCTGTGTTACGCTCTCAGAGACGGCTGGAAATGGCTCCCAACCTGTATACACTCACTGTGCACTGGAGCGCGGCAGTGCGGCCGACTGCCAGCGCCACGATGTGTTGACGCAGACGAATGGAAAGCGATTTGTTCGCTCCATGTGTGATGTTTTGTTGCCACACAACTGGAGAAAGAGAAAGAGAGGGAGTTTACGAGAGCTAAAGGGGCTTACGAAGCAAAAGCCAACGTTTGCCAGGTTGTTTCTTGCTCTGTTAATGATCAGCAACTGTATTGTGCCGCTGAAAGAAAAGATGAGTTGAGGGGGAGGATGGGGGTGAGACAGCCACCACAAATCAATATGAAAAAAGCAGATGAATAGATTTCCAATTCAAAAACTCCCACAGTAGCTCTGCTAATGACCTGGAGGGCTGTAATCCAAGGTGTCGGACATGGGAATGCACTCAGAGGGGTAGATGCCATGATCAAATCATAGCCCAGATGTCCTCCTCTCTCACTCCGCTCACATTCTTCAGAAACATTTTCTACAGCCATTAATCACCATCTCCATGCCTGACACACCAGCTCTTCTTTCTCTTCACTCCCTGCTCACTGATACAACTGCCTCAGCTTCACGGGTTGGTCCACACTGTGGGTAAGCTTATATCCATTAGACGAAAAGAAACATTTCACACTTCCTGTTTTGGAAGAAAACACAGACACTAACTGATCAAGACAGCGGTTCATTAAAACATGGATCATGTAATACAAATGATCTTTAAGTGTGTTAGCTGATAGGTTAATGCACAGGAGATGGAGCTGCTGTAACTTAAAACACCAACCACTAAACATCACACACATTCAAAACAAACCTGCGTCATTAGTGTCAGACCATATGGATAATCTCTCGGCCATCCTGTTCACATTCACACACTCAGAACAACTATAAATAGTTTAGAATTATGCTTAAATGTAAAACCAACATCCACCTGCCTGTAGCTCTGTTTTATTATCATTATCCTCATGAGGTATAATTGCAGTATATTGTAACGTATGTGGTTCTTTACCTGCTTAATGTTGCATTGTGGTCACCAGCCGGTCGCTAACTTTATTTGTCTGCAGTTTGCTGAGCTTGTAGTGAACTGTGCACTGAAAACAGCTGCTCATGGAAACAAAAACTTAAACTGAACCTTTTTCAGCAGACTGACTCAAAATGAACACAGGCTGTTTAAATTCAATATAGTTTTTAAATCCTGTTGTCCAGATCTGGCCAACTGGTTTTGTTTTTTTTTTGTTTGACTTCTGTTGATTTTGTCTAATATCTACTGATGAGAAATATCAGTTAGAACTAAAGTGAAATAAGTGTTTTGCCGCTAAGTGTTTTGTTTCTTTAATTATTTCGGTAAAACAGATTGATTTGCACGAACAATAAACAGGGTATTGATCTGGCAGGAACAACTTAATAATTCAAACTACCAGATTAGTTTAACTCAGTTTGCTTTGACCTGCAACACAGAATGCCTTTAATTAAAGTGTTGATGGAAAACAAATCTTTTGCTCTGGTTGTAATTTACAATTTCCACTGCCTGTGGACATGCAGTGGAAAAAGTATTGGAAACCTGTTGTTCAGACAAGTCCGCTTTTACATTTACCATACTATTTGAAACGTTGTCTGATTTCATATTAATTATCATGGAAAGTGTTCAAGTGTAATTCAGAAGAGTTATTATTATTGTTGTTGTTGTTGTTGTTGTTGTTATGTATTTATTATTTTTTAAATAAGAGACATCAATGTGATGAAACTGATGTCATGATTGTTCATGTTCTTTATTATATATTGAACTAAACCAAAAGTTCAATCTTTCAATCAGAGTTATATTTGTATTTGGATGAATTATGACAAATCATTCATGCAGAAATATGAACTAAGTAGGCACCTGGATGGTCAAATGACGCACCACGCTGGTGTATATGCTGTGCAGCTGTTTTGTCAGTTCAATTCTCAACCGAATCAAAATGAACTGTTTTTCATAAAAACATGAAAGCACAGATTAGGCCTGTTAGCGACTGGCAGCTCAGATAAGCCGTGCTTCCACCAGATAAGTGTGGGGAAAATTTAAGTGCCGGGAACTTTTCAAGAACGTCCTCGCACTCGGTCCTTGTAGTGTCTGCCACACCACACAGGGTCCACCACACATTGGTCATGTTTCCACAAAGTAAGTTCCCGGTAACGCTTAGGGAGCTGGGAACTTCTCAGGAACATCCCCTCACTTGGCCCTTGTAGTGTCTGTCTCTCCAGCAAGGGTATGACCCCAATCAGTGACACGACGGGTGGTGGGACGACTTTGTCGATCGTCTTCTCTGCGACCGCTTCACTGTGTTACTATAAATAAACTACGTGCTGCAGTCCTGTGTGTGTGTGTGTGTGTGTGTGTGTGTGAGAGAGAGAGAGAGAGAGAGAGAGAGAGAGATAGTGGAACCGTCCATTTGTTTTTAATGTTGTGTTTCGTAGAAAAGATAAATTAATTCATCGTGTTGATTCTTGGCTGCCGCCACACATTGATCATATGTGAAACTTCTTCGATTCTATTAATAGAAACTATTTATTGTTACGTTTCTGCTGCTGGGTTTTTAAAAATGGCACTTCTTTGTTGATTGTGTTGCAACCAGTCACCACTGAGTCAATTTAAAGCCCCTCCCAGGAAGTTCTCAGAGCCAGATGGAGTACCTACCCCTGAGTAAGATTCCATGAGTTTTGCCACTCATGGCAGAGTTCCCAGAAAATTATCCAAAAGTTCCTGCAGTGGAAACGCGACTATAGTAACCCTAAAATTTCCTGCCACTTTAGTGTCTCTAACAGGTCAGTTTGGCTTTAAAAGCTCCAACTGCAGAAAGAATATGTTCTGTTGTTAAAACAACAATTATTTCAGTAAAATGAAAATGGGAATATTTCTACACCATGCTGATAGTTCATTAGTCTATTTTTTAGTGAGTTTCACCATGACAAATGAGCGTTGGCTCCACAGGTCTCCTGCTGTGGTAATGACCTCATCTCCTCAGAGATTGAGTGATGGATGAATGTGGCACCAATCCAGAGCCAATCAGCAATGCACAACAAAAAAAGAGGAGTATTAAGACGTGTGCAGGAGAGTACATCAGCCAGAAGGATCCAGGCTGTAACAGCATGAGTGTTACACGAGTCAGTCCTGATATATTTAAAATATTCTCTCATTGGCCCGCAGGCCTTGAGTTTGACTCATATGAACTTAACACAACACCAACATGTTTTATGTTAATAAAAATAAATATTAATAATAAATAAGCAGGTAAAAACACAGTATCTGAGAACAGCAGTAGTTGGCTTTCAGATTTCAGGTCCCTGCAGAGCTATTGAACTGTTTGGGTCTTGAGAAGAGTGAAAGTGTATGCAAACATTGATTTTTCTACCTAAAAACATTTCATAAGCAGAATCACTTTCACTTTTATTTTATTTGATTCTCAGCAGTTCAGTGGATCATCTCTCAACCTTTGCTCAGTCTCTCTGCTCCACTTTTTTCTATTTTGTTTTGACACATTGACATTTTATGTCTTTAACCATAGAATGCAATTACTGGTGCATCACTAATATTTATTAGAAATAAGTGAAAAAAACCTGCTCAAAAGCTGTGTTTTTTTTTTTTTTTTTTTCTAGTCACTATTCACCTGTGTGTGCACATGTTGCATTATTCAGTCCTAACAGTTCACTCTGTGTGCAAGATCAAAAACACTGGGTCTGTCCTATGGCAGCAAAGAGTAACTTTCTTTTTTCCGCTTTCTCACTCACTGCCAAAACCATCATGTCACACCAGAAAACTTTTTTGTTGTTTAATTGCAGGTTAAAAGATGCTTGGAAGTGATAAACACCCTAAAAAACAAAAACAACAATGGAGGAAAAAACAATACTTAAGCATAATTTTCACAAATTAACATTTATGGGTTTGGGGTCAAGATTGTATTCTCAAATATTTTCTTTAATTTATCAGATAAAAGAACCAAGTTCTTAAATAATTGCAATTTGCATAAATTAAATGCTTTTTAAATTACTTTTTGGTTGTGGGGCAGCAATTTGCACCAATTCTGTATGATTCACCGTCGCCCACTCTGGCCTCAGGAGTCCCTGATTTCTCATTTCTTAAAATAGAGCAGCAAATTACCAGACTTTGATGAGTGGGTGTGTTGCTGGGGAGAATCTGATCAGACAAGTGAAGTGGTTGGTGGTGGACTGGGGTTTTCTGTCTCAGCATCATATGTTCTATTGCTGTTCCACACTGGTATTTCCAGTTACTTGCTGGGATGAAGACTACCATGGCCTTTGCTTGGTTGGCCTGCAATGACTACTGGTACCTGGCTAGCTGCTGCAGCATGCATCAGTTGTCTTCTAAAGTGCAGAGCTTCATCTCCACAGTGGTAAATAAACTATATGTAACATCCATCCTCAATGAATGAGACAGAAAAGAACTAAACATGTGACATGCTCAGGCAGAGACGTTGCTACTACTAACTGCTAACCAGAAGACCTGAAGAACACATTAACACTATGGAGTTTTGGAAGTGATACAATCTGATCTGGGTAGATGCATAGGGAGGAGTGACTCTGGACTGTGGGCCTTAAAACTGTCTCTCTGTTATTTATAGACAATGTGGTTCTGTTTGTTCCTGTTGCTGATCTGATGAGTGTGAATGAGCTGAGATGAAAGTCAGTACCTCCAAGTTAGAGCCATGGTTGTCTATCAGAAAACAGTGGATTTGCTCCTTTTGGGTTTGAGTTGAGTTGCTGCCTCAAGAGAGGGTGTTTAAGTCAGGATCTTGTGCCCAAGTGACAGTGGATGGAGCAGGAAGTTGACAGACAGATTAGAGCAGTTTCAACAGTAAGGTGGGTTTATACAGGACCATCATGGCAAAGAGGAAGCTGAGCTGGAGGATGAAGCTGGTAATTTACGAGTTCATCTACATTCTGACCCTCAGCTGCAGTGACTGAAAGAATGAGGCTGCAGACACAAACACCTGAGATGACTTTCCTCTGCAGGTGTCTGGGCTCAGCCTCAGAGACAGGGTGAGGAGACATACTCACCATGAATTTAGAACATATTTTCATATTTCTGGCTCGTTAAAATAATATGGCAGTCATCATGTTAAGGTGAGATATGAGACCATCTGTCAGGTTTTTCACATGCTCCATGGTTTCCATATTTAGTTTGGAAATAAAAACAAAGGTGAGTGGTGAAGTTATGAGCTGAAGAACCTCTCATAAACATTTATCACACTACGCACATTGATTTCCAGGTTCATATATGAATGTTTATTTACTGTGAAGTTTTCCTGCCTCTTCCCACATCGTTCTAGTGACATTAACATACTCCCAGGTGTCCATCATTGTAGTGACTAAGTGGTGGACAAAACTATGAAAACAAGTACTAAAGTATAATGAACAGTCATAGCAATTCTAATATATACCTTTGTAAAGCAGAACTATCTGTTACTATCTGTAATGGCTCTTTTTGTAGTCTCCAACAGCAGTTGTATATGTAAACTGCAAAAAAAGCTTTGACAAAGACTAGGTGGCTGTAACGGAATAATTAATATGTATTTTTCATGTATTATTTCTTTCTCCAGTTGAAACAGCTCATCATTTGAAATTCTGCTGAAGTTTGAAAGTGTTCCCTGCTCTCATGAAAACAGAATGACACTCGGTTACTAAGCCTCCTTTTCAACCCTGGAGGTGTGAGAAAAGATGCCGAGTAGAACAAAGCCACGGCAGCCAGCATCTCTTGTCTCGCAGCTTGATTCCACCCAGCTGAGACTCTCTGAATACCCTCCTCTCCTGTCTGTTCCCTCTGCTCCCTCGTCTGATCCTCTCCTGACTTTGTGCCATCTGTCTGCTTCGCTCCTGGCCAGCCTTCCTCCACACAGCTACTCAGCTCTCTGCTCTCCAGACCACTGAATTGTTCACAACAAGTAGGGAGTGAGGAGCTCAAGATGCGTATGTGTTTGGGAAACTGAGTTAACTGGAGTCTGTAGACTCTGCACACAGCCTATAGTTTATTAATGAAGAAGAGAAACAGTTATAAGAGATACTTTCCTGCAGAAATGAATTTTGCTGGGGTTTTTTTTCCCTGTTTTTGTAGTGGTTCAGTTTTTTTTTTAATTACTTAAAAAGATATCCAATAATCATTCTGATCAATATGTGTTTTCAACCACAAATTTCATGTGTGATAGGTGATTAACTGAATGTAATTTATTAATGTTCTTTAATCACAACCAAAGAATTTGAAATCACTCAAACTATTTGTATTTGATTAATTGTTCAACAGACAGAGAAATAGTAAGTGTCTGTGTGTGTGTGTGTGTGTGTGTGTGTGTATTCTAAATAGTTAATGTGTGACAGAAGTGATTCTCAGTCTAATTTGTAATTAGTAATATATATGCAGGTGTGGGAAATTGTATTAATAGAATATACTTTATATGTCCACACAAAACATTAAACCTGCTGTTATGAAAAATCCTGCGACTTCAAATATTATTATTTTTAATATTGTTGTGTTAAAATACTATTAGCAGCATTAACATTATACCAGTAATTGGTCAGATCTGAAATCATCCTGCAGCAGAAAAGCCAAAGATGTTGTAATTGCCGACAATAAAAGTCTAAAATTTGCCTCGAAAGGTTGAAAGATAACAGGTTTCATTGTATTCATATTCTGGATAACAATCATAAAGTGAACTTTCTTTCAAAATGTTGTTTGAATCTGTCAGAAAATGTTTGTTATGTAAATAGACAGAAAATAGGCCTATGCATAATATAACACAGGGTAGCTGGTGACTGTGTAGTTTTATACAAAATGCTTCTTAAACAGAAACATCAGAACATCAGGCCTCATGCCAGAACTGCAAATGCGCGGCTGTAGGCAGCTATCAGCTTATTGATGTTGGCTGCTGACCTGCTAAACAGTGAGGGCTTTGATTTAAAATGTAGAAAGAGATAAGTTACCTTATCAGTCAATGATGGGACAGCGGGGAATGACCTGAGTTTTTATCTTTGAACGGTCTCTGATCAGGTTGTCTATCACCTGCACTGACTCCTCAGAGGTAATGGTGGTTTGTGAAGCAGGTTAATCAAACAGGACTGGAGAGAGAATTCATCCCTTGTGTGACTTGGATTGTGAGTTTGGAGACTGGGGACACCTTCAAGACCTGGACCTGGATTTGAGAGTATCAATAACCAATATGACTGGGTAATAAATTGTCTTCTTGTGACTTGCTAATATTGTATTTTATTCATACATTCAACACATCTATTAAACTATGCCTACACTTCCAAGTGTATGAGAAAAGGAGCAGAGGACCAGTTTTGACCTACTACACTGACCTATAGCAAAGGTACATAGTATATATGTATCCATCCAACCATCTACAACATCAGTCTGCTGATTTTGTTGGCAAAATGGTATTAAATTCATCCATGTGTACGGTATTTGTTATTGATTGTTGATTCTTTGTTTCATGTAACAGGGCAACAACAGGAGGTTTGGTCTGTGTGGCAATAAAACAGGGACAAGAGTCAGTGCTTCTAAGTTGCAGGCCATGGAAGGGTGTTGGATTCGTCCCCCTGGGTTAGGGGTGAGATGCAACCCTAAGTAGAGTTGAATGGAGAAAACAATAGATGGATAGATGTATCAATGCAGTATCAACTGTACGGCAGGCATTGTGCTAGACCACTAGAGGTAAAGATGGAGCTGTACTAAAAAGTTCTGTTGATCTACATGCTGATCCTCATCTGTGGTCTGAGTAGTGACTGGAAGAATGAGACTGTGAACAGTAGAAAAGTGTCAGTTACGAATTTCCTCCTTTGTGTAGATGGGCTCAGCCTTAGAGAGAGAGTGAGGAGTTCTGACATCCAGAGGGAGATCAGAGAAGAGCTACTCCTTCAAGTGAAAATGAGCCACTTGAGGTGGTTGAGGCAACTGATAAGGAAACCTCCTTGATGTTGTTAGAAGTTTTCCAGGCACGTTTTCCAGGCACTGGAAGGAGACCTCAGGGTGGAGAGATTGTAGAGATTACAAATCTCCTCTTACTTAATGTCTCAGGACCCCTGAGGACCTCTTACTGACTCTTTATGACAGAAACTCAGTAGCAATGAACTTTTGAGACAAAGTATGAAGTGAAATTTTGAATTCTTTTTTCAATTTCACCTATTATGCTTGAGCATAGCTTCTTGCTACACTCACGCTGTTTCTGTACATGATCCATGAATATAAATGTAATGTAATACATGACAACTTCATGAAGGATAAAGGACATTTACTTTTTACTTGCTTTGCTTTGTCCTGTGTGTGTGTGAGTGTAATAGTTGTCATAGCAACACCCATCCCCCTCTTCATGCTCTGTGAGACACTGTGTAGTGGACAGGTCTGTTTCAGAGCTCTGTGTGTTTGTATGTTTGTTCCTGGACAGGATGAGAATAAAAGCAGTGGGCAACTTTCGACCAGGCTGCAGTCTGCCCACCCTAACAGGAGTTAGAAATCATTGGTGGGCACACAACCACCTCTGGCCCCACAGAGCAGTCAGATTGTCAGACAGGTTGATTCTGGTTTTATTATAATGTTCCCAATCAGGGATGTGTTAAGATCAGACCCAGGAGCAGTGATACACAGAAACACTACAATATACCAAACTGACAGAAAGTCAGTTTGTTATATTGTTACACAGTTGTTTTGAACTATGTGATTCCCACTGATGCCGTGGTTCTTGCAGGAAGACTTTAAATGGGACTGCTTATACGTTTTGTTATTTTCTGCTGTATATATAATTCAACAATGTTGGACATCAATATTGCAAATGTCAAAAGTTTCAGATAATTAGGTAAAAACAATACTTCTGAGACAAAAGCTCAGGCGTCAGACTGACCGTCTTCTGAATGTTTGGTCAGTTAAAAGAAAGTGGGCTTTTAAAGAAGCCTCAGTTAATGTGCCTGTTTGAGTCAGAGGCACTTTGAGACGAATAAAGACTTCTTTGATCTGTGAGTCATTCAGAGCTGCTCCAGGGTAAAATGAAAACATGGACCTCGAAACAAGCATAACAGTTCTTTTTTAAATGTCCAATAAAAAAGAACTGTTCATTGAGCTATTGTCATTTTTATACAACCATTAAAGCAAAAATACCACAAAAGTTATTAACATGAGGTACATCTACCAGTAGATGATTTTTACACAGCAAAGTTGTAATGAGTTAATATTTACAGTAGTTAGCACTTAAAGTCGGATTTATGCTTGTCCGTATTATAGACACACAGAGCCCTCTGCATCATTGCTTAGCCCATCCAGCCCTCTGACATGCACCTCCCCGATTTTTCAAATGTCAGTCGAAATTACAGCAAGCACACATAGACCGCAGGGCTGTGATTGGGCCGTTAGAATTATCTTATTTCCAGAATCTCACTTTGTCGGTTGTTTTCCTTCCATAACAGCAACATCGCCATCACCTCGTCTTTCATTCTCGTTTCAGCATTGTCAGTAAAACGATTTGTTGTTCAATGTTGATGAGTTCCAACATCTTCTCTCGGTCGCCATTGTTTGTTGTGTGTGGAGGAACAAGGCTGGGCCGTAAATAAACAATCAACAACAGTTGATAGTCGTAACAGAAAAAAAAATGTATCACCCCCTACTGCTCTGGCAGTGAATTGCTTTACGACACCCACCAGCTGACCGAGAACTCTGAAAGATTTCACTGCTGTGTGGATGTGACTGCACCGACTGCTGCACAACGTGCTGAGAGAAGCATAACTCAGCCTTTAGGTTTACAACATGAAGGTTCTGAGTTCACATGTACTCCACCATGTCTGTAACAGCCCCCTACAATAACTCAACTTAACAGAATAAGCAATATGTAAAATGGATCGATCAATAGTAATTAAGGGCTCTGATGAAAGTCCTTGATTCTTTGAAAGTAAGACACTGTCGTATACCACCTGGACATCACCTCTGCACCGCCCGTCCTATGTGGCAGTGTTAATACAATAACATTTTGTCCATAAACTAATGGGATCCAAGAAACATTGGGTAGAAATGATCATAGCTGTGCAAGCAGCATAAGCAGCTTAGTAATTAGCAAAGGAAGAAATGCACAGTTATAGCATACGGTTGAATACACAATAAGTCTCAGAAAACATGAATTATTAATAGGTTAGTATATCACATGTATCACTGGTGATTTAGCACACCTGTACATGGTGTCACACTTACTGTTTATGCAGATTGTAATCATCGCTCACCAAGCAGCATCCCCTTGAGTATTATTAAATTGGCTCTGGGCAGAGTGACGTAGTTATTCTCTCACACGTTGTGAAAGCTGTCACCAATAGGGTTACTGAGGTCATGATTTAAATGTGTTTTATGTTAGAAAAAGCTCCCACACCCAAGTAAAATCAGAAGGAAACAAAGCATCATTAACAGCTGAACGTCATGTTCCATCCAGACTGAGGATAAACACCAGCTACTCCACAAACTTTGACCTTTCTGTTGACTCCCTCTTATTTAGCCTGAGAGGTAATTGGGTGGATGATGGATGTCTTGCTCTTTTATTATGTTGATTTACCCACCGGATCTCAAACTGTCTGTCAAGATTTCTTCTTGTAATGCTTTATCATGGCCACTTTGAGTAGTAACAATCTTTTTTAATGGCTTTAATCGATGCTTGGGAGAAGCTGCCACAGACAAATTATTGTAAATATCTCATTGCACGTCATGTGCTATTTATCACTGAAATGTGCCTTTTCCATGTATTTAAAAGATTTTCATCATTCTTGGAAGTATTCGCGTTTTATTGCTTTAAAAAGTGGAATCAGTAAAATTTAATGTGGTTTTTCTTCACTGTTCAAGAGAAAAAGACTGAATTGAAGAAATTATCACTGACTGCTATTACTGGGCTTGTTTTCACAGATGAAAGAAATGACTTATGAGAAATATGTTCCTGGAAAAAGATAGTCACACTTGCCTTTCAAGGTTTCTATACAAGAGCAGTCGGATACGATTTACAGAAAAATACGTAGAAGCACTTGTGTCTTACTTTGTCTCATTGTTTTTTGATACAATAGCTCAACTGTTTTGCAGATTGGAAGACAGTTTTTCATCAGTTATCACAAAAAATGACTTCTGTACAAATCACGAAAGTTTTGTCATCTTCATCACCTTGGACAGACAGATGTATATAGACCATTTCAACATCTGACCCAAACTACTTCTCAAGCTACCTCCTGAGGTGAATTGAATGACGTTTGTGAGAGGTCAAATGTTTTCAGGCCACTTGAATTAAGTCAGTGTGAGTGAGGGACTAAGGCCACCAAGAGTGGGTTCCAGTGTAACAACTGGCACCAACATATGCCAAATGCCACGTTTATCCACTGTCTCTGACAGTGGATACACTGGCATTCAATCCCCAATGTGAAACATGGTTTCACAGCTGATCAGTGAGCTTTAGCATGATGCTGACACTGGGGAGGAATTAATTCAAAACGACAATGTTAATGTTCTAGAGTCCAGATCTCAAAACGACTAATACTTTGTGGTGGATTTAAAAAGGGTTTTGCATCATCACAACCAACTTCCAGCTTCAGTAACTCTGCAAAGAAGAATGGAAAAATAGTACAATAAAGCTGGTCCACATAACCTTTTTCTGTGTTCCAGTGTTCCAGTATCCTCCCTTCTTTGCACAGTTGTTCAAGCTCTTCTAGTTGAAAATCTCTGAACTTTTCAGAAAAGCACTGGTGTTATTACAGCAGCCCGTTTTCATGAAACCAAGCAGATGAAAACCAAGCAGAGAAAAACTTAATACTGAATACAGATGCTGTGTCATCAACTCTCCATTAACATTCAGCCACGTAACTAATACCAGTCTGTGTCCAGTGGTGGTGACATGTTCTCAAGATATTATTGTCATGCAAAATATTATTCTTCAAAGCTATGCACATGAATGGAGCATTCCCAAATGCAAAGGTGAAAGTTTATATTTTAAATTTCTAATTTACTTATGTTGAATGTTAATTTCTGTTTTCACTTCATGACCCTTTTTGACCATTTTTATTGATTGGTAATAATCGTTACGACAGTTTCTTTACAAGGAAAGAAGTTGCTTTCCAGAACAATACTTACCAATACCACAGAACATCAATCTGCATCAACAAACACAGACACAGACAATCATAAACAATATACAGACTAATGGATGTTTTCTAGGTTCAGTGAGGACTTAATGTCTCTAAGGCAGCGTAGAATGAGGGTCAGAATCCACTTAAGTAATATAAGTCATCAAGCAGTTTAAGAAGTAAAAGCCTAAAGATTTAGTTTGACTTCAGAAAATCCAGAGACTGAAGCTATGGCACAAATAGCTGTTAAAGGACTAAACTCATTTTGGTGGTGGATAGTTGCTGAAATAGTTTGAAAGACTGGTGAACTTGACAAAAGAAAGGAGAGAGCAAAGTGTACAGTTTTAGGTCTAAATGTCAGCTAATTTGGTAAGACAATAACAGGAACATTTCAAGTTGTGTTGAATTAGTTTGCATAAGCAGTGAAAATGAATAAAGAATAAAAAGAGAGTGTGAGAGATTTATTTGCTAATAGCACATCTTCAGGTGTGACTCACTGTCCCATCACAGACCAATGTGATCGTGGTCAACAGAAAAACACTGCATTCAATTTCCCACACAGAGATGGGCTGTGCAGCCCACAAACTCAGTAACAGATGACAGTGTCCAGTTTCCAGTAGTGTGGAAAATGAAGGTTGCCTGTGAAAGTGAGAGAAATCTGTTGGCTGTCCCCTGAGCACACCAAGACAGTGTGGGGAGGGTTGCATGGCTCTGGCGCCTGATAGGCAGCACTGCATTAGCATAGCGACAGGTTCCTCTGTGGGTCTGCTTTGTCTGTCCGTCTCGTCCGTGTCCATCCTCTGGGACACTGGGTCGAAGCTTAGCCCAAGGTTGGAGAGGTCGTGTCCATCAGCTCCAAGGAGATGGAGCTGATGGACATGACTCCACTGGAGGGGCAGAAGTTTTTTCTCACAGGTTTCTAAAATGTCACTGAGATGCATGATCCTGCCAAGCACTATGATTGAGGGCGCAGACGATCTCTGCCTCTCTGTGTAAATGAGCTGAATTTATTTCTTTTTCAGTCTGACTTATATGTCATTTCAAAGATGGACAGGCAAGTGACCTGCTGTATAAACTCCCCTAAGAGGGAGGACGGCAGCGGCAGCAGAGGGGAGAGAGAGCACTGTCAAGGTCAAGCGCTCTCCTCCATCTTGTCTGGCAGAGTTCAGGCACATTATTTTTTTCTACCTTAATAGGTCTGGAATGGCTCAAGTGTCCTTCTTGCATGGTGGACTCAACGACTCACATATGTGCAGGGGGAGAACTAATAGAGGCTGTTTAGTGTAAGTACAGTAACACTATTCATTGTGTGCTTTCCCATCCCTGACATTTAACTCATTAAGATATATAGACTAAATGGAGCTGGCAGATAGGGGGATTAATCATGGTTGAACAGCCCTAAAGGTTCCTGTGCTATATTCTTGCTAGCCTGGGCCCAGCTATACTGCCAGTGATGCTACATCGAATTTCGTGTTCAAGTCAGCCCGGCCAACCTGCCTATTCTCTGCTCTTCCCAATCTTGAAAACCCAAGGAAACGCAGGAACCAATGAGAAATGAGCTTTTACGCTAGTGTGGGCTTAATGCAATGGTGCACTGGTTAAGCAATCTCAAACGCATTTGTTTAGAGCCAACGTGGCGGCCATGGAGGAGCAGCAACCATTCGATTCAGCTGTAGCTGCTGTTTTAAGTAATTTTAACATTTTTCTTTGAAAATGAAGAAAAAGGTAGCTCTCGAAGCCTTCTTGGACGTTTGGTTGTTCCCGCCTCTGAGAATTTCATTTCTGTAGGATCTTTGCCAGATCAAGCTCTGTCCATGAGCTTGGTGCGACAGCCAGGCTAGTTTCTTCCATTTCATTTTGGAAAATCATATTTACACATCAGTAAAAGGTCTAATGTCTTATTTTATTTCCATAGGATTAATTGTAGATGACTATTGTCTAAACACTCATTGACACTGTTCAATCATGTCTGAACTGTTTCATAATAATTAGGCAACAATGAACTAGTGACAGATTCGATCCGATAGTTCCTTGATACGAACAAAAGACACCAGATCATACTTGGTGATAGTCATAAACCCACTCCCTTGACAGAACCATAATTCTCATCTCTAGGATGAACCAGGTAGGAATGCACCTGCCACCCATCTGCTACTTCCACTTCTTCAACTGTGATGCTCCCCACCCCCACTGGCTCCAATGTGTCATTCAAACCCCAAATATCAAGGCAGAAAGAAGATCATGTTTTCTGTACACTAAGAAACCTACCCTGTCCCCCAGATGCCTAATTACAGCAGTTCCCATTAACATATGGCAGGAAGGGGGTTTTCCCCATGTCTGTTCTCCACATGTGTTAGTGGTAAACAGTATTTCTCTGCCAGATAAGAGCTTCTATGTTGCATCTTAATGCAGGTTTAAACCACTTTTCCAAACACCAGAACAAGAAAACACTCTCTTTATGGAAAGTCTCTGAGCCAAGTCTCAGCACAAGGTGAATGCAAGGTCAGTTGGGCCTGTTGTTCAGCAGTTGACATGATGTGGTTAATTTGTTAAGTTAGTATACCTTGTTCCTTAGCAACACTCTCTCCCAAAGTTTCATGTACTTCAGCTAATTTGCGTGATGTTTTCACAAAAGGTTTTCTGTTTTCTGTTTTTTTTTTTTTTTTATGTGTGCATAGGCAATTCACATCCTGACATTAGTTTCAAGCCAGCTTCAACCATGTTAAATAGTTTGCAGTGCTTCTGTTTGTAATTTGCAGAGACACTGTGAAATAGCTAGCATGATTATAAACAACACAATATATAAAGTTTTGTAGTGATCTGTCCAATAGCTAGGTCCAATAGCTAAGATTGTTCAGTCTGGTGCATTGCTTGCATTGGCAGGACACATTCAGTGACAAAGCTAATTAAGGTGTGAAACTTAAAAATATCAGGCACTTTTTATGCTCCTTTTATGTACATTATTAGGTACATGCATTCCTAACGTCAGACCTTTCATACTCCCCATGCATGTTTTATGTTGGCATGGTTGTTAACAACGCATCCACTAGAGGGCAGCACCGAGGGCCAAACTCCGAAGTAAATTTCAGACAATAACAAACATGGCGACAGTGTATGAGATCACAGTGCACATTGTAAGACAGTGATAAAAAGAGGCAGTACAGTGGACGGCAGTGGTTTCTGCGGCTGGTAAATCTATCGCGGTTGGATGGTTTAGTTGTCTTCTTCTTTATTTCTCTCACTGGTCGTACTTGTTATGTGCTATACTTCGCAACAATGCCCCAATGGTTTGTAGTTGTATTACTCCATTTGCAGTAAGCTCCTGAAAATTACACCAAATTACACACGTAATGACGGACGAAAGGCTCTGTCTGGCTCCATATGCGTATCCTGCATAGAGCATAAATGAGCCTTTAGGTGTTTGATACAGAAAAATTGTGTTACTTTGGGCAAGTTTTGTTGCAAATTAAACACAAAGGGTTGTATCCACAGAAGGCAAATCAAAAAATTATCTGTACTTGTAAATCTGATCATGCACCACAGACTGATGCCCTAATCCTGCAGGTGGCAGGCGCACACGGTGGTAGCTCCATGTAGCTTCCGTCCACCTGAGGTCTGGCTCCAGGAAGAGTGCCCTAGTTTCCTTTTAATCTATTGCCAAAAAAGTTTCATTATACAAAGCTTTTCAAATCAGAGCTCAAATTGGACCTCTACTGGTAAAAGTTGTCCCAAAAGCAAATGAATGAAAATATAAATGAATAAATATATGTCATATACTGGATGTAATGGAAACACAACAATGACTGCACCATGGATTTGGAAATTGTCCCTGTTGGAAAACAAGTGAATCAGATTCTGAAACAGTCACATGAGTGTATGTGAAATGAAGCTTCACAGGACATCATGGGAGATTGTGACAGAACAAATCAAGCCTCAATACAAAGCTACTGATAATGGCAGAGCCTGCTTACAGTCCTGCGGTGGAAACATACTTGCTTCAGTAAGATGAAATATATCTCTACAATAAATCCAATTTTAAAGGGACACTTTTTTTTTTCTGTATATAATTGCATGTCACAGACTTAAAAGTCACTGCAGAGTTTAGAGGCCTTTGGTAAGATTGTCACAGGACCTTAAACTGAATCACAAAGATCGATCATTTAATGCCACAGGGAAAGTGCCTTTGATCAAACCGTTACCTTCAGCCTGGGTAGAACAAATTCAATGTTTGAGTTGATAAGGACCAAACTGTCCAACACAAAAAGAACAGAAGAGTGAGAGCCAGGATTAAGAGAGAAGACCAAGATATGAATAACACTGAGGGACAGAAGGCTGCATGTGATTCATTTTTAGTTGTTCAGACAGATTGATGACAAATGTACCAGTTTTATTGTTTTGTTTGTTTTTTTTTTTTTTTTTTTTTTTTAATTTCACATCTCAGGATCAGATTCAGCAGGACACTTCACTTTTCACACTGTCAATTTTAGTCTGATGATATCTTTTAAAAAATTGAATTAACGCCTCTATATGCATTCACTCTGCCAACAATTTCTGAATGGATAAAATATTCCTCCTGTGAAGTCAGCACGCTTTATCGACTCATCAGGCTGGTGCCAAATGGACCATCAGTTGTAGTGGCAGCAGCCCAGTGCTCTCGGACACTCCAGTCTGCTGTTCACTGTCACACACACACACACACACACACACACCCTGCTAAAGATATTGCACACTTCAGCTGGCTGACTAATGAGAAAGCACTTTGACTGGCTCAGTCCGGTGGAGATGTGCACAGTGTGAGACAGGAGATCTGATGTTTGAGGTGTTGGTGATTTTATAGCCAGAGACAATGGACTTCCAAACAGATTTGTTCGTCCGTTGCATGTCGTGTTAATCAGTCACTTAACCATCAGTAAAATTTACTGGTGGTCCAGAGTTCTTATTGTTGTTTAAAGGATGTGGTGGGGTTTAGGAAAGCTGCTGGTCCTGATAGTATCCCCGGGGGCGGCGATCAAAGCATGTGTAGACCGACTGGCAGGGATCCTCACAAAACTTTTCAACCTCTCCCTGACACATGCCACTGTCCTCACATGTCTGAAGGCCTCCATCATCATCCCCATCCCCAAAACACTTGCAATAGACAACAACTACAGACCCATCACCCTGACGTCTGTAGTCATGAAGTGCTTGGAGCGATCTGTCTCCCAGTACATCAGGGACTGCCTCTCTCCCTCCTTCTATATCCACCAGTTTGCTTACAGAGCAAACAGGTCCACAGAGGATGCCATTGCCCTCACACTCCACTCCATTCTCTATTCTATTCTAACTATACTGCAGCTGTAATATTTTCCCTATGGCACTGTGTTGTATTAATTAAATAAACAACCAATACTGACTTGTGTGTGCATGTTTATTCAGCCATCTTGAATCTTCCTCAGTTCTCACATGAGTTCCTGACATCACACATAACTACAGTGGCCAGGATATTACATCTTCTGTGGTACAAAACAAACAAACAAACAACCAAACAAACAAAAAACAGTTGTGCATTGTCATACAAAAACAGACGTAAGTGCACTTAGGAACAATATGCTAACTTTCACAAACTTCCTGCATGTGCTTGTTTACATTCTTTGGTCATTACTATTGGATAATTATGTTTAGCTTAATAATAGTGTTTCACAGTTGTGAAAATACTGTTATTGTGCAATTTCTGTGCAGGTAAACAAACATTTTCTTAAACAGGTATTCAGGTATACAGGTTCTATAAACAGGTACATTTCTTCTTTTGATTAGTGCATTTATTCTTTTGCAGGTAAAGTTCCCTTTAATAATCTTGTAACTGGTGCATTCAATGAACAGGTACAGAGGTAAGTATCTTTAAAAGCTCTTGGTGCAGCCAAACCTTGTTGTGCGGGGAATGGGCAGGGGATTTCAGGTTTTCCAGCGGGGTGTTTCTGTGTTCCACACAGCAAATTCTGAAGTGTTAATTCAACTCTTAGGGAGTTAAATTTAGCACTTTGAAAGTGTCTATATTGGTCCACTCTAGATTGAGTAAAATAACACTTTTGAAAGTTAAAATAGTTAGTCGTAAAGTAGTAGTAGTAAAATAGTTGGTTAAAATGTCAAATAGTTAACACTGTGACAGTGTTGGAACTCTCTCAATAGTTGAAATTTAACATACAACAGTGTTGAATTTACCTAACACTAGGTATAATGTCAAAAGTTAACACTATCAGTGTGTTTTTTTTAACACTGAATAAAGTTCAAATTATATTAACACTATGGAAGGTGTTAAACACAACTCAACATAGAAATCTTTTATAGTTAAATTCATTTTGAAAATACTACTGGGAGTCAATTAATAATCCCAAATTTCAAAAACAATACATGCCACTTGAATTTACAAATAAAACCACACAAGTTGCAGTTTGAATCGACCTGTATCTCAAACAAGCACACAACATAAGCACTGGCTTTGCAATAATCACAACACAATATGGCAGTGTAGCTCAATGTATGTTTTTTTTTTTTCAGTTTAGAAAACTGTTTGTCATAGGGTCTGTAATAACTCAACTCCTTAATTGGAAAAACAGAAAATGAATGTGCTCTCTCATTGATGCAGTATGCATCGCAATGATAATCAAAATAAAGAGTGTCCACTCTGCAAGTCAAAATGAAAGATTGATCATGTATAATGATGCTGGTGAACTTTCTGGAAACAGGAACTTCCGTGTTTGTCCCAGCCCAAACAAACATACCAGTCTGGTAATGCTGTTCCATAGTTCTTCACCCAATTAGTGGTTGACACTCCACAGTATGTATTTATTAAAAACAGAACTTAAAACCTCACCTCCCTCCAAGCTATCAATAATTTCTTTCTTCACTGCACCAAACTCAAATCTTTGAAAATCAAAATTCTCCCAGTGGTACGCTAGCTGCCCTTTGGTGTTGTTTTACAAATGCTTTAGTGATTTTTGTGATATTTTTGTGATATTTTTGAAATTTTTCGCTGATCTTTTAAAAAAAATTAGATTTGGCCTCAAACGTCATGCACTATACATGAAGGAGTGGACCTATTTTTCTAATACAATGTGGATAATGTAGCATGAAATGATGCTTTGAAAACAAACAGACCTTGTGATGGTCCTTAATCAAGTGCTTCAAACAGTATGTCATACCGTTAGTTACCATCGGTGGAAACACAACATTCACAATCTGAATCAAGAGGAGGAGCAGATTCCAGGAACAGTTATTTCTTTCCAATACCAAAAATAAGAGGTGCATTTCTCACAAGACACCATGACTAAATTGCATTTAGTCCAAAATCTTTTGCTAGTCTCGTCCATTTTTAACCCACTAGGCCAATTTTTTCTTTCAATATAACCATAGTTGAAACTTTGGATCCTCTGTGTCAATGGTTCCAGATACTTCTGGTCGATAAGGTATTAAAAGACAAGTTTGAGTTCATACTGTACTATACCTTCAAGTAAACCGTGCAATATGTCAACTGCATAGTTTGTCAGAGGTGTGGAAAAATGCAATGTATTGAGCAAGCTTGTCTTTTTGTCACCAATTATTGAACCTAACATAGGATTTTCCTGTTTAGCTGTGCGATGTTCTGCATGGATTTCTTTTGTATGAAAAATCATGCCAGAGTTATCTTCAGTAAAGATAGACTGTGACTGTGATCCTCATTATCAAACAAAATCTACAGAAATATGTAGCACTGAAGGACTCAACCAAAACAAATGTAGCAGGATGAGAGTCTTGTTCTGCCCTTTGCTTCTTCTTTTGTTTACATCGGTTACTATAGTTTCTGTGACTCATTTCCGCCAGTCATTCAAGGTGAGCTGGTATAAAAGCAGTAGTCCGCCCGCTGGTTCTCCCTCTGCATCACTGTGTCACCAGTGTCACTTCCGGGACAGAGGTCGTGTCTTCGGCAGGGCTGTTGTTGGTGTTGTTTGGGTAGCGTGCATGGGTTTATTTGGGATAATTTTCTTTGTTTGAAGTTGAGTTTGGGTTTGTTTGTTTATGCAATTCTGTTTTTGTTAATTTAGTTAACTGAAGGATTTGTTTTGTAACTTAGGTCAGTTTTTTTTTTTTTATTTTGTTTATTCTTTCTTTAGTTTGTCATTAATTGTTTAATTTGAACAGTTATTATTATTTGATATATATTGTTTACATTTAAGTTTGTGACCTGCCCATCTGTTCTTCCCCCTTGTTCAGTTGCTGGTGACCTGGTGGAAGCATCCTCCCGTCCTGTCTTGCTGTGTCCCTAGTGGTTGGGTTTTCCTTACTGAGAGTGCATGTCTTCCATAGGCGCTTTTTCAGTTGGTTAGTTTGTCTTTTTTTTTTTTTTTTTTTTTTTGGTGGGTCCCTCCCCTGCACTAGCCCTTAATCCACTTATGCCTCAACCCTGATTAGTTATTTCCCCCTTTCGTTGGTGTGTGTGAATTATTTTTAGTAATTTTTAGAACAAAGGAATATTTGATCAAATTGAATTGTGGAACAACATCTCCTGCCCTATCTGTAATTACAAACCTGTTGTCGAGTTTTCTTCCTTTTTGTAGTTGTTAATATTTGTTGTACACTTTAGCACCTTCTCACCTGTTACTTGTAAAACAAAACCAAGCAACGCTGAGTCTGAGAAAGGCACCTCAATTCCTTATGTTTCAAGCATTTTAATATCATCAACAAGAGGCTTTAGGATGTCATCAAATCTAATTCAACTACAGCAGACTGTAGTTGAACTAACACTTTTGATTTTGCTGTGCAGACTTGTTCAATGTCCTTGCAAAGCGTCTCCGGTGGTAAGGCCACCCATGTACAGCTCTGCTTCTTCCTCATGCATCTTTGTCACCATGTTGGCTTCCACATCTGCTACATTCTTTTGTGTTGGCTTAGGTGTTTTTTTTTTTTTTTTTTTATATCTTTTGTTATAAGCTGGTCGTCTTTAATCTACTTTTTTTGCTTACTGCGTGCACTGCTTCACCGCTGTGATCTTTGTGTCCAACCATCTCTTTCAGCTGTGCTTGTGCTAATTCAAGGGACCATGCCTATGATGCCTATGGCCTTCTCTAGTGAGAGCTCCGCGCCGTGGCTCAGCAACTTTTCTCGCACCCGTGGGGAGTTAGTGGCTATAACTATGCTGTCTTCTACAATCACTTTCAGTTATGAAATGTTCCCTGCACTTTTTCATGGAAACAGTATCTGACATATATAGTGTTAGACTTGGGAGTGAGGTAGTTTGTCGTAGTATGTATTTAAAGTCCTCATCTGATATCCTCCACGTGTTGTGTACATCCCATCCTTTTCTCCGACCCATAATAGAAATTGCTGCACTTATCCTGCTCACGCTTCTCCCATAGCTGGCCTGAGAATATCAGGTCAGCATGCTGCTTGAAGTGACGCCATGCCTCCGGTGAGTTTGGTGTGTCGCAATCCATCCTGGGTGCTGGAACACCAAACATCTCCATTTTCGTGTCCTCTATTCTGACACCATGTAATATTTTGCCCCCATGGCACTGTGTTGTATTAAGTGAATAAACAACCGACACCAACTTGTGTGTGTATGTTTATTCAGCCATCTTGAATCTCCCACAGCTCTCACATGAGTTCCTGATATCACACATAACTACGGTGGCCTAGTGGCCAGGATACTACAGCCATCCACTAGAGAATTTGTCTGCATCTCTATATTTGTGATTCAATCCCATTGGTCTCATTCAGCTGTTTTCAGTTCTCTGCTTGTATATTCTTCCTCAGAACTTGGTGACATCTTTAAATTCATGTTTATCAGAGACAGAAATGAAACAATGTAAATTACAACCATATAAAATAGCTAAAAGTCACCATATAAGATGCATATCTCACTGTTGTAGACATATTCCCAAATCCTAACAATGACGTGGCTTTGTTTTTCTCTATGATGATAATGAGGATACAGGCTTTGTCATGCTGTTCCACCTGCTCTCTCTCTCCGTTGCTCACTGCTATGTTGTGCTGAAATAATGCAAATACTTAGAAAACACTGAAATCTTTATATTCTCTTTGCCACTTCTGCTTAAGTGTCTGATACTGACAAAGGATTGTATACCACCACCCCCTCCCTCTGCTAGTTGTGTTAATGGCAGGTGTCTGCTGCCGCTTGCAATCTTGTTCTTTAGACAATCAACACTTGACCAGATGGACATGAGGAGTGGCCACTCCATCAGTGCAGATCAGAGACTGACAGAAACACAACAAAGACAAAGGAATTAGAGAGGGAGTTGTCAAACTGGTTTTATTTGTATTCACACAACATAGCTGCTTTTTATATACATTTGTGATTTTGCTTCCTGTGACATCTTGTGCTGTTTGTGATCATTAGTCTTACTGATGTGTAAAGAAAGACAAAAGTGGAAAGATTCCAGCAGCACTTTGTTTGCGGTTCACCGTACTGAAGTAAATAAGAGCACCTTGCAGGCAATTTGCATTCCAGTCTTGGAGTAATGAATCATACCCAAAAAGATTTTTTTTTTTTTACTGTCAATATCCTTTGAGATATGACTATAGCGTGTGAGAATGTTATTTATTCCTGTGGTATTGTCAGTGCCTCTACCCTCCACCAATCTCCAGCTGAATGGGGCTTGTAAGAAAAGCTTTTTCAGGCAGAACAAAGCGGGGCATTAATCATTCAGAAACGGTTCGCGCTGTCCTCTGGGATTCGGCGGGGCTCAATGCAAAATCTGTTAAAAGAAATAGTTTGGGAGTCTCCACCAAAGGTCAAGTAGATGGATTAAGTGATAAAAGTCTGATGAGACAGAAGTCAACTACACAATCACAGTATACCTAGGGTGGAGGTCCCGTCTCCTTGCGACCTTTTCTGGGGCCCTCAAGAGGACAGATAGGCTCCAAATGAGCACAATCCAGAGTGACCTTAACCTAAGTGTTATCAGCGGCAAACTAGATAATCTCATTGGTTGACTGATAACACTTTTGATTCTGTGAAGGGAGTGAAAGTATCTACTAATATAAATCTTCCCCACGGTCTCCTCAGTAAAGGACAGAGCGAAGGTGCAGTTGCATAGTGGGAACATTGGCATCTTATTTCTTTTTTAAAGTGCTTGCTAAAAGCTTCCTCTGTTGACTCCTCTGTGTATTTGTCCTTTTGCCATTTTGGAGAATTATTCAGATGGTGGAACCAATTTCTGAAAGTGGTTTTACTGGTTCTAAATATGGCACAAATTGTTCAGGGTCACAGGAAAACCTCATCAAAAAGTCTGTATTTTGGAGCTTCCTTCGAAATAAAGAAACTGCTCATTTTAACAATGCAAGATTGCTGTACTTTACACATAAGCATGTATCTATGTCAGAATGTTATTGATCTTTTATTTGATTTTTTTTTTTGTTCACCAAACAGCCTACCAGCCCCAGGACTTGAACAAATATCAAATGGACAGATGCCAAAGTGTTTAAATAAACTAAATCCTTTATAAAACAGGGCAACTTCTTCACCAACTCTTTCCTCAAATGTTTAAAATCTGGGTTTTATTTTTGTAGTTTTGCCAATCATTCCTTCATACAGTAACAACACTGGCCTCATTAAGACATAAGAAAGAAGAACAAGAATATCTGGAAGACCAAAAAAAAAAAAAAAAAAAAAAGATAAATAGCAAAGATTTTGTTGAAACTACGTCATGTACACTGTAGCACATGTGCCAAAATTCTAATAGTTCATGTGAACATGGTACATGACCATGATACCTTTGAGGACTGAAGAAAATTATGTAAGAAGGACAGAGCATTACTTTTCCACAACATTCTCCCTGGAACCAGCGCTCTGTCAAATCTACCACCAAACTTCACTTGGCACTAAGCCTCTTATCCTGCATTAACGTTCAATGTTACTGCCACTTTAGCTGACAGTGCCATCAAATCACCTTTATCATAAGTGATAGAAATGTCAACAAATACCATGAAAATAAGATGCAAGTTGTGATAAAAGTGAATTGTTCTCTCATAAGCAGTTTTGTTGTGATTTTGTGTGATTTATTGGTTCAATTCAATTTGAGGCACATTTCTCTTGAAAGAAAACAAAACGAAAAACAAACACATTTATCGCAATTGGCAACCGACAGACAGAATTTCTTGCCTTACACCTAAGTACATGCTGACAGAATCCAAACATAGCGGAGACTGGTCTTCTTGCATCACCTGTGAATTGAAGCATCTGTGCTCCCTCTGTAGCCAAGAACTGATCTGAATTCTGCACAACATTGTCAGACTCATTTTAAAGTGCATATACGAGCAGGATTGTATGAGCGTACACTAGTGTGTGTGGGCATGGACGCATGCACGTCCACTCCCTTGGCATTTCCCACGTTGCACTCTTGTCTGCTAATGAATACTGGTGGAATGAGGGGCTCTAATGGAATTACACTTTAATGATGTTTGCTGTTTTTACAGCGGTAATTAATTAGATCAGTGTAATCTCCTTCCTCCCAAAAATCTTCCCACACGAAAACCATAAGCACTTGAGCGGTGTCCCGCTGCCCCCTAGCACATCATAAACAGCACTAATGGCATACTCCCCGGATGAAGCTCTCTTCCTATATGAAGGCAGATTCTCAACTGCTGGAGATGTTCACAGACCAATTACTCTGATGCCTTCATATGCATTTTAATTTCAATTCTCTAGCCAGAGCTCCACACTTAGTTTAGTATGCCAGAATACCTCTTGAGTTTCAGTATCACACTCAAATCCATATTCAAGTGAGGTCTCATCAACTGCAGCTACATGTTGTATATTGTTCTGCAATGACCCTGCTATTGAACTTATGAAAGAATGCATGGTTAATGGGAAGGAACCACTTGCTCAGTTGGTGTTTCGAGGTATGAAATTAATTCTAACTGGGTAGAAATTTTCAGTGATATATATTTGATCAGCCCTGTGCCAGACTGATGACCTGTTCAGGATGAATCCTACCAACTGTTGTCAGGATTGATCATCCCCTAGAGATGAATTAAAAATGTTATTCATCTTCACTTAATCCTATTTTTTCCATCTAGTGCTATCATCTGATTTAGATCAGGTGACCGGGGCCAAATGTAACACAACATAACACAAATGTGCAAAACTAAGGACTGTGAAATAATATAATTAGACAGCACAGACTGATGATGTCATACATTATTATATTTTAATTTAAATGATTTGCCTGAGCGTCAAAAGTGCAAATTTCACTTGGTGAATACAGTAGTGTATTTTAATCCTTAAAGCTTCAGTGAGTGGGATTTAGTGATATCTGGTGGTGATGTTGCATATTGCATTTAGTGGCATTTTTTTTTAACAATATCAATGAGAACAATGAGAATTTAACCTTCAAAAATGCATTATATTTGATAATCTGTTTCTTTGTTTTGTATATGAACTCTTAATAATCAGGAACTTGTAGCTGTAAATGTCAAAACCGTCACAAAAACCAAACCTGCCAGAACACCACACACCTCCAACTCTCTGTCTGTCACTGCAGCCAAAACACTGCTCATCACCCTTGTAACCTCCAGACTCAACTACTGCAATAGCATCTCTTTGGCTGACTCCACAAAAACACTAACATGTCTAAAACTAAGCTGCCTAAGGACCAGCAGGACCAGGCTCTGAATCTGGATTGACAGGACCTTTTCAGTCTCTGTTCTCTCCCTCTGGAACAACCTCCCCTCCTCAGTCTTTCATTCTTTCAAACTAAATTTTAACCACTTTCCTCTGAGTTGCATTCATGTGTCATGTTTCCAAGTTTTTCATATTAATAGGAAATTTATTTTCTTTTTTTTAATTACATGAAATAATCAAGTGGTGATGTGGTGAAAGTACGTTTTATACATATTAGATCAACCTCTACTAACATCACCTTGTGGAAATATCAGCAACTAATACATATTACTACTAGTTGTTTCAAACAGCCCTTCAGAGCCTCTTCGGTCCCATAGGAGTATATTTCCAGTGACAGCTGGTTTCCTGCTTATGAGAGGTTTGTACACAGACAGGAGATGAACCTGGTTGTGATCAGATCTTCCCAGTGGAGGGATGATGAGTTATATGCCTCTTTAGTGTTGGCGTAGAGTGGAGGAGTAGAGAAAGTCACAGGCTGTGTCAGTGTGAGCAGTGGGGGCAATATACCCTGTTGAAAACAAATAGTAAGACAGTGGCTAATGGTCTGATGTTGTAATGTAGAGTAATCTAACCATCCCCCAGATGTTCTGACATTCTGACTAATTTTGAGTAATCTAAGATGTGATATCTAACTTATGCTAATTTAAGTTCAGGAAACACATCACACAACCTGAGTTTTTGGTGATAAGAAGAGTTTAGTTTATTTGAACAAAGTGGCTCGACTGGAGTGTCTAAAAACTGTAATTACACACCCACACAATTCATACAAAATCACACATAAATATATATGGTCTACTTATGTATGCTATTTGTATGAATATGTATTATTATATTGTTATAATGACACATTTATAAAATGTCTCACAATGCCTTCTTCTACTGACTTAATTATGTCAGACTCATAAGGTGTTATATGTAAGATTATACTCACTTACACTCACTGGCTGCACACAACATCCATCAAACAGCACACCAGTGTCTACTGAAGAAAAAAAAAACATGTAACAAAACTGAAGAGAGGTAAAATAATGATAACGATAATAATAAAAGATACAAAATCTAGTATGCTGCCGCAAACAGGTTGTAACTCACCTTGACACCAAGACTTTCACGGGGTCGACATAATTTCATCCTCTGAGGGAAAAGAAAACTGAGGTGCTTGATAAATTGAGGCCCTAAACTTTGGTTTCAGGGGCAACTTTCACTCGTCTTATTTTTATCAGCTTGTTTCAAGAATTTGAACTTTGGCTCACTTTGAATAGTCATGGTCATCCCTTCAGCTGCAAAAAAAAAATATATTAATTGTGATAAAAGGATTGACAAAGCAGATTCTTGGCACACAAACAGATAGTGGTCACAGCTGTTCATGAGGCGTGAATATATATGCATACCAATGGCAGCTGCTGGTATTTCAAACACGCGAAGCTCATTTTGGGTATACATTATATAAATGTATAAATGTATCCAAACATAAACATAACAAATACGAATGTTTCCTATTGCAACCTAACAGTTACTAATAAAAGGAAAGTTTAATTGTACATATTTACATTGTAATATGTCTCACCACTCAATTCCTCTCAATCACCACCTGACTTCGCTGCATTGAAAAAAAAGCATCACATAGAAACCCATAGAATCTTAGAGTCAACAGGGTTTCATCCACAGTGCTACGCATTCAAAATCATCAGAAAATTGTGTGGGTGGGAAGGTGAGTGAAAAAGACTTATAATAATGATAACTCATTATGTTAAACACATTCTAAGATGTTTCAGTTTTGTCATAATGTCAATCCCAATTTAATGTAAACTCAACAGTGCATATTTGACCATTTATTGTGCAAAATGTCAGTGGAAGTTTGGCTTCCTTAGTTGTCTCAGAGCAATCACTCTGGCCTCCTGGCCTCCTGTTTTCAATTTGCATTTACAATGCAGCTATCAAGTAAATGGTGAAATATCTGCTCCTCTGTCATGCAATTGACATTGTGAAGCACAGCGACAAGGCAAGTAGAAACAAACACTGCAAACGAGTCAGTCACGTGTTAGGAACGACCTTGCTTTATGACTTAAGTGCTTCCCACCTTCTCCTGTCTGATCTGCCTCTTCAATCTATCAATCTAATGATGTGGCAAAGGGCCAGGTTAATCAAGCACAATCACTTTTGCTCTCATTTATATGACTGACAGTGATGCAGCACTGTCCCAGTTATAGCAGCTTTAGGATTGAGCAGGTTTAAGTATCAAGATGTTGAACAAACATCTAGAACACACAGAAACATTGGTGGAGATTAATCTTTTCTAGTGGGTTGTCATTCTGCAAAAATGGCTGCAGTGTAGGAGAATATATTTAAAAGAATCATTCTCCTATTACCTGGTCATTAGTCATCGGCTGAGGGAGAAGTCATGCAAATGCAACATCCCAATACATTTCAGGTGAAGTGTTGCTGGTTGGTTCTGGAAGCTCTGACGAATGTTGAAGCTAAAATTCACTCAAACTTTATATGTCATTTAGAGGCGATATTTTTTGCAGAATGAGCACATTTCATGGCACAAAACATTTTATGGTTTAAGTACATTTTCTTTATAATACATTCAATTATGTATCGTCATATTATTCTGGATATTTTTGATAATCATTAATTTATTATTTATTAAATTATATAAGTTGTCCAAGTTTGTCCAACTAACAGTTCAGTTATTTGACAGTAACTTAAAACTAGAAAAAATATATTTATATTTTTTGAGGAAGGGATAAACAAATGGATATTTTAATTGAACAGTAACATAAAGAACATTGCAGTGATTTAAGGGAGTTGACAGATGGATTTGCGAAAGCTTGGTTGGAACTGAAACAGCAGAAGATGAAATATGTTGCGTTTTATTGTGGGTCAGAGTCCAGGAAAATTGTGTCCCTCAATTTGCATAATGCCCCTTTCACTGAACTTCCCCGAAAAAAAAAAAAACGAACTCAGAGCTCATTGGGGTTATTTTCCCAGGCTCCATCTGATTAACAAACAATTCCAGCACTATTCAGATGGCTAAGGGTGTCATTATTGAGCCAAACAAATAAGCAATCTAAGTCACTTACGCTATAAAATCCTAATTCTCAAACTCTAAGTTCTAAACAAGATAATGATGCTATTAGTCAACTGCAGATTGTTTTTATGCTGAAAATAACCTTTGGTTATACTTAAGGTCCCTTCATTTACAGTCACCTAAGGTCAGCAGATTCACAACTCAGGGTCCAAGTCACGAATCTACAAATTCACAACACGAACCTGAGAGTGGAGTTTGACAGATGTGAGTGTTTACCAGGTAAGTAGGATGTAATGAAAAGATGCTATCAAGTTGCATTATGGGAATTGTGAATCTGGTATTTCTAGACTTTGAGCCATCCTGCAGATTGAAAGTCAGAAGGTATCAGCATCTGCTGCTCTCTTGTGAGATGGATTCAAAAATGTTAAATATTATTTAGTTTTCCAGCAAAACTAGTAGAATTTCAGGTTTGATTGGTGAACTCTGTCTTATCTAAGTTAAAAAGTACTCAAACAACATTCACTGTTCAGTGCAACAACTGCACTGTCAAAAATATTCCTATTTTTACATTACAATGATGGTTTCATCTAGATTTTGACTGACTGATTACCTTGGTAACTTTCACTTTAATTCATTTAGAACTATCTGTAGTCGAACACTTTCCCCTGATGTCTTTATTTTTCTTCTTTCACCTTTTAACCCATCCTCTTTCTTTTGTTCTCCCTCCATTGTCCCTAGACGATATGGCCTCATTAGTTAACTGGTGACCCTCCTAATTTGCAAGTGGCTGCTACAGTCTGCAAGCAGCGAGCACCCCGAGGCCCCTATCAGCTGTCCACATCATTAGCGAGAGAATCCTGCCTTCCTTCCTGCCTGAACACATCAAAACATCTCTGCCTCTGTCCTTGAGCAAGGCGAGACAAGGGGAACAGAAGGCTTGATAAATATTGCATTGCACTATAGGCTTACACTGAAACAGAAGCACATCGAACTGTGAGCGCTGGTGGCAGTGAACAGCTGTTTGTACATCGTCAAAATTACAAACATGAATGATTCTTATTTGATTTGTTTGTATCATCATCCACTTTAAATGTACTGCAGAATTCAAATCTGAAGTCTTCTTGATGGTGTGATTTGTCATCTAGCATGTCGTGATTGTTGCTGTGGTGGTTTTCATTTCCCAGAAATCACTTGTCAGTCAAACAAAGCAGTTGGGACCATTGTGTGCTTTTCCTTCAGTTTTTATTGCTGCTTTGTGAAGTTTTGCAGGTGCCAATCAACTTCCTAAACTTTTTTCTTGTCAGAAACAGAAAATCCATCACTTCTGTTTTTGTTTTTAACATGGTGAAATGATGGCAGAAAGAACAGGAGGTTTATACTGGACTAGACCTACAAGGTTCTAATCGATACAAGTGTTCTCACCCAAGAAGAAGGTCCTGTCCTCTTTGTATAGAGCCTGAAGAACAAGTCTTTTGAGTAAGTGTAAGTAGCAAAGTCCTCTAGCAGCTGTAATAATCAAGCATCTGGTGACACTATTACAGAGCGACAAACAACAGTCATGATGGTTGGATAGCCTTTAACTATGTGTTTTTGCAACTGTTCATGTCATTTTTACCAAAACCACCCAACATAAGCAAAGTACTCATTTTAATCCATAAGATGATTTTACCCTAAAGCTATCCAGGTAGTTTGTGTCAAAATCAAACTAAACCATTACAGTTACCTCCATGTTAGTTGATAGGACATGTATCCATTACATTTAGACTTTATTTCTACATTTATGTACAGTGGGAGACAGTGAAGATGTGTCTTCCATCTTTATATTCAGGTTTATAGTCTTTGGTTTGCCCACACAAAAGGAATATGGTTTTGTAATGCAACCTCAAGCAAGGAAGTATTTCAATATTGGTACTGTTTAATAAAAAAAGAAATTGAATGTTATCCAGCATTCAATATCATTTCAATGCCAGTATCGCTGTAGTGATACTTTACATTTCCATAAGATAAGAAGCATGTGAATGTGTGGCAAGGTTATCTGCCAGCATCACTCATCACTGATGAACAGAATTCACAGAAAACACAGAAATGTTGATGTTGCAAAAGCAAAAGATGAGCAAAAATATAACATCAAGAACATTTCTAAAGCTGATTAAAGCTGATAAAGTTGATGCCAATCCATACCCATGAATATACATCCATCCATCCTTTTAAAGATTCCAGATCCCACTGATGGGGACGTACACCCTGGACAGGTCTCCAGTCTATCACATGGTCAACATATATGGACAAACAACCACTCACACTCCTAATCACAATTTAGAGTAATCAACTAATCAAACCTGCATGTCTTTGGACTGCGGGAGGACACAGAGTTGGAAGTAAACTAATGCAGACACAGGAATAACATGCATGATTATGAAAAATCTACACATTGGCTATAACATGACTGCCATGTTTTTTTTTTAATTATTTCACAGTGTTAGATAAAAAAGACTGAAAATATGAACTCTGATAGGTTTACCTTAGCACAAAGAGACTGGAGAAGCTAGCCAAGAAACAGAGGTGTTTGTTGGTGTATTGTGTTCTTGCCTCCCCAACTCCAACCCCATGCTCAAACCAGTCTTGTGCTACTGGTGACTAGACTCAGCTACATATATACAGAATATGCATCCAGCGTAGTCTGCAGCAGTTGCTGCCTTAAGGTGAAATAACTTTATAAGTGTTCAACTCCAGCCATTAGTCATGAATTAGTCATTCACTGTGTGTGTGATGAAACTGTTGCATCCAGACCCATTAGCATTAACTTCTCACACTCTACATGCTTCATATTTACGATAATTAGCATCAATCAGCTGACCCACAGACCCACAACCTGACCTTCGAAGTTAATGTTCAACAAAACATACACCGCTTAATACCTGTTTGTCATTATTTTTTTTCTTCTTAGTGGTTTAGCAGACATGGCTGTAGCTTTGGTTCATAACCAGCTGCTGTCTGGTCACTTTGCTCTGCAGATTATGAGCTCATTAAATTCTAAATCCGATGTGGGTTTTATGCCCAGCGTGGTTAGGTGCCATTGGAAAGACAGGTCTAAGTATAACCATATAGACAGACACTTGTTAGATATACAGCATGCAGCTGAACTGTGTTCATTACAGTGTTGGCTGTGTCTCAGTTCTGGACAGGGTCAGAAATTATTTCATGTTTATTTTGGCTACACTGCCGTTCCCACAATTATTTGAAATACATCAAGTTGAGCGTCTTCCAACGGGCAACAAAAAGCTCCTGCTGAAATGTTTAAGCAGATGTAACAAAATTAAATGAAGTTCATTAAAAATGGAAAGCGTGCAGCGGATTAGTGAGGTAGAGCTGCTGTGAGACTCTGTGAAAAAACCCTGCTGCTCAGGATCAACACACAAAACAGTGTCAATGCTGTTAATTGCTCCCAAGCCTCTGTCCCTCAGTGTGACTCTCAGCTCTGCGACTAATCTGCGAGTGGTGTTAATCAACGCTATTGTGATTTCCATAACAAGGTAAACTATAAGTGGAACTGTGTTTGCAAAGAGGATTTTACATTCTTTCCATCAAAAGTCTGTTCCAGCTTCAGAGGAGAAGCTGCTCAACTTCACAGTAAAGAACTTAACTGAAATAAAGGCAGTTAAATCAAACAGAAAAATTTTAATGGAAGAGAAAAATGTTTTTGGCTTCTGGTTTTTTTTTTTTTTTCAAAAGAAGATATGTGTCAGATTTTTATGTGTCAGATTTTCTTTTTATCGGTTTGATGGCTTCAAAATCAATCCCACTTTCTTTTCTCAGGTTCATTATCTCAATATTTTTTGATTCGTAACTTCTACGTGCATCGATACAACACAGAAACTCTACTCAAGCTTCAAAAAGTTCAGCTCAGTTACTACATTATGGGATGTATTGATGTTATATATATATATATATATTTCATATTTTCTGAAATATTATGCTTTTTCTGAAAAAAATTTCCCCATTAAAATGAACAGAGGAGTTCATCTTCAAGAAAAACTTTCTCTCTGAAATGAATATTTTTTTCAGATACAAACTTTATTTAAACTTTCAACTTTTCAGTTATTCAGATGTGGAATGGCTTTTGAAATATCACAGTTTAGGGCTCGTGAGCATAAATATTAGTAGGGCCAACACTGGTTCAGATGCCTGAATCAGGGGCATCGGTTTTTAATGCTATATTAATATTCATTCAATATTGTTATGTATAACGGTCATCAATCTATTAATGTAGTGACCAGGCGTTATCACAGAAGGTGTGTATTTCCCACCATAACTTACAGGAAACCATTGCAATAACAAAAAGAAACCTGCTGCTCACCCATTATCAGTTCACTCTATGTGAAAATCAGCTTCTTGGTCCTGTTGTTATCAATAGAGAGTATTGATAATCCACTACTCGCCACTGTGCCATAGCACTCCTCAGATAGTTCTTCATCAATTTAAATGCACAATGTGTAATTTGCATTTGTAAATGTTTTTTTCCACACGATATTGCATGATGCTTTACCCTGTGAGGTGGTGCAGGTCACAGCTGCTCTAACATGAGACTATAAGTGAACTACATGTGCCAAGTTTCATGGAACAAAATAGTATTAGACACATTTTTGAAAAAAGACTACTTTGAAATCAAAACACAATATTTTCAAAATCAAAGCTTCTCAGGCATCAAGTCGTTTAATTTCATAAAGAAAAAACTGTTAATTAATTTAATTTTAGTCATATATTTGCACCAAAGACACACAAATTCACTGAGTTAGAAATCACAAATACAGTTTTCAGTTTTTAAATTCATATGATTCTTATCTGGTTGTCATAAATAGGAAATTTTGCACATTTCCTCTCGTTTTAAATGTCTAAATCTTATTGAAGCACTGCTCCTCACTTTTTTAAAAACAGCCCCATGGGTTTGCTCATCATTTGTTCTGGCTCAGCGCTGGGCCAGAGGAGAACAGATGCACTCGTCTTCGTATCTTCTCACTCGTCTTCGTATCATCAAGCAGGAGAAAAGACCCGTTGAGGCCGCTCGTCTGAGAGGAAGCCGCTGCCGCAATAATCCAAAAGTCAAATGATCCATCTGAGCCAGCCTGAACCATTTGTCTGTGTCAGAGTTTATGTGATGCTCCCAAACACTTTGCCTAGCACCCGCCAACTTTCTCTGTCTCCCATCCTTGAAAGCCAAATCAATCAAGCTTCTCCATGCAGGAAAGTGGTGAAATAAAGAGACAATGAAGTGGAATGAACGAAAGCAGGATTGATAGCATTAAGAGGATTTGGGACAGTTTTGTGGGGAATTTTCTGGGCTGAGCGGAGCAGCGTACTCCGGTCCACACTGCTGAATAGGAGGTATGCAGATAAATGGAGTCAGAGAAATGTAATCATATATTCAGGCTCTGGGAAGCAGTCGCTGGCGCTGCTCTGATGGATGATTGGCTATCTTCATTTCTAGGAGCCAGAAAGACAAAGGTCTACTGCATAACATAATCGATCATTTTTGCTGTGTGCTTTCAGTGCAAGATGGAGGCCCTGACATAGTCAGAATACAGATTTGTGGAGTTTTTCTTTTTCTAATCACGCTCGGGGTGAACATTACTTGAACTGACTTGCTCAATCTCTTCATATAAAGACAGAGAACTATCAGATGGGATGTTGTCATAAACAGACCTTCATCTCGGCAATAAATCTCACTCAAAACAACAGAGCTACAATATTTGATTTGATTTTATCTTTGATCAGAGTCAGCTTGTGTCCCCGCAGCACATGCATGATCCACAAATCTGCACTATTTATGATAAACAGGCTGTGGCTGCTTTATTCATTTTATCTCAAACCACAGGCAGATGTTTCCAAAGAGAAGCTGGTCAGTTAAAAACAACGCAAAGATATGCAGCTCCTGTTTCTGACAATGACATGAACCACTCATTCACGCTTAAGAAAAAGTAGAGGACATCCAGATTGAAGGGCAAGCTTTTTTTTTTTTATCCACAAAGAGCTGCAGCGCATTAGAAAATCCGAGTGCTTTCTTGGCCAGCTTTGTCAATGGACATGGCAGTCCTTGAACACCATTTGATAGACTTGGACATCTGGACCAATGTCAAAGAGTACTTGGCAATGTAGATAGTTTATTGTCCAGAGGTGAAAAGGGACATTTCTGGCTGTTGTTCAGGCATTTAATTTCTAGGAGAAACACAAGCATCTGTTGTCAAGTTCATTTTTCAAATTGGTGGAAGCTGATTAGCACTTTATATAGAGAGACCTGCCGCCGTCGTAGCTCCACGGGGATGCAGGGATGCTGTCGGGTGTTTGAGATTTCGGCCAAGATTTGTTTCAGTAATGTTAATAATTACTTTGATGCTAATCAGAAAGGAAGTAGAAATCTGACTTTGAAGTAGAAGGTGGGTGAGAACAGAAGTGTTCATGTCGTTTTCTCCACTTTATGCACAATCTGGGTTTCTGACTAAACAAAGCTCAGCACTAATCGACTTTTATCTGCAGGACATTTTGCCTTTGATCCCAGACAGTTAGCAGCAGACTGCTCCTCAACGTGAGCCTCTGACAAAATGGGCGAGGCATATGGTAACACAGTGGGATTCTGGGTAATTTAGCCCCCTTTTCACAACGAGCACTCTGCATGAGGATGAAGCCTTGACAGAAGAGGTGAGGAAACTGGGCTGAACTCACACTGTTACTCAAACATGGCCGTCAGCGATCAACACTGGCTCCAGTCCTACAACACCATGGACATCTGTAAACACAGAGCACGCCTCTCATTACCCTGACCCATGTGGGTACCCCACAGTTAATTATCATTTTTATTTAGTAATAATGCAAATGTAAATGGTCACTATTAATAAATTTTTAATAAATCGATTTGGTTTTAGCTCATTTACAACAGTTTAGTTGCCTAGTTGTGTGAAATAGCAATCCACAGCTTTCAAGCCTCAGGCTGAGGAGCTGACTCTTAACACAGCCACTTCACACTCCACTGAAAACCGTATGTGGAGCCAATATCAGTGGCAGCTGAAGATAAAAAACATTTTGTTGAGGTGCAGTATTAGGCTAGCCTGGCTGTCGCACCAAGCTCATAGACAGAGCTTGGTCTGGCAAAGATCCCATACACAGGAAGTTCTCAGAGGTGGGATCAACGGGCATCTATCAAATGTATCTGTGTCCTACTGGACAGAGCTACAACCAATCAGACCACTGATTCTGATGATGTAGTGACAACAAAAAAAAAAAAACATGACAAAAACTTGCATGAAGGCTTCCAGAGTGACGTTTTGCTCCATTTTCGAAGAAAACTTGCTGTTAAAATCTCTTAAAACAGCAGCTACAGCTGAATTGAAGGATTAACTTACACTGGTGTAAAAGCTCATTTTTCATTTGTTCCCGAGTTTCAAGATCAGGAAGAGGAAAGAATAGGCAGGTTGGCCATACTGACTTGAACGTGAAATTCAATATAGCATCACAGGCAACATGGGTGGGCCCAGGCTAGTATTAGGCCACACTTACTATAGTTTTGAATTTTCATTTTTATTATTGACACTTTCAGTTTGGTTTTTCAGTCTAATTTTAAAATTTTATTTTTTAAGGACTTAAAAACTACACTGAGTTTTTATTTAATTTGTGCTAAGAAACATTCACATTATGAGGAAAAAACTTGATTTTTAACAATCGTTGTTCATTAAAAGGTACAGCAGCTCTGTTTGTCATTTCTGTAAAGAAATTACCACTTGAACTAAAAAGCAGGACTAAGTGTGAACTGTGGATATGTAGGATAATAGAAAACTGTCCACTATGTTAAAAAAACAAAAAACAATCCATATTGTCTGCTAACATAAAGGGGGGCTATGGGAAATCTTGAATTTGCCATTTGAAATGCAGCCTGAGGTCACATGCTCACTAAAAGTTTTCAGAGCCACATACACACTGAATTTGCCGCTGCCCCCGGTACTTGGAAGTCCATGTTTAAAAAGGATTATTACATGGGCACAGGATGAAGTAGGATAAGTAGGTTTAATTAATCTATGTCTAATATAATGTCATCTCATGGCAACTAGATAAATGGAAGGGGGTGGCACCACAGCCCCTAATGGCCAATATCATATATCTGTAAATAACAGACAAGCAGGTTCTGTTACAGATGAATCATCTAGTAGAAAATCCATTGGTTAGACAGACCAGTTAAAGACTCAATATGAAGGATTTAGTGGCATCTATTGGTGATGTTTCATTTGGCAGCCCTCTGAATACCCCTGACCTCACCCTCCTTAGTTAAGTGGATGTTTAGTTAACATAAACACATAAATCCTCTGTCAGTATTTGGTTTGTCCATTTTAGGCTACTGTAGAAACATGGCAGACACCATGGATGAGGATGGTGTAAATATAACGGGCTCATTCTAATGTGACCAGAACACACAAATTCTTAGTTCCAAATGATTGTATACTGATGTAAACATACAGTTATTATGAATGTTGTTTTCCATTTCTATCTAGAAATAGGTCTAGATCTGGACTTTTAAAAGGAAACACATATAACCTAGTTCTAGACTATGTTGTAAATTTAATGCTCTGCTCGCTATCAGTTCAATCCACTGCCTCACTCACCATGTGTCATTCATCAGACATTAAGCAAAATATCTCAGACTTTTGGTACAAACATTCATCTTCCCCTCAGGGAAGAACAAAAGTTTTAATGATCCCTTGCTTTTCCACGTCACTCCATCATCATGTTGTATTTTGCATTGTGTTTACAGTTAGAGAAAATACTTAACATCTGATTCTAAGTCATCTAATTCCACACATTAAAACAGCTTTTTCAATGTTTCAATAATTACGAAATGAAACAAGGACAATTTTATTACAAATTATAATATGTTCTTCAGCATTTTCCTTTCACAACAACAACAAACACAAGCAAATATAGGAGTCATGACCTCTCCAGAGACAATGATTGTCCACACACCTGGTTGATGTTCAGTGGCCTGTGAATGGAGCAGGTGGGCACTGTCACACTCTGAGTTAACAGCTTGACTCACTTCTCAGGTTCTGCACACGTGTTACCAGGTCTGAACACCAACAACAAAAAAAATCCCTAATGTCATCAGTTCATTTTAACCAAGTGTCATCTGAAGATATTCTCCTGTATTCAAATCATGGATAAAACTTTAATGACATAATGTATTAAATGGTCTAATAAAATTCCAGATAAAATGCATTGATCTCTAATGAGGGCATGTGTGGAAAGAGGTGATGCTCTAAATGTTTAAATAGAGAGTGACTCTGCATGGAGGAGGAATTCTGAAAAAAAAAAGTGGAAGAGGAAAATTAGACTGCAAGTTTATTACTTCTGTATCTACAGTCATCAATCACAGCATTAATCTTTAAATAGTAAGCATGGTGGTGCTACACAAATAGTGCAGAGGAAGTGTGTGCGCAGTTGTGTTCAGAAGTGGAAAGTTGACATTTACACTTTACATTTAGTTGTTTTGTTTTTAAGGGGGAAACGTTGCACTTTTTATTCCACTGCACTCGTCTACACGTCTACAGTCAGAAGTTACCATTTCTGCAGAATAATGCAGCACAATAAAAAAGGATGTAATAGAGACTCTGATGTCTGTGATAGAAGTTACTTTGTGTAGTTTAGGTCTGATTCACATCCCATCTGGGTTCGTAGCTATCCACACCTTCACCTTGACTTTGTATGTGATCACAGTGCACAAAATATTCACTTAACATTTGGTCTGAAATTCGCCCGCGTTTTAGCTCAGTTCAGCCCTTATAGTTACCAAACACTGTGTTGTTCACCAGCTGGTTGCTAACTGACTTTGTAAGCTAAGAAACAAAACAATGAGCTAAAACAGGCTATAGGGAGCCTAAGTCACAGCCCTTCCAGAGGACCCACTGGGTCCTCAGATCGAAAAAAAAAAATTACATTGCAGTGAATAAAGAAATAAAAATTATTTTCTGAACCACTTTGACTTCTACCTTGGGTCGCACATATGTTGCATCTTGATTTAAATGACAGCAAGACGACCGTTGCAGTCCACTACGTGGTCTCACACAAAACCTAAGATAACGTTTGCTGCCTGTCACAAGACAGTGCTCTATGTGGAAAAATCATCTTTAAAATTCACAAATATCATATGTGATACATAACATTATAAATGGGACTAGAAGTATTTTTTTCTCTCTCCATAGACGCTAGTTCATAATTTTTGCAATCAGAGGACCTATGGACTGGTAGTAGATGGCCGTGACTTAGGCTCCCCATAAAGCTCAGAGAACTACCAAAGCTTTTGATAGTTTTCTGTGTGTTTTTAAATATATTACACATAGTGAACCAATCCAATATTAGAGTGAAAATATTGATCAAAGCAGCTTTCAGTTCAAGTTTAAAATGTAGGACATTAACTGTAGCAATAGATCAGAGTTCTTCAGTTCAGGTAATTAATCTTAACATAAAACAGTGTGTGTTCTGTGAGTCTTTGAAAAAACTGCAGTGCAGAACATCAGACCCCAAATGACAAAATGTCTTCATTTGTGTCTTTTCATCTTACCAGACCCTGACGTGTCCTGCACTCCTGCTTCTGCCTAAACAAAATCCAGCTCATGCCTCAGCCAGTCCTGCACCCCCACAGAGACCAGATAATTAAATATGGAGGTGTTAATGTCAGGTCAGAGCTACTGAGGCTCTGCCAATGAATGCCAAGTCTCTGCTGCAGAAAGAAAGGAGCCCGCTTCTTTTTCCAGGCTTATCTCATAGCAACCACAGCAAAACATTTATCGCCACCATCGATCGATTGGGCGATGAAGATGTAATGGTCTGAGCTCAGAAATAAGAGGCTCAGGAGTCCAGGTGTGGGTCATTCATCTCTAAGAAGATGCTCCCATACTGGCCCTCTTCCTTGAGCCATTAGAGTTAGAAGGATCAATGTGAGCAGCCAGGAAAGAGTCCATCCATCATGTCACCCACATGGCAGCAGGCTGCAACCCCAACGGAGCTGGCTTCCTGAACCTCACCCAACCCCACGCCACAAATATAATTACAGTCCCTGTTACACTGTCTCAGCCGTCGTACACTAAACCCACCCTCAGGACTTTCCCATCTTTCAGCCAGCAGGGCTCCGAGCGTGTTCACAGGTTGCATCCTCAAGGACAAATAAAGGAGCTGAAGACTTGGAATGTTTTGCATTCATTCATCATATCCTGGTCTGTTAATCAAGTATAAAACTTTTAAATCAGAGGCTCCCAACCTTTTTATCTGATGTACTCTTATAGCTCTTAGTTCACCTTCAGCACCATTTAACTTATTACAGATGTGCTTATTTGAATAAAAGTCATTATTTCCTATATCAAATATTTAGCTTTTAGATTTTATTATATATATATATATATATATATATATATATATATATATAACTTTTACATAAACACAAACACAGAGAGAGAGAGAGAGAGAGAAAGAGAGAGAAATGGATATAATTCTGTCAATACAGTTTAGAAGTGCAAAGTTAATATAAAACCTCACAATGGGAATAAAATGCGGTCACAGTAACTTTGACCATGACATGAATGGTGATTTTTGTTCATGACATGATTCCCAAAATGAATAATACGATGAGTTAAGACAGAATGGTTTAATGTCCTTAGAGCCACGAACAAAAATCTGAGTCTCACCGAGACAAGAAAACATGATCTGATGAATGTAGATTTCCGCTGACCCAGCAGATGGTAGGGTCAGAGTTTGCCGTCAACAGTATGAATCCATGGACCCAACCTGACTTGCGTGTTGGCGGTGTGATGGTATGGGGATCATTTACTCTTTTGTCTATAAAAGTTTTTCTTGTCACAGACAACAGTTCTGTATATTTGAGGTAAGGAGGTACAGATGTCTCTAAACATCTAAACTGACTAAAAACTCTGCACAGTTTTGTTTACATTTACAGTAATTTAACATTTACAGAGTGAATAGCCATCAGTGTTTTATAATATGGTGTTTATATTAACACTGATCTGGGAGATGTGCACTGTCTCTAGCCAATAAAAGACTCCATTCACCCTCTAACCTGTTGAACACACCCGATGTGTTAAGTGTTCCAGACAGCTGCCTCAAATGAGTGTGCTGGACTACAGGTGGTTGAGAGTCCCTGCTTTAGATTGATGTAAACAAAACAATTCAACTAATTCAGCAGCTTTGTCAGCGTTGACTGATTGTTGCCAAGGCAGTTATGAGAGAGTCAGCACCAGGATCTACAGTCAACAACTACATCTGCATATGTAGAGTGTAGCAGTTTAGGCACTGACCTGAACATTTACCGTCAACTGGATGATAGATTTCCACTGCAAGTGTACTTCAGTTCTGACTTTTGTCTGACAGTATTTACTACACAGCTCCACTGCTACCGTCTGCTGTTTTATCTGAGTGTGGATACTGTGTGTTTCTGCTGTTAATCCCAGCATGCAATGTGTTTACAGATGACACAGCTACAGCTGATGGTAACAAGGCAAAATGATGAGGATTAGAAAGTGTCTCTGTTGTGTAAACTAATGAGGTGGTGTACATGTTGTCATTGTGCGAAACATGAAATGATTTCAGACACAGTCATGTAACAAGAGTAGAGAGTATTTCCAGTCTGTACATGTGCTGTTATGTAGAGAACACAGCCTCATAAAGACATTTCAGTACAACACACTCACCTGTGCTTTTTTAAGATGCAACAGTAACTTTGAGATGCACATTTTTTGTCAGTAAGCACAAAAACAAATTCCATCTCTGCCTCTTTACTCACAGCTGAGCAAAGTTTCCTCCTCTGCTTTGATGCATTGCAGCATTCAGAAGATATGAGGTGATTGACTGACCGACTGCTCAGAGACCACGTTGGCTGACAACAGCCTGCTTGCTCAGGTTTTACTTTTCTCACTCAAAACTTTGCTTATTTGCACAGCAACTGATTCAGACTTGACTGGTAGAAAACTAAAGCTGTACAAAAGTTCTGAATGTAGTTGACATTTTCTGAAAAACTAGTAGATGTTTTACTTTTAGGCAGCAGTTGTTCAGTTCACTTCATACCAGGAGCATATAAAGTGAGTGTGATGTGATGTAAGATTGGCAACAGGCGTGTAAAAGTATGCCACAGCATTATCAGCTAAAAGTACTTTAATTATCACAAGTACAAGTGTGACTCTGCCAAATGGCCCCTTTCATCATAGGATTATTAAACCTGCAGCATAAAGCTGTGAGCAGCAATTCTGTTGAACCTGGTTGACGTTAACGTCCTTGTAATTATTTGTTACACTGTATTCCACTGACCTACTGGTGGCAGTAGCCACTGCTGAGTGTTCAGCTGTTCCACCTACAAAAACACTGTTCACAAAAACATCTCATTTCACAGTGAACTGAGAATCTTTCAACTTGTTCTTGGTCAAAAACAGATGAGCATTTTGAAACAAGTGGGCACAAAAAGCATTTTGTAACTTTGTAAGTTATTCTTAAATTTTGCTCAGACATTTGTCTAACTTTGATGAAGAAATTTGATTAAGCTGTAAATGTCAGTCTAAAATGACCAACTGTCAAATAAATATGTTGATTTAAAGTAGATTAAATATGTGGTCACAATGGAGATTGGCCAATATTTCTTTCTAACTCAAAATTGCTTACTCATCCTATATCCTAAACTTTCTCAGAATTCAACTGATTGACGTAATTTGCTACCAACGCAAAGTATTATCTCCTTATCATCCAAAAAATAGCTCTAAAATGTCAGTAACTCCAGTCTTTTCCTTTAAGTGCTGAACCACCGACTATTTGTCTCTCTTTTGGACCCAGGGGACAGGTCTTCAGAGAACGGAGGCTCTGAGTGATGTGTGGACGATTTGTCTGTTGGACCACATATCAGCTGAAGCCAGACGCTGTGCTGTCAGCGGTCAGAGGTCCACACAGCCACGGTCTGCCTGTTTCCTCAACACCACAGCCGCTGATATCACTGCATGGTGCAGTGTCTGACTTCAGCTGGGTTGTGATCAGATCACCATCACATGTGTTCACCAATCACACAGGTGGAACGATGCATTTTAGAGCAGCTAGCCAGAGATGCAGCATTTCATGTTTCTTCAGAGGAAGAACATGAAAATGGACAGGTCAGCTGCTCTCTGTTGTGTAGTAATACCACTGACTGTCAGTATTATGAGGACAAAGCAAAAGGTTTTCCATGTCTTTGTTTCCTTTACTCTCTTCTCTTTTGTTGAAAGATGGCTGTCCTCTAGTGGCGTAAAAAAGCAAAATACAGGTTTGACTGTAGAACTCTGTCTTTTCTAAGTTACAAAGAAAACAGACACATTAGTCAATGATTTATCTCTACTATAAGGCCTATACAGGACTCTAAACTAGGTGGTAGAGGCATAACACATGCAATGTTGATGTTATCGAATCTTAACTTCTATATGTTTTCATTGTCTTTCACACAGCTTTTGACATATACAGGAGACATAATTCCGATGCATAACACATAACATGTAAATCACACACTTTGCATTAAATAATATGTTCATAGTCTCCATATGTGCTGAGATTCAGTGTCAGTCAATCACATACTGACACCTGCAGCTATGAGGAGAAGAAGCTCATCCAGAGTCTTGACATGTCTTTGTGAATAAGGGAATTAACTCTGTGCTCATAAATATGTTGGCTGCAAAAAGGAATTACCCGTCCCATTCCAGGCAGCCGTCTTTTCAAAATCCCCTTTTCTCTATGCAAACAAGAGCAATTCATTTGAATAATTCTCTCTAAACCTGTCTGAACCACTTGTTTTCCTTTTGAGAGGCAATCACCCAATGTCTGTTTGTAATTTATGACCACAGGCAAATCTGTTATGTTTTTACTGGCTTGCATTAGAATACACTCTTGTTATTGTGCAGCATTATGGTAAATGTGGAAAAATACGTTGTTTAATGGAAAAAGACAGGTGCTTCACAAGGTGGATCCTCAGCCTCATGTGTATCACAGACACTAAAAGGAAGATGGATTATTTTTGCATTGCTACTTATTCATTATCCTAATTATGCAAATAGTTTATCTCTGTGAAATGTTTCAAAAAGCTTTCCAACATTCTGGCGCAGCTTCTCTCCTGAATTAAGACGAATCAAGACTCATATGGTTAACATTCCAACATAATAGTGTTTACAGCGGGCCTGAATTATTGCTGAGCACACTGTGTGTCCCACAAACAGGTGGATCATTGAACCAGTCTGAGACTCATGTGAAGGAATTTAACATTTATAGCTCCTGGTCGCAGCAGTAATGAGGTTGAGGAGGAAGACATCCATCTTTAACAAACATGTACGTGAGCATCTGCTGTTTTTTTTTTTTTTTAACCGAGGCAGAACAAAAAGACAGAGGGCTCGGAGAAAAGTCAGAGAAGCAGTAGAGCTGTCAGGTAAGTCCTCAACATATGGACCTGTTACTTTATTACAGCTGTTGTGGTTATGGCAGCACAGCTGGTTTTCAGGAGGGAGCTCTTCCACTGGCTGCTAAAGGCAAATATTTACTAATTGCAAAATACTAATTCAGCTCGTGTGTCTCTAAACAAGTCTCTGTATTAATATCTGTATTAATTCCCATTCACTTCCACTGAAGTCAGCACAGGTGACACCTTTAAATACACATTGACTGTCTAGGTGCTGTTATTATTCCTGTTTCTCCCAGTGGAGCTGAGCTCAGGCCAAGGTCAATGTTAAATATGAGCAGATCACAGTGCACAAAATACTGTATAGTTTAATTCTAAGTATTATCCAAAAGATTAATAAATTAGAAAGTCCTTCATTTATTCATTCTAAGTAATCAATAGTTTATTTATCTAGTTGGGAAGTTTTCACAGATCCAATAATATATGACAGAGTAATTATACACAACAGATTTCCTTTGGTGAGAAAAATCTGGATTAAAATGATGGTTTTGCATCTCAAAGTTTTGCGTTGTGTCAAAGGGACAAAAAAAAAAAATGATCACAACTTTTCTGTGCAATAAATCATCAATCATCTCACTGCAAAACGGCCCATATGGCTTCTTCCTGGTGGAATTCAAATCTTGTTGAAATCTGAAGCATTTTGTATAGTAGCCGTAACAACAGTCTGAGTTTACCCAAAGATAATATAGTGGAAAACACATAAGTGTCGCTCAGGGGCACCGACTGGACTGGAAACGATCCAGGGTTGAACCCAGACTCTTCTTTACTGACATACTTAAACAAAAATATTACTCTACTCAATGAAACATTAGGGGACTGGATTTGATTTACCATGAAAACATCTGCCACTCAATGGTGTCAAACCAAAAGCGTGTCACGTCATTATAGTTATAACCCAGCCTACATGATGGAAAATCCTTAAACCCATAATACTGTTTTACATTAGGATTTGAAAACATCTCATTTCTCAAAGTGTGTAAATGCTAACTCAGCGGTACAGCAAATAAAACATGAGAAAATGTCATAATTGAAAAATGAACAAGATGTCCTAGACTCTGTCCATTTAAAGTGATATTATCTTCTTCACACTTTGTTTTCTTTTCAGCATGAGGACATGTCTGTGCTTCAGCTTTAATCAGTTCACTGGTTTAGAAAAAAAATAAAATGGTGTATAACCATATTTTCTTCACAGTGACAGACTGTGTGAGCACAGTAACCCCATCAGTTCAACCTGTCAGCCAATAAGATAACAGTATTTAAGAGTATGTTCCTGTAAAGCTGATTGATTTTGTATTTCATTTTATCATGTTTGTTTTAAACTCTTCATAACTTTCCATTATAAGAACATGTTCCTCTTGCAGCTTAAAGTAATTAGTATATGATGTGTGTATTTATAATCTATAAGAAAAATAGTTTTGGCCTTTCCAGGCTTCCATACACAGCCAATCCAAAACAACTTACAGGAACATACTGGGTAGTTTTGCTGCATGATCAGTTAAATTGATTTAGTAACTATGACATACACTGACTCACACACTCAGTCTATGTGTGGGGAAAAAAGTGGTCATATACTGATTTTTCGCCTCTAATGGGATTTAAAAAAAAAAAAAAAAAAAAAATCTAATTTGTTGTTAAGGTAAAGAATTACTCAGGTGCCACTTTATCCTCAGTAGTAGGACAGATATTCATTTGCATCTCATTTGTGTCATGTTATGTTACACATTGATAGCTGGTTGTGGTTAAAGCAGGAAGACATGAAACACATGTGTAAATAAGAGTGTGAGCACCACCGTGTGATCAAACTGGGAAATTACAACTGGACCGATTTGCACCAACACGATCCAGATGAACGTAAAGTGCAGGACTGAGATAAGAAGGAAGACCAAGTGACAGAAGAGACAGACACAAAAAAAAGGAGAAGCAGGTTCACAGGTCATCTTTGATAAGATGTTTTTTCAGGAAGCTTCATAAAAACATGAAGCCAAACCAGTTTACCAGAAGGAAGAAGATAACAGGTAGAGGAAGGTTTCAAAATTAAATGACTAACAGATGATGGGAGAACTATTCCATTGTATTATTGGCATCAGTGTTAATCATCTTCTATCGTTCCCTTGTTTCCACTGAAACAACCAACATCACATTCATACTCGATAGAATTCATTTAATCATGTTAAAATACAGCATGATCACATTTATATATGTATAAACACTTTTGCATTTTGTTTATCATAGTAAAAACATACAATAATTATCATCAAGACATGAGATCGTCCACCTGGTTCAACAAACATGTGATTAGGTGATGGCAGCTCTACATTTCACTAACATAATTAATACAAAGTGAAACAGATTGGATTAAATCCAGTGTCACTTTGTTCAGTCATCCAAATGTACAAACAGAACGCATTGAGTTACACCAAGAGTGCTTCATGACTACAGTAGCCAGGAGGCGTTCAGGATAACACAGTGGTCACAGTGGCCAAACTAGATGATTTGAAGGCTACAGAGGTGAACATGCTAACAATTAGAATATAAATAAACGCATGTTTGTTGTTGTCTATTTTTGCCTGACATTGACACCAACACCACAACCACTTCTGATGTCACTTCCTCCTGCCACAGTTTTAAACCAGTGCAATGCTTTGCAGGGAGAAAAAAAAAAAAATTAAAATGCGTTTTTGTTTTCGAGAGTGAACAAGGTTGAACAGAGAATTCTCACCAACTATAGCAAACACTCGGGCTCAGTTTCTTGTTTTTTGTGGCGTCATCGGCTTCATTGGGATCCTTTTCAGTGACACCAAACTGAACAATATATCTGTGCGGCTGCAAACAGACAAAAGATGATTACTCACTGGTAAACTTGGACCATTTAGTCCTTAAAGCTTTAGATCCCACAAAGGGCAAACTAATAATAATAACAACAATAATGTGCACTGGCTGTGTGACAGAAAATAAATACAAATACAATTTAATTTTATGCTTCAGTTATTTGTGCTTATGAATTAGTGATTTTACCCTCATGACACCTGCATCTTTTGTTCTTTTGTCTTTATTTCTCTAGTAAACGTGTTATAATAGCCTGAGGAGAAACAAAAAGTTGATGATTTTACAGAGAGTGTGAACTTGAGTCTAAATTGGAGTCATTGTTGTTGAAGAAAAGTGACAGTAGTTTGTTAATAATGAGATAATCTTACAGTTAGTTACTATTGGATCACAGTTACATATACAATCAGGAATGTGGCGAGATGTTGACACCTGACAAACATTCAGCCACCGAGCGAAACCAGACTGAGCTTGTACGTTAACATTGCTCAGGTCGACTCACTCGCTGGTAAGGTAACAACTCAGCAGGTAGAGTGGAAACAATGTGAGCTATGCAGAGTAAGGAGAAGAACCGGTTTATCGACCTGAACAGACAGCAGCTTTCCATCTGTACTTAGAGGCCTTATCCAGTTTGAGTTTAGTTAAACACATGTAGGCCAGCCTGAAGGTGCATTCTGTTGTCTCACAAAGCCGGACTGGTGGTGTTGCAAGAAACTTCTGCTGCTTCAGCTAGTCACAGTACTGATCACATGCAATCATTTGACTGCCAATTACAGTTGAATCGGTTACTTCATAAAAATATCAGAATATGGTCGTGTTCATTCTAAGGAAAAGTGTCCACATGTCACCATCCGGTTGGTCCAGTCGCTAGTAGCGGGCAGCATCGTCGTACGAAGTCACGTCCATGTCGAAGTACTCCTCCAGTCTCCACTGCAGGGTCTCGAACGTGGGCCTGTCCTGTTCCTTTATTTTCCAGCACTCTGTCATGATGTCATATAAGATTTTGGGGCAGCTGTCGGGGCACTGCATGCGGTAGCCCTGGGGAACCATCTGAACAACCTGGTAGTTGGACATGGCTGGAACAATCACAGAGAGACAGTATCAAAGATCTGAGAGATTTCTGCTCTTGTGTTAACATGGAAGATTTTTTCACAGCTACATGTTGAACCACAGCTAATCAGACCAAAATGAGCACCATGGCCACCACCAAATGACAAGACATTAATCAACACTCCATTCTGTCCTGCTCCATAAATTATAAATCACACTTTTCCTGACAATGATTCAGGAACGACTTAAATCGTTACCTGGATACGGCATCTGACCAAACGTCATGATCTCATACAGCAAAATTCCAAAGGACCACACGTCAGATTTGATGGTGAACTTGTTGTCGTGGATGGCCTCGGGAGCGGTCCACTTCACAGGGAATTTGGAACCTTCTCTGGCTTCATACACGTTTTCATTCTCTTTCTAAAAACACAGGAAGACACACATTTTTACTTTCAGCTGGTAGACTCAGTGTGAAAATCTGCACTACTTGTACTGTATTTTAGTGATTAGTGAGAAGAATTATAACAGCGGCTACATGCAGAATAAAAGTCAAACCTACAATGAAGACCCTGGCGAGGCCAAAGTCGGCGACCTTGCAGAGGTTGTTCTCCCCCACCAGCACGTTCCTGGCTGCCAGGTCTCTGTGGATGTAGTTCTGCAGCTCCAGGAAAGCCATGCCGGCCGCAACCTGGGCTGCCATTTCAATCTGGTCAGAGATCCCCAGCTTGGTCCCTTTGTCTTCTATAGTCAAAGCAGAGAGATGCACGAGTCAGTGACCTATCACGATTCAGGTGTGAAGGGAAGAGAAAGGAACTGGATTCAAACTACAAGCAACGGATTTTACTCCAGTGACGTTCAGTGATGAAAGAACTATTTGCACTATTTGACATAACTCGAGATTTTTTTCCTCGAGTTGTTTTCTCGAACTCAGGGAAGATTCCATTAACATGCAAATTAAAAAAAAAAAAATCCATTTATGAAGTATGCAACAACTTAATGGATTATTTCCATCTGATGGCTGAATGAGGCCAGTAAAAACAATCTACCGCCCTCTTGAAATCTTATACAGGTATCATTACCTTCAATGTTTAGCTAATTAGCTAAAAACCTGCCCTCGTCTCACTGTAGTCATGTAAAAAACACACACACGCCACTGGGTTTTGGATGCTGTGGAAGACATTTTGTCATTTGATAGCATTAAATAGTTCTTGGCAGTGCATGTATACATGAGGTCAAATATCAATAGTTTCTCTACATTTGCTTACTCATCCTTTTAACTGTTCAGTCATTCATTTAAACGTAGACAATGTAAAACAACTGTTGACAACTGACTCAGTTTCAGGTATTTTCTAAACTTTAAAAAGACTTTTTTTATATGATTATTTTATGGATAAATCCTGTAAACCTGCTGGGTTCGACATTTCTTCAGGACTATGCTGATTCTGGGATTATGTTTGTTCTAACCTGATTTTCATGGTCATGCACTGGCGTGAACAAAGAAAACCCAGAGAGAAAAGCAGCTTAAGTGTATATAACTTAATGTTAAACTTGACACTTGTGTGTCCCAGTAGTGACGCGTTACATTCCCAGCGTGTGTGGCGAGTTATGGCTGCTGTGGGTCCCCACACACTGTCTACTGCTACACAACACAAGGCTGCTGCATCAGTTCCACATGAGAGCCTCTCAGAGTGACTGTCACACTTAATGGAAGTGACAAGACGTCTGTCACGCCACAGCTCAACGCTGAGGCCTCTCAGTACTCTGTGTCTGATGCAGACACAGAGTCTGTGAGCTGTGTCAGAGTAAAACTATGTAACTATTGTAATTTGCATGAATCCATTCCTTACACTTCTCATCCCAGCATCTCTCTCTCGCCCCCTCACAGTTTGAAAATCTCCAATCTTTACTGTCAACAACGGTCATTATCATATTAGTAAATATTACCTGAAAAATACAGTTAATGAGAAACAATTTTTGCCACAAAACAGAGACTGATTCTGTACTGTAAAAGTCCCGTTGGTAGCAGTTACAGCTTCAAGTTTTTTTATTATTTCCCTCCCTTGTCAGGTCCCCACAAGCTTTACAGTTTAATATGATGTGGTTCGTTGCCACACTGGAAGGATCTTCACATAAGTGTCAGGTTATGTTTATTCTGGTGCTGGTTTCCTTTAAGGACCTTTGTATTTGGTTTCATTCATCCTTCCAACCCGAGTGGAGTCTTTCTGTATCACCACATAGGTGGTTTTTATTTCCTATAAATGCTGTTTGGCAAAGTAGCTTCTTTCTAACCACTGAATGTAAAGTCCTTGTTCTTATCTATGAATCACTATTCTATCATATACATAGGTTTGTTCAAGTTATGTTTGAACTTATAGGTTGTTATGTACAGACACACACACAGACACACACACAGACACCTCAGCTGACTGCCAAATGGCTGTAAATGAAAACAAGGCATCTTAACATGTCCTGCTCTGCTGGCTTGATTCTAGGAGATAAACAGGAGTTCATAGTACATGTCTTATCTTTGATCCGGACAAGTCCCGTCTAGACTGTACAGCCTCAGAAATGTCACAGTTAGTTCCAGATTTCTCTCTTTAACATGTATCATTGAACCACAAATCTGTAGAGCTTCACCTTTCTTATTTGGAAAACTTTCTCATAACCAGTTGATCCAAAGTGGTCGTCAATATTAACATCTAAAAAGGCTGACGGACCAGTTTATATAACAATAGTTCCGATGTGAAATAAATGTGTGATCTGGTTCTCTTTCCTGATATAAATCTATGTCATGTCACCTGATCTTGTACCGCACAGGGGATATTATGTTTAAAGTGCTGCAGTAGGTGAAGCACTAGACTCTGATCCTGTCATAAAGTAGCAGCAGGTCATCATCATGTGTGTGACTCGGGGGTGGGGACAGGAAGTAAAAAGAAAAAAAAAGAAAAAAAGCCGTCTCACCCTGCAGGTACTCCAGCAGGCTGCCGTGCTTCATCAGCTCTGTGATGATGTAGATTGGCTCCTCCATGGTACAAACAGCATAGAGCTGGATGAGCTTCGGGTGACGCAGCCTCTTCATGAGCTGAGCCTCTCGCAGGAAATCCTCAGGATCCATGGTGCCTGGAGAGGTGGTCGGACATTTTGGAGGATTAGTGGCAGATTTGAAGAGACACATTATGACATAATGTGGAGCAGCGTTTCACTTTCTCCAGTTTCTGCAGAAGCTAGTGCTGGTCATACTAACTGTAGAATTGTGAATGGAGTCATACACATATCTGATGCTTAATACAGAACTTCACTTGATTTTAAATTCTGACAAATGAGCCTTAAATGAAAGTGCTCAAGTATTACATGAGTTTTAGAGTCCCCAGACAAGAAATCTTTAACTGCTGGCTCTAGACTTTAAATTATATCCAAGTCTCATTTAAATTCTCTTGCTTGGCGATATATTCAACGGTCATCATTTATTTCCATGATGAAGCACAGACACAGATATACAGACAAACCTACTTTTTTAAAACTGTGAGATACACCTTTCTCAGCTGACACACTCATGACACACGATGACACCTGAACCAAATCATAACACCTGAGCAAACTGAATGAGATGACGAGGCCTGAGAGATGTGAATCCTGTCGGTTATTGTTTTCAAGCTAAAGAGTGTTGTTCCTTGCCAGATATGCAGCTGATTTATAAATTAATTTATGATCTTTCACCTCTTCAGTTAGAGGTGAATTTAGGAAAACGGCTGTTGGACAATCAGCGTTTTCAGTCAGAGCAGCAGAAAAGTCCCTGCACTTCACAGTTAACAATGAGTGTTTTGTTTACCAGGTTTAAGCGTCTTCACTGCGACCGCTGTTGTATCGTTCCATAAACCTTCGAAGACTTCACCAAACTGCCCGGCTCCCAGCTTCCTCAGCAGTTTGATGGAGTTGCGGTCGATCTCCCACTGGTCCACTGTGTTGTAGGACAGACCATAAGTCTGTGGTGCCTCCATCTACAAGGACAAAAAGGAATCAACATTTATTCACACGACAGTCTGTCTTTACACTGCACAAAGAAATGAAGTTAATAAATGGCAACCATTTAAGTTTGTTTTATATCCCATGTCTCACCTTTTTGCATGGTTCACCCAGACACACGCACAGGCCATCAGACTGGACAGAGTAATGTTCCACCAACTCCTTCAGTGTCGAGAAGGACTTTGATTTTGACACATAGTAGTTACCGTCCAGTTTTTTCAGTTTGTAATGTTTCACCTTCCCACTGTCCAGCACTGAAAGACAAGTCAGCATCAAGGGATTTACTCAACAGCCACAAACTGTACAGGTACAGTTTTCTTATGTTATGAAGGGTCTAATCAAAGCAAGATATGTTTTTCCATAGAGAAAAGCTGCGGTTGTAAATGATGTTGGGTGTTCTGACAGTAAACCATAAAACCAAACCAATCAGTCAAAAAAAAAAAAAAACTGTCATTCGATCAGTAGCTGAGTATGAATATTGTACAAAAATAGATAAAGTTGTCACTGATCAAATTTCACTCTGCCTGTCAATGACCACTGGCTACTCATGTCCGAACTCACGTCCCTGGTGCTGCCTACGGAGACTTCTGGATGGGTGCCATCCATCTGAACTTATACAGGCTTCTGTGCCGCTGTGTTCCTCCAATCACCACAACACAATCTCATTCCAGACTGTTTCATCAACAAACATTTTCATCACTCCCTGTCAGCTTCTTAGCATTAGCACTGACACAAATCAGTAAATCAACCTGGTGTTAGCGGTTGTGAAAAACTGGATTATCGACCGGTTTAATGAATGAGCATGGAAAGAATTCAGCTTGTAATGGAAAGAGCGAGGCCGATGAAAAGACAGATTACAACAGAGAGAGATAAAGTTATTGCACCTGCTTTTATGAGGCAGAGACCTCTATTTATTTAGCTTGATGACCTTCAGGCCATCAATCATCAGAGTGAAGAGAGGGAACAAACGAACTGCTGAACGACGCTGGGGGGATGAAGTGTGTGTTTTGTGGCAGGAAGGCACACGGGCAGCAGAATGCCAACAAACATGATTTCATGCGGGAAAGATACTAATAAAAAAAAAAAAAAAAAAAAGTCTTACTCAGCCAATTTGCTGAAGTTTGTATTGGGATTTTGTGTTAAAGATATTGAAGATGGAAGATTCTACCGTTGTCGGAAAATTCCTGAACAACCAGGCAGCTCAGCAGATCTTTAATCGTTCTAGATGTGATAATTATTCAGGTACATAAAACTAACATTTACACTAAAGGGATTTACATAACATAATTACATGTTGACAGTGGCATTTTAATGTAACTGATTGCAAATGTTTTGCTGGACTTTGTCAAACAGTAGCTCACGACCACAATTAAGGTGATCTCACTACATCACAAGTCATAATGTAATAGGTAATTCAGTGCCATGTCAACAACATTAATAGTCACTAAGCTAATTATCATAAAGTCGTGAGATCTTTGGAAATAAATGTAAACAAACCAGAATATCTACTTGAACAAAGATGAATGAAGAAAAAAAAAAATACAAACACTAGATAATAGTGACAAAACACTATTTTGGCATCCATCATCATTAGTATTTGGTTTAGTTTTGGTAAAACTGTCTCTAAATATTTTTCATACACGGTCGCTGTCTTCTTCCCTTCGAGTCTGTTTAAGTCACACTTCTTTTTGTAACAGCAGGTTTCAGCTCTTTCCAAAGATTTCCAGTGGGACTTTGCTGGCCTGTTTAAACAGTAGCCTTCACCTTGGGTCATTGTCCTAAAGCTGGACTTCCTCATTCCTTTAATGCACTGATTAGTGCCAGAGGCAGCACAGTTTCATAGTTTAAGAGGTATTTTGATTTACAGTAAGTGGAGTGTTCTCTTCCTTATTGGCATCATTTCATCACCCGTAAACAAATTCCTGCTATAGTTTCATCGGGCTATAGATCACTATCACAGAAACATGTAACATGCAAACTTAAGTTTCGTCTTTTTCTTTCTTTGCTGTCACACTGATCTTCTCTTTGTCAGTTGCACAGTGTTTGGTACGGACTGAGACTTTAATCTGTATTAATCTTCGCTAAGTTTCTTCTCAGCGGCACTTTCTGGAAAGATCTTTTGCATTTTTATGATCGTTTCATTTCTTTATACCATCATCATGCTCTGCTGAATCACAGATTCCAAGATTCGGATCGATTACTTTATTGCCTTTGTGATTTTTTTTTATCTATCAAAAACATTTCTGACTGTCTCGCACATTTATATCTGAACATATTCTTAATTCTGCGCAGGTCAGGGCCGCCGGGAAGTCCACCCCCCCCCCCCAACCAAAACCTTTTGTATGTATTGAATTTAAACTTTAGCCATTATAGCAGCCCATCAAAACTTCTATGTTCATAAGTGTTTGCTTTCATTAGGTTGTTGCTAACAGCACTGATGTGGCTGTGGCTCACCTGAGAGTGAGAGCTCTCCTTTCTGACTTTCACAGTTTCTGACGAGGAAGGCACCTTGCTGGTTCCCTGGAGCCAGGAGCATTTTCTCTGCGTCCAGACGTTTCGTTTCGGGAAAATACCATCTACAAATCAGAAATAAAGCAGAGAGGCAGATCTGTTCAAGCACATTTCAGACACATCTGGAGAGAAATAATAATTAAAAGCTCAAAAATGGTCAGTGCTAATTTGATATGCAAAAAAAAGGAAGATTTTTTTTTTTCATTTTTTAATCTTCACATCCTTCAAACCTTCTGTTTTAGGAGATGATTTGTTTTTTTTCCTATCTACACTAACCTCAGTAAAGATTTACATCTTCAGTAGAAAAACATGCGCTTGTGTCTGAGAGTCTGAGATGGGTGAGAACAGCTGGAAAGTCCTGATCTTCTCATGAGATATGATGACAGCGAGATGTAGAACACTCAACAGTTTCATGTTTAATCAAAAGACCACAAACACACTTATATCCATTAGGACGGGGTCATTCAGGAGAACTAGCAGGTTAATCAGCTCCTGATTAAACTAAAACAGCTAAATAAATCTAGGGCATCTAACCAGAGGCTTGTTCACAAATGTTTATCTGGTAATTACTCTCTACCATCGTATCAGAGGTGAGTCAACAAAGGAATGGAAATATGATGCATTATCATGCTGTTAGGACAAAGTCACTCTTACATTTATCCTGGAAAAGGTAAAACCCCAACATGACTTGCACAACTGTCAGATTGTTATGCAACAACTTCTTCTCATTGTGAAATTGTGTAAAAACTTTGTCACACATGATGCCAGGACTGATCGAGGAAAACAAAACACAACACAACACAACACATGTATACAAACAGGAAAAACCTGACTACAGCTGAGAACTAACTGGCTTCACTGACATGCCAACAAGACGCAAGGTGAGTCACAGATCAGGAACTAATTGTGACAGACAGAAACATTAGCTACAAACCAAAGACAATATCCCTTTATTATTTATTATCATTATTATTATCCTTTATCCTTTATTATTATTATCATCATCATCATTATTGTTTATAAAAACAATGTCTAAAGTATGTGAACTTGTCTTGGCCTTTCTCAGACAACAGGGCAGGCTACCTATGGATAAATATAACTTTGCTGTAAAACCAGTTTCTGTCTCTGTTCACAACAGACCGAGTTGTATTAAATAACTTAAATTAGCAGCACATACAATCATCTGGGACTTGGCATCAAGGTATTTTAGTGCACTGTTATTCTACTAGTATGGTGTTTTTAAGGGTCATACCTACGTGGTAATAATTAACCTGTAAGTTTATACTTCCTGCTCAGACAATTATTAACCAGTTTACATTCTCAAGGAGAAGGAAACCAGGGAAACCAGATATTTACCATTTACCTGTGTTGACTTAAATGGGTGAAAAACACAGTGTGTGTGTGTGTGTGTGTGTGTGTGTGCGCTTAAAAGTGCACACACAGTGCTTAAATACTCACGGTTCAGCATCAATACTCTCCACAGCTGCCACATAATTAGAAGGGATGTATCCTTCCTTGGTGGCTGAGATCCCGGTGAGCGCTTTGGCGATCCACCAGTCATCGCTGTTTTTAACCAGAACCTCTAACCGGTCCCCGGCGTTGAAGCTCAGGTCCTCCACGGTGCGGGCGGAATAGTCATACAGAGCCACGTAAATGTTCACCACGGTGGTTTCCTTCGGCAGCGGCGGTAAAGGAATTTCTGAACGCTCATAGTTTGCTGAACGAGACACATCACGAGGTTTCTCGGGACCACCGGACTCACCACCGGATTTGTTGTTCGGTTTTTTAAAACACCGAAGGAAATTCTGCCAACACGTAGAAAACCGCTCGTGGATCTCCATGACGTCCTTGTCAATCACAGCGAATCATTCTTCAAGAGTCAAGAATAAATAATAAATTAAAAAAAAAAAAACAACAATAATGAAAAATAACAAAAAGTTTGTGTGATCCGTGCTGCTCACTCATGATACACATCCAGCATGATGAAGTGTGGGTTTAGAAATAATCCTCAACTCAGAATCAGTCAGTGAGCTGTCTCTCCGCTCACACTCCGGATCTCTCTGCTCTTAAGACTCCGCGGTCTGAACTCCAGGATCCAGGTACCAATCACCTGCACCTGCTGAGGAATGGGGAGCGGCACGTGGAAGTGACGTGACGTGACGTCGTATGTCCTCTGGCGGCCATTTTTAAAAAACAACACCTGTGACCTACAGGGTTTAGAGAAGAAATTTCTCATTTTTTGCCATCCATTCATTCATTTATGTTTTTAAATATAACAACGACATTATGGACGCCAGAGATAGAGTAAAACATGAAATACAAGGCAGAAAAAAAGCCAATAAAGTTATATGATACCCCATGGAAATTGGCGATGATAAGGAAAAACTCTGATAATGAGTAAATATTAAGAATGTATAAAATTAAAATAAATTACAGCCTGATTACACTGCAGTGAAGTCATTACACAAATGCCCTTTTACAGTAGTAGTTTTCCTCATTCTTCATTTTTCTAACGTTTGATGTGATTATGTGATATATGACTATACAAAGATGGAAAACAATGACATCTTGTACTGAATAAAATATTTTGTTATTATATGAATTATGCTACTACTACTACTACTACTACTACACACACACACACACATATATATGTGTGTGTGTGTGTGTGTGTAATATGCTCAGTACTTTGTGCTTTGTACATGAAAGTTCCTAAAACAAGACTATATAGTCACAGGTGAAACACGGGTGCAGTGGAGATATCTGTTGGAAAAGTCCATGAAAATAAATGAATAATATATAATTACATACTGAAGATAAATTTTTAAAAACCAAACAGATAAAACAAAACAAAAACAACAACAACAAATCCTAATAATTTTTGGCTGCGCTTTCCAAATTTTTTATTGCGCCTTTCAACTGGACACTCCGGTATCGTCTCACACCCGGAAGCACTGCACGCTCCCGCACTCGCCAACCTCCTCTCTACCGCCTTCTTCTGGCGCACTGGAGTTTCGCTTCTGCTGCCAGTCGTGCAACTTATTGACGAAAACCGTTCAGAGATAATCGGTTTGTAGTGACTGAAGACTAGTTTCGGCGGCGCTGTTGTTAGCAGGAGACTGAGCGGAGCGTCCACGGAGCGCGGTCCCCATCGCCGCCAGTCAGTCAGTGACATTGACACATCGGTTGTGTTGTGCCGCCGCACAAGTTCATGTGTGTGCGCTAACGTCGGACCGAGGAGCGCTCTGACCGCGGTTCACACAGATTCTGCTACAATGAGTGAATACTTCAGCCTGTCGGACTGTGATGTTATCGGCTTCGACCTGGACCACACGCTTTGCCGCTACCATCTGAAGGAGACCTCCAGGGTGAGTGAGCGCACGCGCGCGTGTGTATGTGTGTGTAGCGCGTGCAGCTAGCTCCGGTACATAATCATACGGTGGCCGTGACGCTTCGATCCGCAACACATCTGGATTAAAAATAGCTCGGAGCTGTCAATAGGCTGCAAACGCTCCCCAGTCAGATGCGGTGACTCAGAGCGCGCGCGCGTGTGTGTGTGAGTGTGAATCCTGGTGAAAACGCTCAGTGTCGTGCTCGGTGGTTGATCGTCTGCAAGATGCTGCTCCTGATGCTGCAGTCACTGTGCGTGACTCACAGGTTGGACGTCGGCGCTGATGCTCAAACACGTCTTTAAATCCTCTCTGAGGCCTGTTGGCACTGGCAGCAGCTCTCTCATCATCATCATCATCATCAGCAGAAGCAGCAGCGGCTGTACAGGCTCCAGCTAATCATGAAGGCCATGTCCCATACATGTCACATGTAACATGTTTACTTATCCTGCCAATGCATTAAAGAAACTCCTGCTGATTAATTGACTGATGGATCTCATTGAAAAAGCTGATACCAGTGTGGTAATGGTTTTTCATAAAGTGTGTGCACAGTGAATATAATGGTGATTTTCTAGTTATGATTAATAACTATTTTTTGTAAAACTACAGTTATCATAGTTTTATTTTTTATTTCAGCTGCATCTATGTTAATAACAACAGCAGCAAAAAGAACTGAGGTTTCCCTATTATGTGACTTAAAGGCTTATCTTGTTGGCAGAACTCCACTTTCTAATAAATATGTCCTTTTGGGTATTAGGCCTAGTGATACTACATTCAGGTCTTTTGTGATTCTGATGATACATGATCAACTCTTGTGACAGAACACTGACAACATTTTCCTTCCAACAGGAGTGCATTAACTCTCAGAATAAAAATATATATATATATATATATATATATTCTTCAGAGATTCTTCAATTTTCTTTAATAATTTCAGGAAAACAATATAAAACAATGTATAATAACAAACCAGCATGGATAACTACAACTACAGTAATCCATCAGTGATCTTCAACACTTTCTTTAAGCATCTGGCCTCAAATTCAACATCATCCCCTTTACACTTTATATTTGATCTGTAATACACCTGACAAAGATTGTTTTACAGCCTAATCCTGATTTTTTTTTTTTAATTAGTTTTTAACATTTATTTGCGTTTGTGTAGTTTAGTGTAGTTTTCTGACATTTAAGCCATTTCCAGCTGCTGCTCTGCTAAAATCCTGATTTTATAACCGGCATCAGCACACGCACGAGTGAAGGACAACGAGTGTGGTGTGATTTTTTTTTTTTTTTTTTTTGGAATGATTGATGATGATGAGGATTGATGATGATGATTGATTTACTTGTAAAATGATCACTTGTTTATATCTCCCAGCTGCTAAGCTGTGGATTGAGTGAATCTGAGTGATACTGATGACTCTCTTCACCAGAAAGTGGGTCAGATTTATCCACAAAGTGGCTCATCAGTGACTTTTTTTTTCTTTTTGTCTCCTAAAGTGTCTTATTTGTTTGTTATTGTCATTCTTGCTAATTTGAGGTATTGATATGTGTATGAATATAAACAAGACTTTAAAGTTAGCAAAGCTGCCTGTAGAAAACAAAAAAACACCTAATGAGACAGTAGAAGCATGTTTGTAGTCTAGTTGTGATTAACTCTTTTGAATTAACTGATAAATTCTCAGCTGTGCTATTCAGTAGGATGAAAAAGCTGTATATTCTTGTCATTCAGTGGTACACCTCATTCTGGTGAGTGATGCTATTCCCTTTTGGTTTTTGCAGCTCATCTATGAGAGCTTTGCCCGGTACCTGGTGGAGCATAAAGGCTATGACAAGGACCTGCTGAACCTAACCCCTGCTACCTGGGATTTCTGGTGAGTCAGCAGCAGCAGCAGGTTCCCAAGCCTAGATGAAGATCTGATTCTCTCTCAGTGATAATGATAACATATCCATCTAATACCTAAACAGCAATAGAATTGTTTGATTATATAGCCATCAATGACAGATGTGCTACTCTCCTAATTTCAGTGAAAGGCAGTGGGTCATTACTCAACAGCAATCCATGCAAAATTATAATTAATGGGTCACTTTTTTGTCAGGAGAAGGAAATGACATAATAAAGATATATATGTAAGAGCAAATAGTCACTAAAAATTGAGAAAATGGCCATGTTCCATTTGGTTAATTATACAAAAGGCCTTCCTGATGTGAAAATGTTAGCTATAGTACATATCCAGCAAAAGCCTTATCAAATCTTTACCTACCAGTCTACAAGAAATGTTGCAGGTTCAGTATTAGACTTAAAACCTGCTTTGGTAAATCTTTTCTCATCTATGCACAGATCATGTCATATGCAGTGATACAGATGTATATCTAAGAGCTTTGTTTTGTTTTAGAGTATTCTTCCCCACTCCTACTGGACTAGCAGCAAACATTTTCACTAGAATATTCCCCAAGGTTTCAGTTTTGAAACAAATCCAGCTCAGCACATTTTTTCTTCCGTCTCACGTCATTTAATTTTTAACTTTTGAGTCAGAATATGTTTGGGACCTTTTCTGCATGTAACCACAGGAATGTTGTCTTCTAGGCTGAGTATAATACAGCAGTGATAACTGGCGGTTCCTGTCTTTAAACTGTGACCTGCTGAATTTTATGTCTAGTTTTAAAGGACTAGTGGTGGATCTAGAGGATGGAAACCTTGTGAAACTGGCTGAAGATGGAACTGTCTTGCGGTAAGTTTCTCTCTCTGACATCTCCTTGGTCTCTGTGTCAAAGTTGACATTGGTTTTGTTTCTTATGTGATGTAGAGCGACACATGGAACCAATGATCTCAGCGCGGAAGAGATCATCAAACATTATGGTCCTAAAAGGGAGTGGAAGCACTTCAACAGTCTTAATACCTCCTTTACAAGATCTGGTACAATGTTTATATTCATCTTCAATAACTGTAACTTTATATTGTTGGCCTCTGTACATGATGTGGTATCTTTCACTGGATTTCATTCAATTGCAGATCTTTTGTTTTGATATTTGCAGCAAATTACTATTTCTATGACAACTACTTTGACCTACCCGGGGCTCTTCTCTGTGGACGGGTTGTGGATATGTTGCATAAGGTACTACTTTAGTGGCTCTACTCTAATAGTTTTTGCTGTCACATGAAATACACATGCTAAAATATGACTCTACATTTGTGCTAACAGCGAGGAAATGAGGTGAATTCTGACTTTTGGAAAGACATGGTTGCTGCCATCGACCACAATTACAACACATCTGCTTTTAAAGGTATGATTTTCACTTTTCACATTTAGTTTATTGTTCATATCTTCTTGTCAAGGACCAATATTATAAGGAAGAACAACATGCAAAATGTACGCAGGGTATTTTTCTTTTTCAGACTAGAACTTTTATTTGTTTTGGTCAGTAAGTGGTACATAACTTAACACATCCAATGGGACATAGTTTTGAAAAAAATGCAGTTTCAATTTTTCATTCTGTTTTCCTTTCTGGTCACAGTGCTTGTGAAAATGTGCTGATCTCTAATAACATATAGTACAACAGGCTTGCATGTCTTTTGTATGTATATTACAGGAAAATTCTCAAACAACAGACATTAATAAAAACGAACACAAATATAAGACGTGCTGTAAATGTTACAGGTAGTTGTAGAGCACCACTTATGATATCTTCCAATATTGTTGCGCACAGACAAGATGAACTGGGGAATGAGATCAATTTGAACCACACGTTTTAACATTTTAATTAATATTGAGGCCTCTTAGTTTGTCATACAATTTTGTTGTGATTTAAAGACATGAAAGGTTTGAACGAGGCAGTTAAACTTATAAGAATTACAACCACATTTAACTTTAATCTCAATTTTGAATTCTGTAAACTGATCTATTTCTCTGAGTAGTTTGTTTGTTTTTGAGGTTTATTTTGTATTGGTGAAATCACGTTGAGGCAATCAAGAACCCAGAGAAAGCGCAGTGAACATTATCTGCTGCAAATATACCATTACTCTCCTCATCAGGAACCTGGACAAAGACTCTGTCACCGGCATGCAGCATAAGAACAGCACTGCCTGACATCTGATCCAGGAAGCCCTTGTTGTACTCATCATAGGTGAAAAGAACAGGATCCTCATTCTTGTACAGGGCCACCAAAGCATTGGCACCATTGACATGGATATGATAGCTGAAGTAGTAGAGGCCTGGGATCTGGCAGGTGAACACACCACTGTGGACGTCATAATGGTGCTCCCCATTGTACAGAACCTGGTTGAACTGAATAGGAGTGCCAGCTGGAGGGTAGGCTGTGGTCAGCACAGCACTGAAGGCAGACATAGGGGCCTTCATCATCTCATGGGTCATCACAACCTCATGGGACTTGATTGGCATGCTCTTTTCATGGTGGTAGATCACCTCTCCTGGTGGGCCAGGTGGGCCAGGAGGACCAGCAGGGCCAGGGAGACCATCTTGACCTCTAGAACCTGGAATTCCAGGTGGACCCATGGGGCCAGCATGGCCTTTAGCTGTCAAGCCAGCTGGGCCAGGTGGGCCTGGAAGACCTGGATGGCCTTTAAGTCCAGCAGGACCCGCTGGACCTGGGGGGCCAGATGGTCCCATGGGTCCTGGTCTTCCACTCTCACCGCTTTTTCCTGGTGCTCCTGGGGTTCCTGGGTGTCCTTTATGTCCTTGGGCACCATTTGCACCAGGGATTCCTGGGGGACCAGCATGACCTTGTGAACCCTTTGGACCTTGAGCACCATTATGACCTGGGGCTCCAGCAGGACCTACAGCCCCTGGCATACCTGGTTTTCCAGTGAAACCTTGAGCTCCCTGGTCACCTTTGGTTCCCCTTGGGCCTGGTGCACCCACCATACCAGTGTCTCCTTTAGGTCCTGTTGGGCCTGCTTCACCCTGGAATCCTCTAGCACCCTGTGGACCAGCTGGGCCCATTGGACCAGGAGCACCTGGCTGACCAGTGAAACCAGTTGGGCCTGGCTCACCTTTCTGACCAGTGGTTCCAGAAGTGCCAGGGCTTCCTCTGCTGCCTGGTATTCCAGGCTCACCTGTTTTGCCGACACCTGGCATTCCTGGGGAGCCTGGCTGACCAGCTGGACCCTGTGGACCTTTAGGTCCCATAGGTCCAGGCATACCTGGGGTACCATTCTGGCCTGGTTTTCCTGGTGCTCCTGTACCTGGAGCACCAGTGTGACCCTTTGGTCCTGGAATACCCATTGGACCAGGAGCACCATCTCTTCCTGGCATGCCAGCCTTTCCAGGTTCTCCAGGATATCCAGGGGCACCAGATTTACCAACTCCAGGTTTGCCTGGCATACCAGATGGACCCATTGGTCCAACTGCACCGGGGGGTCCTTGAACACCAGGTACTCCAATACCTCTCTCTCCTTTGGCACCAGGAAGACCTGGGATACCAGGATGTCCCTTCAAACCTGGCTCTCCTCTTGGTCCCATTGATCCAGGAAGGCCAGATGGTCCGGGTTTTCCAACAGATGAAAGTCCAGCAGGTCCAGGAATACCAGGTGTACCAGGTGCACCTCTTGGACCCATTGCTCCAGTTGAACCAGGAGCACCTCTTTCACCAGGGATACCAGGGGCACCTGGTTTTCCAGGGCCACCTGGGCTACCAGGTTTACCTGCTTGAGAATAGCCAGGGGGGCCAGGAGGTCCTGGTGGGCCTTGTGGTCCGGTATGTCCCACACCACTCTTTCCAGGAGGTCCAGGTGGTCCCATTGGGCCTTGTTCACCTGGAGGACCTTGAGGGCCTTGAGGGCCTTGCTCACCAGCAACGGCTAGAGAACACAGAACGATAGATACATGTGATGTAATCAAGTAATATCATGCCAAGGTTGTAATGTCACAAGTGTCTTAAATCTGATCAGTTCAGTTTGATGTTTACAAATGATTTACTGAACTGATAGACCAGGCTCTTTGTGCTGATAATGTTAGTTCTCAGTATTTCACACAATGCTTGAGAGAGATCTAGAAGATACAACAACAAACACAATTCTCAATAGAGATTTTAAGAAAAGACTTTGAGATTATGGAATGGAGGAGAGGGGTTTCACCTCAGTACTTGTACATGCATTAATTTGCCGTGAATAAACCAAGTTTGGTACTCTATTCCGTAAGACAACAACTTGACTTTAAACACCACCTGCTATGATTGTGGGGTGGGTTGTGGAGAAGGCACTCCTTTTTTCCCACAGTACCACTGGTTTAAGATGGTTTTCACTGAGCCTATGTCTGCTGGCATGGGACCCAGTCTGCCAGGTTCTGTGCATTTCAGTTTAATTCACCCGTGCTATACTGTACCCTCTAATTTCTTACCCCACCCATGGCTGTGAATGTACAGTTAGTGGTCTGCAAGTTGTCAACATCACCTTGTCACATTTCCTGCTATAGACAGTTGTGCAAGGTCAGATGAGTGCATGTCTATGCATAGAACTAGCATATATCAGTTTGTTGTTTTGCATGGGGTTGATGGTCACTAATTTAAGATTTGCATGCCATAGATCACCATAGGATAACTTCATCTCATTAACCAATATTTGGCAGTTGAAAAAGTGTTGTCAAATTCTTTTCTCTTTGGTTGTCTCAGAATTTGATTTGATTTGACTTAATCAAATCAGAGAATAGAGGAAAATATATATTTATAGCTAAATAATCAATCTAATTTACATTGGGTGAATATTATATTTAAGTTGTTAATCTCAAAAAAAATATTTTCAAGTCTTCTCATTTGTGATTATAAATACTTGTAGACGAGCAACGTTATTTCATTAAAATGAAAGCTAATGCACGTGGTTTATTTTTTTAAAAAAGGCTTGTCTTAAATTTTGGATGATGCACCAACAACATCTGTGATGAAGTGGATTGTCTCGCTGCATTCCTGTGTACGCCACAATTCAGGATGCATCATTGCCAGAGTTAAGTATGACCTGTCAAAGGAACAAGTCCAGTAGTGTTGGACTCTCACTTGAAATGGTGTTTTGAGAGGAAAGAGCTTTGACAGGGTTGTCATTTTCAAATCACATAAGGCAGTGTCTGAAACCTCACAGGGCATATCTGTGCCAGAACTGGAAATTTTGGCGGCCAGGAATACCACAAAAGTGAAGGTGAGGATGCTGGCCACAGTAGCTGACCCAGGAGCTGAACCATGTGTGACCTTCAAATTACTTTTACAACTATATTTGCTGTATTACCAACATCCCGTTCTCTGTTTGACTTTGTGTGAGTCATTCCTCTGATGGTTTTATTATGAAGAAACTAGCCTTGTTTTCATTATCTTTCATGCTGCGGAGTAAATTTGCTGCGGTTACTGTTTGAACTTGGGAGAGCGTTTCTCCGCAGAATGTGTTGTTTTGTTTTCATTCTTATTGTGTGGTGTGATTTTGTAACCACAGAGCACTTTGTTAGGGTGTGCCTGCAACGTGGTGACAACATCTGTTTTGGAGGTTTGTCAAATCGGAGCTCTTATTGTTGACTTTCTGCTCTATTTTTGTGGAAAGGAGGAAAATCCAACCACAGCACAATCTCCTCAAAAACAAAAACTGGATAAATAAATTCTCAGCTGTTAAATGCCAAAATACTTTTTTTTTCTGTGTTTAGATGAGTTCTAAAATATAGTGCTCTATGTCATGCTGGCAGTTACACCATGACCACTGCTTTGGGTTTTTTATATTACACACGTGACAGTGACACTTTCCCTCTTGGAACTAATATTTATCTAGAGCACAAGTGCTCCTTTACAGCTATACCCCACCTCACAGTTATATACTAATATACACACTCACAGCAGTTCAACATCTCAACCACAACCTTCTGCTCTCAGCCAATGAGACACTGCACTGGACCTGCTGGGTGTGCACCTTGATGTTTAGTTAATACAGGAGGGTGGCACCTTAGAGCTTTCTTTAACTGAGTTTGCCTGGTTCACATAAGAGTTTTACTTTCAGCAGAAGGTGAGAAAGGTTCTAATAATGATGGTGATGTAGTGTAACAACTTGAATTTGCTGGTGATTTTGGGAAATTTGCAAAGATGAGATTAGTCTGGTTGTGGGTGTAATTTGATTTGACTCTAAATCACAGTGACTTATTTAGTCATATGCATGGAGATTGTATATGTGCAGACTCTAAGTCTGGATTTCATCTGCTGACTGCTTTCAAAGACCCTGCTCATGCCTTGTCCTATAAATTCCATAAAGTATCAAATTGTAGTTCCATTTGTCTAGATGCGTTTACATTTTTAAACATAAACTGATTAATCACAGAGCTGGTATAACCTTGAATATTTTTTTCTTGAATAGCCTGCATTGAATTTAACAACATGCTTGAGGTGTTAAATTCTTTTTCCTGTTCCTATTTTTTTGCCCCAGATGAATTTGGACCATATTTATTGGTATTAATTGCAGCATCTCTCTTATCACCAGAGCATGAAGATTTTCATTTCTTATACATTTACATCAACAGTTCTGGTATGAAAAGACACAAATGTGACTCACCATGACTCTTGACTGGATAGGGAGTCTTGCTCACTTTTGGCACATGGTAGTACCTGTCAGGGGTTGCCTCAGCCAAAGCGAGGAGGACGAGGAGGAGGCTTGTTACCCTCAGGTCCATCTTGTGAAGCTAAACCTGCAAAGAGAAGAGATAATTTAATGAAGAGAAGCAGTGCTCTTTGTCTGCCCGGTAGTCAGCAGTTAAAAGTTCTGTACATTATAATATCAGAGTGGCAAAGCACATGTGTTGCTGCTGTTCTGTCTGTGAGTGAGACAGCTGCAAAGTAGATGTTTAAATCTTTCAGTCTTAATTCTTCAGTCTTCATTCATCAGTCGTGCAGTGAGCAACTATGTTAAAAAGTATCACAGGGAACTCTGTCTATAGATTAATTTTATTGTTGCAACGCACTATTTGTACCTAAAGTCCACACACAGTAACACATCCTGTCCCAGTGTAACCCCGCTCAGCAAAAGGCTCATTACACTTGTAGCACCAGCAACCAGTGGTCCTCCACTGCTGACGCCTGCCACTGTGAGAGCCTGGCTGCAGCTGTCAGAGCCCACCCTCCATTCATTACAATAACTTGAAATCAAAAAGAAAAGCCAACTTACCGGGATGGTTTACGCTCCAAAGAAACAGTGGTGGGGGGGTTGGGAGGCTGCTGGTCCCTGGTGCGTTGCCGGTATATCCTTAGTTGTGGAGTCTTTCTGTCTGAATGGCAGCTGCTGCTTCCCAGGGCACTGGGCTCAAGGTATTTATACCGAGCCGCTCTCCAGCATCATGAAGGATCTACCTCACGTGGAAGGCCCTCCCCACTCTGATGTCATTTTTAATGATGGGTGCCATGTCCTCAGGAGGCATGTCACTTCAGAGTCCCTTCTCCTCCCTGTCACCTCTCACTGTCTTCGCCTGCTTCTCCCTCAGTGAAGAAAGGATTCTCACCAAACTCCCTTTGTGCAACATTTTCACTTTTTAATTTTGTCATTTATCTCATCTGAGTGATGTGCAGTTGAACATATGGCAGACGGTTGTGCAGACCAAAGTTAACATTGTTTATACAGTCTTAAATCTGACACCTTAATGACTGTTTGCACTTTTTGACAGATGAGCCAGGATTGTTAAATCTGTTAAGTCTGTTTTCATGCCCTTTTTCAACATTTTTAGCTGCTCAAATATAGTTTTATTTTAACTTTAAAGACATAAAGTAATTGACTAAGTGACTTGTGACTGGATGTTTTTTCTGGAAAAGTAAAGACTGTGTGAGTCTGACAATATTTTCCTCCAGTCTGAAAACTGTGTACCAGTAAACCTGTGGTAGACTACACATCTATTTTCACTCAGTTCTGGTTTAATCTGAAATTACACACAGCTTTTAATAGATGCAGGAAAGTGGTGGGATCTCTTTTATCTGTAAAATTCTTGCTTTGAAAGATGGGCTTTAAATTAAGCATCTGCTGATTTTAGATGCATTTTTTAACTCACCACAAGCTTGATTTGTGCGCAGACTTATATTTTATACAGCAAAGCCTGTCTTGATGATGGCAGCTTTGTGCATGTGTGTGTCATCTTTGTGATTCTTGTGAACTAGCGTGTGGTTTCGCTGCATTGATTCACAGTGCAGCTTTAAGGCACCAGGAGGCAGAAGTGAGGTTTAGTCAGACCGAGGAGCCTCTGGTCTGTCGCTCACATCCACAGAGGAGAACAAGAGAAGTGGGAACACAGACAGAACTGTATCCATCCTCAGATCAGCTTTTCCAGCATTTTATAGATTTAAATAAACAATAAATTTGTAATGCAAGAGATAATATAGTTGACTCAGTAGACTACAAGCAATGATTTTTAGTGAAGTGCTGGCTCTCAGCTGATCCAAGACCAGTGTTTAAATCTGTTGTTTTAAAAATGAGATTTAAGATGAGATTATGAGGGTGAGGTTTTTAGCAATAACAAGCATCCTGAAACTTTGTTTCCTTCTGTCTAACGCTGATATTTATACGACTAAATAATGTTGAGGCTTCTCCAGTGATAATCTGACTGCATTTACGTGGCAGCCTTTCTACTTTTAATGACAGTTTAAAGTGCTGTACCTACTGGTCACATTTATACTGTTCTTCTATACACAGTTCCTGCTGCACTCACACTGATGGCACGCCACCGGGGCGAAAGATCATGAAGTGTAAACTGCCCCCGGTGCCCCCAGATCACTATCTATTGATTCAGTCACCCCATAACAATTTATTGTGGGCTGTGATACTCTAAACTCATGATTAAGAAGACAAAAACCCATTTCAATTCAATGTTTTCTCATGTCTCTATCTTGTTAAACAAAAGAAAATATATTTTACTCAGGGGCTCACTCATCATATCAAACTGCACTTAGCTGCCAGTAGGACAATATCAGAGTAGGAAGTGAATGTTTGGATGTTTTCTTTCCTTGTTGAGAGTGAGATAAAAATATCTATACCCTTTCTCATAAATATAAACCTACAGACGGCAGCTAGTTAGCAGTTAGCTTTACTTAGTATAAGGACTTGCAGAATGGGGAACTACTATAAGTAAATCCATTAAACATCAGTCCTGAAGCTCATTAATTATCATGTTACAGCTCATGTGTTTAATCCCAGAGTGTTAAATGACACGTGTTGTGGTTTTGTGTGGGCTTTGGGACCAGACTGTTGTTGTTTGACTGTAAAGCCAGAAATATGTTTCTTTTTTACTTCATTTAAGGCAAAACTCTACAGAAGAAGAAATAAAATCTGCTATTTGGATCAGAATAGTTTTCATCTCTTTCAAAATAAAACATCACTGATCTGCAGCGAGGGAGTTCTTGGAGAAGTAAAGTAGCAAGAAACCGATAAAATCACTGTTCAATGAAATAAATACTGAAGAACCTTGTTAACATCTGATCTCTATTAGCCACACATTTATATTATGTGTCAGTCCTGATTGATGTAGATGCTTAGTTATAGATCTCTGGTTTTGGAAAAGCTTTTCCTTCCCTTTTCCCGTATCATTTAAAACTGCCAACGTCTCGGCAGCCGCAGATAAACGCTCACTGGGCATCATCGGTAAACTCTTTGAATCAAATAACAGAGTAGTGTGGGGGTGGAGTCGACATTTAACAACTTTCTAAGCTGCAGATATGCCACTGCATCTCACCATGAAAGTGGCTGTGACCGCAGTGAGGCATGGCTTTTATTTCATTTGAATCTTTTTTTTTTTTTTTTTTTGGTGCGTCAGAATTAATGCCTCCCTATCTAAATCTGGACAGTGTGAGGTTTAATGTAAACGGTTATTTAGATTCGCATGCTGCTTCGGGGTAAGCCAATGCTGTGTATGGCAAAAGTGCAGTCACAGTGCATAAACATGTAATTAGGTGGGGAGATCCATGGTATGGAGAGCAACGTTGAAGGAGCAAGATATGGAGTCGTCTTCAGTATCTTTCCACGCTCGCCCTGATGTCAGAGTGGGTAGTGTTTCAGGAGAGGGTCTCCCGTAACCATTGTTTTGCCCCTCCAAACATCTTAACATGCTGCTGCTGTGCTCCAGACATGACTTAATGCTCCTTCAGTGGCTTTAATTAACTGTGGTGATGACGGTGGTTGTCCCCCAACATGCTCAGCCTCTGTTTTCCACATTATCTCCACAGTGTACAGTTTACACACAAATCACAGCTACATCTTTCTACATTTTCAACTTGTTGTGAGCTCATTATACAGTTTTATTATGACTCAGTCTGGCTACAGATTACTATTAGATTGCCTGGCTTTTCAGAATAAAACCATGTCTTTCACTTATTTAATAAAAGAATCCAGAGCCACCTGATGAATTTTGAGGTTAAGAGATGTTGATATTCAATATAAATAAGCTAACAAAGTAACAAAGAAATGATACTTCACTACTGTACTTAGTAAGAGTTTTTTATTCTGTGTACTTTCACTTTGACTTCACTACATTTTCTAACTTAATGACACTTTTCCTCTGATCTATTTTCAATGTTCAGTGATGAAAGTCAATGTGGTGTTTCCTCACTCTAAGTCTACAGTCTATGACTGTTCACACTATCAAAACCATGTTGGAGGGTTTAAGTATATTCGACCTTAAAGGATGGATGGGGAAACTTCAAAAACATAAATATCAATCAGGAATTTAAATTTAGTGAAAAAAGAACAGTTTTTGTACTTTAGTTCAGACTCCAGACATTGTCTATGAAGACTGAATGTAGGCTCCATGTGGTAAAGTGCTGGATAAACTTTATCATGTTCTTCTGTTTTTATTAACATGTACTTGTACTTTAACTGTCATTACTTAATTATATTTAATTATAGATTACTTGTCATTCTTAAGTACAGTAAATACTTAATACTTTAAGGGCCTCATATACTAAGATTCCAGATCCCATTGCATGTGCTATTGGTTCGTGTGTTGTGGGTGATCTACTAAGATTGTTCGCGCAATTGATAAGAGGTGTAAATGTGGCGGAGACCGCCCTATTCAAATGAGGTTTTTGCGTGTGTTACTACCATAAAGCTGCAAATAACAGCCGCAGTGGCGTTGCCAGTTGATTTTGACCGAGGCTTCAGCCCGGGTAATTTAAGCTCAGCCTGGAGTAGCCAAAAAGTTGTTTATCTTATTTATTCCATCAGAGTTTCCCATTAATTACCCACTATGGTGGCCCGGCCACAGTCTCATTTAACCATTAAAAAACAAAAATAAGTAATAATAATAACAAACAGTATTTCACCATCTCTAATCTCTGTCAGTCAGCCCATCCCGCACCTACCTCTCTACCATTACTCTCTACTAAATCCACATCTAATCTGTGCTTATAAAAAGTAGTTTGTAAAGTGTCTGTGGAGTGGACGTGCTGACAATTGTCAGCTGACAGTGATGGCTTCCTCAGTGGCACACTCCTATGCTGCTCACACAGCGGTCCGACAATGAAAGACTTAAAAACGTAAAAATATCTGAGTGCCATTCGTTCTGTCTATGCCTCCTCCTTGCTACAATAAGAGCAGCCATTTGTGCCAAAGCTGTGCCAGTTAAGGCATGTCTTTTAAACGTGCCAAATAAAGATGCAAAATTAGTGAATGCAATCGGTGTCAGGTTTGGTAAATCACATCGCGTGCGCTATCTTAATCTGTTTGCATCTACTCCTCCCAATATTTTGAGTGTTCTGGCAGACACGCCCATATTTACATATTCATTAAGGCAAACGTGCTAAATGGACTGACTGCTATTTTCCCCGTTTAAGGGACGTAATCCTCATTGCATCCTGTTAGTAGATCAGCTTCAACACGTGTTTACACGTCAAGTTTGCACTTGTTTTTGCACACGCAAACCAATAGTAAGTCAGAGCCTAAGATTTTAAGATTTGAACTTCTTTATTTTTTAGTCAAGTACCTGTACTTTTACTCCAGAATCTGTACTTCTAGTCTAGTATCTGTACTTCTACTCTAGTGAAACTTTCAGCTGCAACAATGGTTCTAACCTTCAGTTATTATCAGTGTGTGTCGATTAGTGTGATACTATTACCATGACTTTAACACTGGTTCTTAACTGATGCTTTTAATTTAACTTCTTTTTTTTGCAAAAAACAAGTTACATCACACATTATAGTAGTTGTATTTTTATTTTCAGATGCTTGACATTTTTCCCCCAGAGCAGATGATTAATTTGTATCTGTGTGTCTCACTGACACTTGGTCTGCTTTGTGCTGTTCTTCTCCCGCAATTCTTCTGTTTACAATCTGTGTCACAGCCGATCAGACTTGTTGCGTAATTAATGTGGTGTTTGAACATTTGCTGCTGTTTATTCGTCGGCTTCACGCGTGTTTTCTGATTTGAAAGTTCAGTCTGGTGTTTTGCTGCGTTAGGCAGGTCCAGGATCACAGCTGCAGTGAGTGGGTCAGGTTAGCTGGTTAGTGACAACTGAACTTGTAAAATGAAATAGTCACAGTCACTTGCTGCTGTGTCTGAGTAATTCACTGATGCTAGTGGTATCTAATGGTATCAGAGTTTAAACTCTGTAGCTTCTGACGTCTGATATGCAGCACTAACAAATTTATTATTAATCTAGTAGACAAAGAGCACCATTAGCATTTATTTGGACGTCTCTGCACATTCTTATTTTATTTTAATCTGCTAAATTATCCCGAGCGTTCACCTGATTGTCTCCTACTTTGTCTCCCTGCCTGTTTATTGTGCTCGGCAGGAAACGTTAGAAAGATTTGAGGAACTTCTCCACTGATGTGTTGTAAAACCAAACCTGAGTTGAGGGGCTGAGGAGTGTAGTTTGAGTTTGAGTTGTTAATATAGTATATAGATATTAATTTAAAAAAAAGAGGCCGGATCTCTTAATTCATATTAATTGGAAAAAAAAAAAAAAAAACACCGATGACAGCTTTATTAGCCAGTATTAAATGATACTAGTGGTAGATACTCCTCAGGCAGTGGATATGAAAGTTTCCTCCTCAACACAACAAAACAAACTAACTAACCGATGGAGGCGGCGGTAGACCAGCAACTGTGTTCTGTGAGGTTAACTTGCTCAACTTGTTTTCGTCTATGAAGTCTGGTGGTGTCGCATGTATGACCAGAACAGCTGCTTCTGATGAAACAAAAATGATGTTCGTAACAGAGAGAGGACTGTCTCTGTAGGAATCGTATCCACAGGGTTGTCACAGTGACACCAACATCACTGGCAGAACACAAACACTCTTGTTGACCTGACTTGTTAAATTTGTGTCTACTTAGCTGAAAAGTATTTTTCCTCTTGGTTTTAATATGTTTTCATGTCGTGTTTGTCTTTCTTTCTTTAGGGTTCACTTTGTTTTGACTTCCATGTCTGAAAACATTTTAAAGCAAAAACCCTAAGAGTTTTATATCTTCTGAGAGACTTGCTGCCTCAGTGTCTGAAAAGCATATATTTTTCTTACATCACAGATTTAGTCATGGCAGGGATGTGCTATATACATTTGTTTTTCTGTGTTTTCTTACACCTTGTTTGTGTATCGTGCTGCTTTTGGACTGCCTTGTGTGCATTTGGCTCGGGTGATTTGAGGATGCCATGGTGTCTGAGAGAAAGGAGAAAATAATTGCAGGTTGAGGTACCTAAGGCAGCGGAGAAACGGGAGCTAAAGATAGAGTGTTTGAGCTGGGAAGTAACGGTGGCTCAGATTTAACGTTTTAATAAACCAAATACGCCACTAAGAGGCACTTAGAGCTTTATGAATGGAACGACTGAAGCTGGACCTCCTGGCTGAGTGTTGGCTGCAATTACAGAGACCCAAAGACAAAAATCATGGTTGGAAGCTTGACCAACCTGAGACCAACTGTAATTCAGAATAGCAACCAAAAGCCCTCACTGCATCCTGCTGCATTTTCTTTTCTTTTTTCAGACTGACAAGATCTCGCCCAAGTCATTATAAAATTATGGAAAGTTTGGGCTCATGAGAAAAAGGATTAAAGCCAGAGACGCAGAATTTTTTTGGTTTGCAAATCAGATTTTGCTCTCATTTTAGGATTTATTTCAGGAGCAGGTAATGGCTTACTTTAAAGCCCATTTTCTTAATCAAAGCTGAGTAAGTGCTATAATGACTCTTCTTTTTTTTTTCATTTTCACCGTGCCTCATACAGCAGCACTTAATCAGCAACTTCTACAGGGCTGGTATTGCAATCTGTCTATCTCAGCACAGAACAAGAGACATCTTGGTCGATGATATGTTGTATGTTGCACGTACAGTATTTATCAAAAATATAACAACCTAAGAAGATATCTCCAATCAGTTGGATACAAATGCTGAATGTGTAGTGCATTTAATGATGAAAATAATTATCATAGTGTCTGTTAACTTGGAATCCGCATTCGCTGCCTAACTCTGATACCATTAGCTTGTGAGCTAACACAGTTTAGCTATTGCAGCAGCAGTAGGGCTCCACAGTAACAATGGAAAAGTTAATAGAGAAGATAAAGCCATTTAAAAACTTTGTAAAAAAAACATCTGCCTTCTTTGATATTGTTGTCGTTAGTTATATAAGAAGTGACATGTTTGCAGCCTGAAGTGCCGCTGACCGCTGTTGTACTGTTGGCCCACTCAGGGATCGGAAACCATAGTCGGAAACCTCCGTGTTACGATGTGAATTCTACATGTAGTATATTAAAAGTCTCACACCTTCTGTGAAACATTTCCCGTAAAGCTTTTACTATCTGCTCCAATGGTTTCCACACTTGTAACTCTTCCAATGTAAAGTATTTCATTGTTCCTCCTCACAGTTATTCCCAGTTGCAGCAGACTGAGGCCTTGTTGCTGTGTTGACTGTGGAGGTGGTGTTAGTGGTGAAAAAAGGTGTCAGTGGCCAAACCCGCTGTCTTAAACAGCTCCAACACTATTATGTGTATGTTTTTCTGGAAGGGGTGTTGGTGTTTACCAAATTACGCAGAGCTTGAAATAATTATGGTGCACAAAGATAAAAATGGAATGAAATGCGTTGGCAGCTTCAGCAGACATCATGGATAAACATGTTTCAGGCTCATCCGTTAAGTTTTTTTTAATTGACTTTGAGACATTAGGGAAATTTCATTTAAACAATGAAGAACAGAATATGATGAGGTAAAACAGCAGGTTTAGAGGTGGAGCCACAACCTGCGTCACGTGACGGTGTTGTCGTGTTGTTGAAAACTCCACCTTTATTCCGACAACTACATCAAAGATGACTGCTTCAAAACATGTCTGTGTTTGTCAGTCGAGGAGGAGTCCCCACTCCCCTGACATGATTTTTAACAAATGTAATTGCAGATAAAGAAGGCATAATCCCCAATTTGGGATTATAACAAAATTGGCAAGATGAAGGATTTAATCAAAGGAGGAAAGAGATGAAAGACGCAGGGATAACTGGTGATTAAATGATCAGGGTGCAGAACCAGATCTTCTTAGACATGAATCAAAAATTGGCCATAAATCAGAAATCATTGCAATAAAGACATGTGACACAATCTGACCCAACTCCTACTGCCAATACCTTATTCTGTATTATTAATGAACGCATTTAATTAACAAGAATTCAATTTGTAATCAAAATAAAATGATGAAGAATTTCCCAACTGTGGATCCTACACAATCTGGGGACTTTTCTAATGAACTAAGGACGATCTTTATCCAAACAGAGGGTATAAATGAAGACTTTGATCATATATTATAATATAAATATATCTGACCGGGGCAGTTGAAGACATTCCTTATTGTTCAACAGTTTTGACAGTTCATGAAACACAAGTCCTGTCTAAACTTACGACTAAATCAGTGAAAAGTGAAAGACGTGACAGCTACAAGAGCTCTAACCTGACACAGTCTCACCCGTTCCAATACTTGTCAAAAGTAATGTCAAAAAGACATCAAAAATCAAAGTACTCATGAATCTTAAATGACATCTCTATTCCTAATGAGAGAGTGACATCCTAACTGAGGTGGACATTTTGAAGTTTGAATGGGTTTTCTATGTTGAAGTCTGTAGAAGTAATTAGTAATAAAAAAAAAATTGTGGAATAACAAACGTGAGAGGAGCAGATGGAGGAACTGATTTTGCAGCGATCACATAAAAATGAACTGAACATTCTCATCTTCATCACCCTGAAGTCTTAATCTTTAAGTGTAATTAACACTCCTTGAATGAACTCAAGTCTTGGCATATACGTACGTCCTATAACATATTGGTGCTGTATTTCAAACCTAGTGCTTATCAGCCCCGGTGGCCTCTGTCCTAAATATACTGGAACTCTGTGTGGATTTCCCTCGCCCGGCTTCTCTCCTGGTTCAGGTCTGTTGTTGTTTTTGTCGGTTTCAATTTTATTTTAGGTGTTGGGCTGGGAACGAACTCTGAGAACCATTCTTAGTACAGTGGGAAGAATGCGTAAGGAACTTAAGAGGCCTTTGGCTCTTTTTTCCCCCTTCAATCCAAAGAAACCCAACATCACTCAGTGGAAATGAATAAGGAGCAAGTCATGAATAGTAGTTATCTCACAAGCAGTATAAATATCTTTGTTTGGATTACTACCACAGCTGATGAATAGATAGCACAAATGAACATGAGATTGGAGTAAAAGCTCTTGCAGCCATTAGAGAGGCTTAATGCTCCATATGAATAGAACAAATTTGTCTAGAGAGTTTTTTTTTTTTTTTTTTGTATGTAAAACTCAGGAAACACCTGGATTTTGTAGCTGAGTGTCAGATATCTATCTGTTTAGTCGGCATTGTTGTGAAATATTTCACATAGTTTCATACTCTTTAGGCAGCTTTTGGCCACACTCAGTTAAACTGAGTTAAAGGAATGGAAAACACATGAAAGTGCTGGTTGTTTACAGGGTGACATGAGAGAAAGGGAGTGCAGCGAGGCTTTGCAAAGAACGGGACAAAGTTCTGGCAGTGCAATCTGTCACACAGTTCCCGCTCTTCCCACAATGTTCCCAAAAGTGACTTTATGGCTGGACAGTTTTATGGATGAATATTATGCTGTTGACACCAGCACTGAGTGGTATAATTTACAGGGCACAGCGTCTAACAGCTCTTATTCTGTGGAACAAATATTAAACTGAGACAAATACATGGATTCAAACAAAGAAAAATAACACTAAGCTGCAGGATTGGGAAAGGTTCAGTTTGCTTCAAATAATCTCAGTTGTATGAGGTGTCCTGTGACTGTCTGAACCAAAGGCAATTATACCTCTCCTGAATGGTCACATTATGAGGCGGGACACAACAGCCTGCCTTTGCAGCCTCCTCCTGGCTCGGTCTCACTTCCTGCATGATCTCTCGCCTCGACTGTGAAATCTTCATAAATTCACGGTTTGCACTCGGTCGTTGGTGTGTTGAAAAGTAAAGGGAGTAGTTTTATGAAGGAAGAAAGAAAAACTCAACTAGAGAGAGTAAATAAGCGTCTGAGAGCTTTAAGAGACCAGATAAGAGCAAACTGTGATTTGTGGCCCAGGTCAGTAATGTGAGTTAAATCCTTCCATGGCTTCTAGGCGATTTTGGTGAACTTTGATATGAGTTTATGTTGGTGAACAGTTATAAAGCTGTGTTGGGAAGTCATTATATTGACTGTGCCAACCCCAGGCCACAGAGCAGGGCTGTGAGGTGATAATGGCATTGTGGGCAAACCAGGTTACTATAATCATTGGAAAAGAAGTGTCTGTAGAAGTATCACAATTTTAAGGTCAGAATTAGATCCTTCGCTTTCAGTAACATTTCCAAAAATGTACAGAATTGTATAACGGAATAACAGTGGTGACCATTTATTTTGATCACATCTGGAAAAATTACAGTGGTAACACAGTTACATGTCTAATCACACTGTCAACAACAGCAAATTGACTTAGTAGGAAATTACATTGTAATTTATGAATGTCAAGTTCCAAAACTGTTGATTCTTAACAGTAAAATCAACCATTTCTGCCGCTTGTCTGATCAGTTTAATGTCCATGTGTAGTGACAACATTATTTCATGATCACATTTAGGCACTGGTAGCACTTGGTTATGGTTAGGAAAAAAGATCTATCATCTGGTTTAATAAACAAACAAACAAAAACACATCGTATTTAACAAAACCACAACTTTGGTGGCTTAAATCTAACCAGAGTTCTGGATGTGGATCCTGTTATTGTTGCTAGAGGTTAGCAAGCCAGCTGGAGATGGCATGGTACACAGTAGCTCACTTACTAGGCCCTTTCTAGAGGTCAGTGTGTCACCAACATCACAGTGGCAGCTATATCATGATGATGTAGTAAATGAATTAAGAGGCATTTCCTCATGTCATCTAAATCCTGTAAGGTTTGAGAATTTCAGTGAGAAAAATAGACATGAATAGACATAAATCAGTGAAAGTGCTTGGATTAATTTTTTTTTAGCATTTCTTGCATTCGCTCTTTGCTGCTCTGCTTTGCTCTACACAATACGTGTACCTTCTAAGCTGTGTGTGACAACACACACATACACACACACACACACCCAGTCTGCCATTTCTGTAACAGCACAAGTGTGAGGTGTTCACACTTTGGAGCCTGCCTGCTGCAGACCAGTAATTAACCTTGATCTGTGTGTCAAACTATGGATGCTATGCCCTTTAATTTGAGGACATTGAGCCTGGGAAGTCCTTGAAAAGTTCTTTAATCGGAAATTTAAGAAGTTCTTAAAAGCCTTCTTAAGGTGACTTTAAGGTCATCCAACCATCTCTCCTTAAAAGATGCTTCCTGCACATTTGGCAAATAGCTCGTCAATCCCACAGAGGATTTGAATCGGTCCTGTGCAGAACAGTAATAACCACTGGTTAGGTGACCTTGGCCACCCCTCCTCTACAATATAATTACTGGGAGGACATTGAAGCCACATTCTGTGAGACTTTTGAGAAAGTAAAATAAAACACATTTTTGGGCCACTGGCTTTGTGTATGTGGATAACATATAAATTTGTTGTGATCCACGCTATAAATAAGAGACTAAGTAGCTGTCGCTGAGAGTGACGGGAGCAGTAAGTGGATCTGATTTTTATATTTACTTATTTTAAACCACTGGATTTGGTCTTGTTAGAATCAGTCCTGTGAAAGTATTTTATTAGTGGTATGCACATGTGTGACTCAGCAGTGAAAATCTGGAGCGGTGCCTAATTTTGTCAGTAAATAGGGGGCAGCTATGGTAAAAGGACATGTGTGCTGGTTTTATGGTGATCCAGCAAATCCAAAATAAGATGGCTTTAAAGTCAGTAGTTTAATTTCAAACATAGTATTAAGCTGCAAAAATACCGAAATACTCTCATCAAACCTACCACGTCTCCGACCACTCATTCACCTCAGTGTCCACTGCTAAATTGACTGCTGAATTTGTTCCGCTCTGCTCTAGCTGATTGTTTTGAGCTTCCCATTTTAACCATGAAGCTGTGGTTTGTTGTTTGATTTTTTTTCCTGCACAGTAAAATCCCATTGCAATTTTTTTTTTGCAGCAATCTCCCAAAATCCCTTTCTGATACCCTTGTAGCTTTTCTACAGACAGCCACCGACCCTGCCCTCAGCTCTTTGACATACGCTCACTGTCTGTTATTGTTGCTGTTATAGTATTTTTAACCGACTTTGAAACCTGGATCTCCATGGTGATGCTGGTTTTGTCACAATGGTTGTTTTTCTATGCATCAGACATGCACGATTGGGTTAAACGAGCTTGGCGAGGAGTGAGCATATACATATGCGGCTCGTTTGTTGACATGGAAACTGTAGCCATGTTTTTACAGCTTCATAAAGATTTAAGTTAGATGATGAAGTCACCCATGCCACAAGGCTTTGGCCTAAATTAGTCTGGAAAGTGGCAAGTTGAGTGAAATTGATGTGTTTGTTTGCATTTATATCAAGGTCCTCACCACTGCCTTTGAAAATCCTGGGTTCTTTATGAGGGACACATATGAAGGAAGAGGATTTAAGGACTGTTAAAGGCTCAGTTCATTCAAATTACATAAAGGAATACCAACTTAGTTGCTGTTCATGCAGATAGTTCTGATTTTATTTGTTGGTGTTTTAAAACTGACTAAGCAGTTTAAATAGAAACACTCCTTTGAGAGTCTATAAAGGTCAGCAGCAATATTCAGATTGGCTGTGGTGTTCAGACCATGATTGTTTGGAATCAAAAGGATAAAACTTTGCCAGTACCAGCGCTGCATACTGAACTGTTGACATAGGGAAAGTTTGGTTTAAGATTCAAGCTGTTGATGCCACATTGTGACTCTACCATCTGCTACCTCAGCAGAAATCCACATTTATCAGACCAGGCGACGTCTCCAACGTGCAACTGTCCACTATTACAGCCTCAGAGTTGTGACAGGATGTGGTCCAACATGGTCTGCTGTTGTAGTCCACCCAACCCAGGGTTTGATGTGTTCATTTGCAAATGCGTGTCTGCTTCAACTCAGTGAAGGGTGGTAATGTGAGTTACTGTAGCATTTCTGTTAACTCCTCTGATCTGTCTTATCAACAGGATGTTTCTGTCTGCTGCTCTTTGGATGTTTTTTTTTTCACTGCTGGCTGGATATTTTCATCAGTTTGCTTTGTGAGTTTAGATGTCAGGCCGTAAATACTGTCAGAACAATCTTCCAAAGTTCATTTGTCCTCAAATTTCTTTTTGAATACACAACAAAATTCAGTTTAGAGACATATGTAAAACAAAACATCAGGCCAGCTTTGCACAGCATCCATCAGGGAACAGTGACGCATGATGGAGTTAGATGTTTGCATTTTGCCGCTTCTAAGTGTATTTCAGTGGGAAAATTTACCTTCACCCTTCCTGTTTCTGTTTTTAAAGGCAGATGACATGCACACAAACTCCACACACAAGTCCACAGTTAAGATTTAAATCTTAATCTTTAGGAATCAATTCATGTTTTTGTATTCTGAGGTCCTTTGTCACCAACTTTCTGACAAATGTATACATTTGTTCCAGAGTGGGACGTCACATTTCAGGGTGGGGACGTACACTGTTATGTCTGACTTGCTAACTGATGTTATAGCAGCTTTGATCTGGGCTGTTTGCACACAGATAAGCTAAATGTGTATCTTGCACGCAACAATAACAGTTGCAGCACATTCTGAACAGTAGCAAATAAACAGCACGCCTCTAATGAACTGGCAAGTCCAGTAACTGTGTTGTGAGGCTTGGAGTCTGATGAAAGCAGGCAGCACCAAACCAGTTTTTATTAAATGCTGATATTGTGAGTAGGAGCTTCTGGCAGCTTAATAAGTGTTTAATAGTCCGCCTCAGTGTTACGGTGGTGGTTACAACTCAGTGAGTTTGTGAGGTGGTTGCCATGCTGAGCTACAGTGTAGCAACTTAAATGACATTGAATTGCACACTAAGGACGCACATAGATTCAGGATATTTTTAGACAAACTATATTAAATTTTACGGGAGGAGAAAGGGAGAGAACATCTAACTTAACTTGTAATAATTTGTTAACAGAGCATCATGATAGTGAAATAAAAAACACAGAATAATGAAAGTTACAATGAGGGAGGCACCAGAATTCCTGCACCTTGTCTTCCATATTGACAATAATACATGTAACTGTATATAATACAGTATATAATACATGTAAAAGTAGAGATGCAATTGTGGCAGTGTTTTAATGGCTCCGTACACAAGTCTTCATAATTTATCATTTTTATAATTTGTACTAATTTCCCATAATTTCCCCTAAAACATCTTTAGATTTCTGACATTTTAGCTGTAAATATTAAGTGGGACAGTGTTTGTGTTGAGGTCCGTGCTTCAACCACTCATCTTTCCTTTTATACATCTATTTCCTTTCTGTAACTTCCCTAGTGGTTCTCCATATAAAATGGACTCCCACATCACTTATCAGCACGTTCTCTCTGTCATAAATATAAACAGCAGGTTGTTTGGCATATCTTCTAAACGACACTCCCTGTGTTTCCTTATGGTTTGCATCAGATACGTCTTAATATAACCGCCCATGTTCGTTTTAACAGTAACATCATCGTCCTTTACCGGTTGTCTGAGAACGGAGGAAGCTTTCGCATCCGTTGTGTTCTGCCGTTCCAAACCGATTCGTCTGTGCTACACAAAAAGACTGTGGTTTGCCATAACTCACGAGACAGTTAAAATGTCATTTGAAAATTTCCTGCACAAACAAATACAGTAGCAGGAGTAACAGTTTCCATAGTTTTTATAAGTAACTCCACATGTAGCACGTGAGGACGCACCCTCCGTTTTTCACGTGTCACTACAGTAACCTTGGTCTGCACAAAATACGACGTCACACTGAGAGACGTGGTTGCTGTGACCATGGAGCCCAGTTACTGTAGATCTGCGCTGGGCATGGATGTGTCTAGCAGTGGGAATCAGAAAACCGCTCCAAAAATATATATGACTCATACAACTAGGAAGGACAGAGACAGAGGGAAAAAAAGGTGAAAAAAAATCTAAATGACAGAAAGATATCTAGAGAATATAGAGTTTATATAGGGACTCAGTAAAGCCAACACAACAGGACTGTCCAGACGCAGTGATTTAAAATTCCTCTTGTCCCACATGTATTGTCTCCTAAGAGTCCTGTATGAAGACGATTCCCAGCATGATCCTAGTGGCCTGATGGTAAGCTATTGTTTATGGTGATTGCATCTTGAGATGGGAGGATCATTCATCTCTGCAAGAACCATAAACCCCCCTATGATTAGCACGAACCTGGCTGGACTTGCTCAGGGTTTTTACATTTTTTTTCTTTCTATGCCTCTCTTTATTGTTCTACTGAGAGTCAGCAGAATTCAGCCAAGATAGAAACTTAAATATATTTACCTTAAGGGCCATTTAACTTGTCTGTGTGAAGTTTTTCCTGTGTATTTTGGAGGCTTCTGGACTTTTGAAGGCAGCTAATCTGTTGCAGACATGATTGTAGAGTGTGATGTGAGTTATTTTACTCTGTATAGAGAATCAGGAAAGAGATCAAACCTTGAAGTATGAATCCTCACAGTTTTCTTAAGATAGCTCTGACTAAATATAGCTCTGGTTTGGTATAATGACAGATTGCAGTGTCCCTCACGTTTGCTTTGAGGGGAGAGTGACTGTGCTACTGGCGTCACTGTCCCCCACAGTGATCTGCACACGGGTGTCCAAAAACCACCCAATGTTTTTTTTTTTTTTTTTTTTTCCTAGCCACCATTGTTCTTTGTGTCGCCTTTTCTCTTAGCTTCAGTACATTTTTTTTTCTCCAAGTAGGAAGTGTTTGAGATAAAAATCCTTCAGACAAAATCTACCTGTGTTCTGAACTGATGAATGTTCCTCTGTCACGCTGATTAGTGTCAGTGGTCTTCATATGACACCACACCCCAACAACAGCTCAAAGTGAGATCACATTAGATAGTTTCAGCTCCTTGGTGATGGCACATTGTGTTTTAGCCTGTTTCCAGACCTTTGATTTGATTTGATTGAAAAAGGCCTGGTGCTGTTATTGAATATTTCACCTGTCTAACCTCTCAGGTGATTTTTTATTGAAAAACCACCAGGGTTTTTTCTCTGGATGGGGTGATGTGCTTTCTTTTACGAGAACCTCAGGCCATCCTTGTTCCAACCTCACTGTTACCTCCACAGCACTGTGTCAATAGTTGTGTTTCCACCGCAGGAACTGATGGGTAAATTTATGTGAACTTGGCCGTTGGTGCATGTCTCCGCCAGAGGAGCAGTGAGGAACAAAACTCAGGAGCCTTTTCAGGGGAGAAGATACTTAGATACTTTTTTCGACTTCAAAAAGTTCTATCAATAAATAGTTTCATTGAACAGTATTGAAGAAGTGAACAAAGCGACACTGTCAAAACCATTGTAGAAGATCTCCCTCTCTTGCACACACACACACACACACAGACTGCAGCATGTAGTTAATTATTAATAATGTGATGAAGTGATCGCAGAGAAGATGATCAGCAAAGTCAGTCCCACCCCCGTCCTGCCGGTGATCGAGACTGCACCTATTATCAATCTGTTGATGGCGGAAAAAAAGCTCTAGTTTATTTGTACGTCTTTAAATGAAGCACTTTTGCCTTGAAGCCTTTTTTGCTTTAGTACAGAAGTTGTTTTGTACAACTCGAGGTGTTCTTAGACGAGACCATGGTGACCTTCATTATCTGATTCTCTGTGACATCTGTAGGCACAGAAGCTTTGGAAATGTTTGTCCAAGCAAGGTCTTAGCAATGGAAGAAACAAATCCACTTTCTGAACCATGTTGAAAATTGTTCACTTTTTTTGATCTTTAGCGAAAGAGCACGTCCTGTAGTGGCGAGCGTGCGTCATCAAGAGTGGTAGTTAACATGCCCTCTAGTGCATTAGCATTAGCATTACAGCTACCAAGTGCTGTAATGCGCAATTATCACAGGCCTAACTTTGAAACTATGGCAGAGCAAACTAGACTATGACGGGACTCTACAGTCTTTGAATAAGGGAAAATGGGTGAAGGAAAGCTCTCTCTATCTTCATCTACCATCTCTCAGTCTCTTCTCTGACTGACTGCAGGCAAGTGACAGTTTTATGCGGATAATTGCCGGCTTTTGTGTCAGAAGCCGGTGGACACCATAAAGTAAACAAACTTGCAATAACAGCGTTAAATTATTTTTATCTCGGTCATCTTATTGCATAAATTAACGTGTTAACGCTGACAGTCTTGATATTAATAGAACTGTTTAGCTGTAAACTGGGTCTGTAGTTCTACTTTTCAATGTTGTAGCATATTGATATATTACAATGAGAACCGGTTTCACTTATTTCAACTTTGGTTTAAGCCAGAGTTCTGGCACTGTGTACATGCTCCTCAGTTGCGGTTGGCATGGAGAGGAGGCCGGTCACTGGCACAAGTCAGAATGGTTGTGAATTCAAAATGCTATGATATCATTGTTGACAAAAAACGGTTGACTACCACTTGCTAGCATCTTGGAAATTATTTCCTTTATGTTTTTTATGAAAGAGCCAGATAATATCACAACAATGTCTGTGAGTGATTATGAAGTGACAATGCATTTTACTTTACGACACTATAATAAATGAACAGCTTGTTGACAGGTATTTTCTGTTTGTAGTGCATGTGGTATAAAATCAAGCGCCACATGAGTGTCGAGATGTCAGACTTGTCAGACAGAGTTTTTATTTACTTTTTGTCGCATTTTTGTTGTCTTGGCTAAAATGTCACGATTCTCCTCCTCTTTCACCGACCAAAAAAAAAAAAAAAAAAAACCTGTGTGCACCATGAGGGACATGATGCAGCAATTTGCGGCGGGTCTGCTAAAAATGGAAAGTCCACAGACAAAATGACCCGGCCAGTGTTTTCCACGTGGTTCCAACAGGTGCTGGAAAACATCATCTGACTGGATGCCTTTTTAAGAGAAAACCCTTAGATTATAGCTTCCCTTTAGAGATCCTCTCTTCGCGCGTTGGACTGTTATGCTCGTCAGATATAATGACAAAACAGACAAATGCATATTCTTTCACATTTGTTATGATAGGCTTCTTCCCTGCTGATTAAACTGGGCGATAAAAAAAAAAAAAAAAAAACAAATGCACGCCTGTACATTCTGCCCCCTCATCACTTTTGGTGTGGCTGTTTGTGAAACGCTCCTGAGCTCGTCCCTAATTTGCACTGCGACTGTTGATTTGTGTATCCTGTCAGTCTGCTTTGATGTGTGGGAGAGATCGAGCTGCTGGTCGCGGTTCTCTCTCTCTCTCTCTCTCTCTCTCTCTCTCTGACGCTGGGCAGCTCTCCAGCCGTCCAGGCTCGGCGCCCGGCCGGCACGGCATGCTGCCCAACCACAGGCCTGCGGGCCCTCAGGGCACTTCAGCCCTACATTCACAGCCAGATCCTGCAGAGGCACATTTGACTCCAATGTGCGCGCACACTCTGTAGTAAGCTGGCACTGCTCATAACGCTGGTAGTGTGTTAAATAGGTTCTCATCTTTGGTACCTGTGCTTTTATCATATGTTGCTAAGTCTAAATCTGGCTTGGCCTAATGCCAGACTGAGGGCTAAAGACATAACATGATTCAAATAGGAAGTGGTCTTAGGAAGGTTACACTGAGGTCATGTCAGGTCCAGGGCTGGAGTCACCCAAACCTAACAAACTGTAGCTGTTTACAAGAAAACAGACACGATTAACATCTGTTTCTGTCTCATAAGCAAGTAGGTTTTGGTAGATTAATGTTTTTTTTTTCCAAACGGTCAGGAAATTATGCAGGAACAAATGAAAGGCAGAGGAGGTGGAGGTACTGGTCTCTGGTGATAACAGGAGTCACCTCCTGTTGCCATGCACACAGACACAGTAGACCGTATCCCATTTGAGATTTTTAGACATTGATCTTTGTTAAAGAGCTCAGTCTGTTCCTGTGGTTTTCTGTCCACATACCAAAAGACGGACATGTTTCGATAGCGTCACAACACATGCTAACGCTATTTATCTTAAAATTAAACAACAAATGTGTTAGCACAGAGAAAACTACAGCTGATGTTAACTTTTTCTAGATGACGGCAGCAAATTGCAGTTATAGCTGTTTGCCCGTCAACAGTTATGCTTCCACTTAAACGTGCAATTTGAAATCAAACCACCCTGCCCAACCTCACTTTCGCTCTGAAAGTGCACCAGAAATAACACAGTGGTTTTCGCAAGTCATTCTTGAAACCACGTATCTGAGAGTCCTTTCTCAGCCACTCATGGGACGGGGTCGCCATGACAGCAGGTCAGTCTGGGTGTCCCTCCGCCCAGAGACACTGTTCGGCTTGATCCCGTGGCGTTTCAGAGTCAGATGAGTTTTAACAGAAAACCCCCATGAGGAGGCGCCGACAAGACATGCTGATCAGATGTCCAAACCATTTCAACTGGCTTCATTTAACACGAAGTAGTAGCAAGTCCTCCGAGTTCCAACGAGTTTACGTGGTACCAGTGGAGGGACGAAGTCCAACCTCAAAGGTATTCATGGTGTACTGTCACACCTGCATCAAACATCACAGCAGCAGTTTTGTGGGTAACTGTGGCCCCACTGGTGCCGTTACTGTGCTCCCTGATAATGTGCCTCGTCTTAACGTGCTGTGACATGAGCTGTGACATTCCCAGGCCCATACATCGGCTGTGTACTTGGCTGGTTCATTTCAGGTCCCGGTGGAGTAAAACTACTTTTTTCTCTGTATTTTTGCATCATGGTATTTGATTGTTTAAATGTCATACAAAAGATACTGGCGAAAGCAGTTGTTTATCTTTTCACAAACATAACTGCGACATGGGATCTTTGCTCCTCAGCTGACCTCCCTGGCTGTGGGTAATGAGGCAGAATGAGACTTTCTACTGCAGGTTCCCAGAGGAGGACCCCCCTTTTCTGTTTAACGGAAGGAGAAATGGTCTGTGGACACCATTAAAACTTCAGAAGAGACTTTCTTTTAAATCATATCCAGCTGTTTACATCTTGGATATTTTCAAACGTGTGACTTTTTGGGCTCCTGATGGAGATCAAAGCCTTTGGTTGTTTGCATTTGTCGTCATCTGCTGGTTAGTTACTGCATCCTGAAAAGCCTGCAGGAGCTTTTTATTTCCTCAAGCTGGTCCTGTGTTCTACCACACGAGGGCAGCATGTCCACACTTTTCAAATTCACCACATTAGTTAAAATTAAACTCCTTGAATCCACCGTCATCCTCAAAATTTTGTCTTGAGCACAAGAACTTAATAGTTGTCACTGATTTTTTTTTTTCAAATAAGACCAGTTTCATTTAAAATGGAAAAACAATTCAGACCTGTTATTTTACATCACAATCAGAAAGTGTTCACCCCAGAGGATGGAAATCTTAACCTAGTGCAGTGTCTCTCAACCTTTATTGAGTCACGGCACCTGCCTGCAGCACCTCACCAGACAAAAATGTCACAAAAAGTATATATAATAGAATATATTTTATGTTATTGTTCCATAGTGGCTCCTAATGGACGCAAATGTTCTAATGAATGATCAGTGCGAGACAAACTCAGGGTCCAGTCTTGTAAACTCAACTCTACAAATGTGTATCACAGTGACAAATTACAGAATCACGATGCCTTGAACGAATGAAATGAGTCTTGAACTGTCTCAGGGACAGGGACATCAACAACCACTTTTCACATCAGTTTTCCTTCGCGTCATGAGGGGGAAACTTCTGCCCGAACAGAAATCAAACTTTCCGTTTAACGCTCCATCGCTGACCGTCCTCTGCTGAGCAGCTCTGGTAACCATTGTGGCAAAAGCAATTTAATTATTCTCACAAGAACAAAACAAATTCCAGTTATAAAGTTATGTATTCGTGCCATGTTGACCCCTGGCCGTGCTACATGTATTGTGTATTGTACAGGACGCACAACGTCAGCGGCAGCATCATCAAACCTTCTGATATCCTGATATCCTCCTCCAAAATGACTGAAAAAAACATTTATATAATCATTTAATAGTCATTTAAACTTTATAACTTAGTTTAATTCACAACAAATAAATATTTTAAAGATAAACAATGAAATAACGTAATTTATTTCATACAGTAGTGATATTACCTGTGGTTGAACTGCCTGACTTCTGCTCCTAAGTTCAAATTTAACAGGCTTCTACTTGGACACCTATATAAACTTTTAACTTAATATTTAGAACTTTAATATTAAAGTCTGACTATGAAGTGAAATTTAAAAAAATTAGCAATATTTGAGAGAGATTTACAAACAGTCAGTCAGTCATCAGTGAAGGTCTCTTGGGGTCCTATGGATGATGCAATATCCTGTTTACCTTCGTATCTTTAATGCAGAATAAAATCTCCATCAATTCAGTTGATAACATTGCAGTTGTATGAATTTTTGGACAAAAGCTTTTGCAATTTTCTGAACAACTCAAGAGCTACTGATGTTTTAAGATGTTCATTTGAAAGTTCTCTAACATAAATATGCCGCCATATTTATTTAGAATGTATTTACCATTTAAATACCATATTTAATCCTTTTCTTAATGCATTCATTTGCTTCATTTGACAGTTGCGGGACATTTTGAGGGTTTGAAATGCATATTATATATACAATATTTTATACCTAAAATATGATCAAATTTCATAGGTTTTATTGAGTAAAATGATTTATGTTATGTTATTTTAGTATTTTAAGTATAAGTATAAGTATTTTAAGCCTAAGAAATGCAGTCGGAGACATCAAATTTCCATGTCATGTCATTGACCATTGAAAGTGATGCAAAAGTGCTAAAATGAAAAGCTGCAGCTGAATGTTTTCAACAAGACTTTGCTAATGATTATTAGTGTTGGAACTTTCCCACGTCTGGGGTATGAATTCAGAGTCACTGACCGCTCTGTCAGATCCACACTCACACAGGCTACTTTACATGTTCTTTTGGGAAAGATAACAGTCGTTGTAAGCAGAGCACAACAGAAGCTGCGAGGCCTTTGTTTAGAAATCCTTTTAATTTATACAAGAGCTAAATGCATTTTTCAGTTTGCACACATGTACTTTTAATCACGAGTGAAACCGTCTTGAAACTGACAGAAACAAACAACAATACCAGGGTGACTTTTTGCTGCAATGCAACGTGATGGGATGTGGCATCATCTAACAAGTGTCTGGGTTGGCCATTTAATATGTTCAAGGACACATTCCTGATAGATTGCTTCATTAGTGTTGTATTTCCACTGTTTACATCGTGAAAGTGGTGGTGACTTCCCAGAGCGCTGTGTGTTGTTACGGGCTTCAGTAGCAACAGTAGCAGTTTGCTGTGAACTTACTTTAACTCGACAGCTCGGATGGGTGGGGTAACGTTGGATCTATGTCACGTAAAAGTCAGAAGTAGGACGTCTGTGTCACAGTGTAAGCAAAGTCCAGGGGCCCGGTGATGCTCCTGAGAGGCAGGCGCTTCTGCCAGGGTAAATACCTAAGCTCATGAATACACACCACTCATCCACACCCTGCCCTGTTTTCTCTAAATCCTCTTTTCTCTTCTCACTCACTGCTTACCTTTTTCAATTTGAGAGCAAGCACCATGTGTAGGTGGCTTGTTTTTTTCTGTTTTGATAAAGTTGTCCAGATCTTTTCTTCAGTGCTTCACATCATTTGATCATGCAATTTAAATGTAATCTCACAGCAGATGACGAGGTAGTGTTATGACTTGTTTCCTGTGATGGAAAATCCTGCCACACTTCACACATCCTCTCAATACCGAGGAAAAATTGTTCTACATCCTGGTATTCACATATGGACAAAGCGTTACATATTGTAAAGTGGCTGTATGTTCTCACAGGTTATATTTTATTCATGAGTTCGTACATGCAGCCGAGAACAAAAGGTCAAGAGTGACATTCAGTGATGTGCTGCGATTGTGTAACTCAGCGTTGCCGTATTTAGCTCCGCTCAGTCAACGGAGCAGAGCTGTGGCACATGCTGCAACAGAGAAACTTTATTCAACCTTCAAAATGTTTGGCTCAATTAGGATATTATGGGATGTGTTCAGATGTCATTTTTTTTCCATAATGTTCAGTTTTTTTTTCCTATTAAAATGAATGGAACAGTTGTTCAGATCCTCCAAAACATGCTCCTCTTTGAAGTGTAACTACTTCAGCATACTGTCAGTAGCTGCAAACTTTAAATGGGTCATGACGCTTTCAGCTGCTCAGCTGTCATTTAGATTTTTGTTAATTTGTTTAGTTTCTCCAATCTCACAATTTTAAATTTTTGTTTGAGTTTGGGTTTATATTAGGTATATATTTTTTAATTTAGCTCTCACGGTTGTCACATCTTTCACCTCCCATGAACAGTTTACACATGTAATTATGGAGAAATTTCTTCTGTTTTACACAGTGTGATGACTCTGAAGGTGGTTTTTGAACTGTCAATCATTAAGACATTAAGAAACATCATCAACTGCAACTTTGACTCCGATGTTAACCAACCTATTCCCCTCTTGCAAATACAGGAAAGTGATCACTAAAACTGACACATATCAGTCATTTTTCATTTTATCTACATAAATAACACATGTAGATCTTTAATAAAGTCTCCTGAGTGAAGACATTTCAGCAGCATGACCTATAGTTTTGTGTCAGCGTGTCTTTTTTGGTGTGTATGTCAGTGCTGCTGTCTCTATATTATCACTCAGAGACTCCACTTACATGAACACAGGGGTCATTGTGATTGGTGGATTACATTTAAGCAGAGTTTGGATCCACAGTCATTAATTAAAGCCAGAAATCAGAGCACAGTTTTATTTCTTTCAGCTGTATTTTCCAGTTTATGAATATGTTTTCTTTTGTTGTGCAATTTTCTGCTGAGCTAGTGTTGAGCTAGCCAGTAAGATGCTAGCGCTAGTCAATGACAACAAATCACACCAAGCTACCTGGCAAGTTATAGCAATTTATGATCACTAATTGGATTATATTCTAGCAGAGACTGTAGCCATGTTGTCAAGCACACTGTTGTTTTCTTGTTCAGTACTCTCTGTTTAACTCTGTACTCCACTGTACATTGTGATTTCAGACTCAAATATGAGTGAAGAGTAAATCTAAGTTGATACAGGGAGTGATTCACACTCACTCAGCTCTACTGGTACCATTGACTACTGTCTTGTGTCTTAATCAGCAAACCAAGGCTCTTTTGTTGATCCATTAATACTTCAGCATTAAAGAGAAGTTGATTGTACAACACAGCTATAAGTTGTGATGGTTCCCTCTCTGTTTTGTTTGGATTTCTCAACTGTAATCTCGATTTCACAGAAGTGGTACTCTCAGCAAAGGATTGCACAGATTTATTTAGAAGCAACAAATATAGTTTGACAGCTGTACTAATGATTCATTGCTGCAGATTTTTTTTTTATTGTAAGTTTGATTACAAAATAGATTAGCATCCGTTTTCTTGTTTTGTAAATCTGTCTTAATACAGGTGAGGAAATTAAAGGAAAATATAACAGAAACGTCAGTGTAATGGTGCTGGGCCATACTGAGCAGTCTTAGTTCAGTGTTACTTGCCATAGGCTGTTCAAGTATGTGAACTCCTCTGCAGGAATAAACAGCATTCTTTCTAAAGATATTCCCTAATTTGGTGTTTTAAGAGCAGTCGAACACATTGTTCTAAAATCTTCATTTGTGCTCAGAGCTTGTGACTGTGAATCTTGAAATGCTTCTATAAATTCAGAACTTCCTGTGTGTATGTCTGTTTACAGATGATACAGGGACTTACTTCCCCAACGTGAAGAGGGACCCGGGTCGGTACCTGCAGCCTTGCTCCGACTCCGTGAAGACCTGGCTGCAAAGCATGAAGAACGCTGGGAAGGTCCTCCTCCTCATCACCAGCTCACACAGCGACTACTGCAGGCTCATCTGTGAACACATCCTGGGGTAAGAGTGTCCTCACTGCGACATACAGCAGACACACCGCCCTCCCTTTAATAAAACCAGAACTCGGGCTGCGGTGTTCATCAACTCCCACCGGACTTAACCTGAAACTCTCCTCGGCCCAGGCTGGCCCAGAGATTTTTCTTTTCCCTCAACTCACAACATTCCTTACAGCTCTCACATACCATCAGTCATTCGTCTAGTCAACAGTGTTTCACATGTCCGCCTTGCGTTCCCATCATCATCATCATCACACATGTATGTTATACACATATTCAGTGGCTTCACAGAAAGAGTCAGACCCCGTAAATTTTTGAACTCTTTATTCAGATGTATATTTATATTTTTAATGGATGTTGAATCAAATGAAGGCTGTGATGTCTTATCCAACATGAGCTCCACAGAAAAATGTCAGCACACATACTGTGCTCGTGTTTGCAAGGAAAGGTGCACTATTCAGCCTCATTTTTACGTTGAGTTAAAGTTCACTCTTGACTTTGAAACTTGACCTTTACCACTTTTTTCACTTCATTTTCTGATTTAAAACTTCAGAGGTCTAAACTCACGTGGACTTAACCACAGATGTAGATCATACACCTCCAAGCCAACTGTCATGAACTGAGCTACAGAAAAGCTGGTGAACGGAGTATTTAGCAGCTAAAGAGTCAAATATTTTCCTCAGCAGTCGGTGGAGACCAGTGTGTGATGCTAGGAATCAGGCTGCCAGGCCCCGACCCGGCCCGACACATCGTGTACCGCACCCCTGCGGGAGGTGGCCCAGAACCTTAGTTAGCTCAGGCTGTTCCCAACTGAGCCCCATCGACAAATACCCAGCCAGCCTCCAGATGCATGCCAGAAAGACCCCACCCACTCCAGGTCTGGCTCCAGGTGGGGTGCCCCAGTTGACCTCTTCCGGGTGAGGTGGCACATTAACTCAGTGGAGCTGTTGGAGAGTTGCTTTGAACAGCTCAGAGTCTGGATTCTTCCCTGGAACCAATTTGGCAGAAAAAAATAATTGCTGCAAGTTTGAAACCCAAATCTGAAGAGGACAACCTGAGTCCATAAAATACATTAGAACATATGGAATCAAATTTCCCTATAAGGCAAAGTATATTATAAATAGGTCCATGTTCTCCCTGTCAGCTGGTTGTTATCAGGTCTCCATTTCATAGCTGTAGGTGTAAGCAAAGCTGCTTTGTTTAGTTTAACACTGACTTTGTGCATCGCCGGCCTCCCTTTGACTGCGGTGTGTGGTTCAGGCTTATTTTTGTAGCCTAAGCCCTGTTACACATTCAATCAAGCAGCAAAAGGACCTTGAGAAAACACAGCATCCATGTTGCTGCTGTGATTGAACAAACACGAGCCTCTCTCATTCTTCGGCGGCTGTTGTTATTTTACCTCGAGCTCGCTCACTGAGGTGGTCTGCTTTTCCACTCTCCACGCTGTGAGCTGATTGTAAAAATGCAGGTCAGGTCGAGGCTGTTTTTGCTCTGGATGCCAGTTCATCTCACGTGGACTTTGTGGGCTCAATCTTGCCCCTCCCTCTCCCCTCCACCTCCAACTCCACCTCCAGTAAAGTCTTTACCCTGCTCCCCTGCTGTTTCTCCAGAGACCCACCTCCCCTCTCACATCCATGACCTCTAACATCACAGCAGGCGAGAAGTTCCAGCCCCAGCTGTGTTTTTGAGTGTGTGTGTGATCAGAGGTCAGGTCTGAGGATGCAAATTTATGTTGTGTTGCGTTGTTATTATTGTTATGTTTCAGCAACATTGCACCAAAATCCTCTCCCTCTCAGTGGGTCATGATAGTGGCTCGCTGTTGAAAGAGCAAGTTCTTGTGAAAGACCACAGCCGCTGCAGTGTGGTGAGCAGTGTGGTGAGTCGGCCGCGGGCCAGAGACAGTCAGCTGTCAGAAGTAGCACGACAAGACCAGAGCTGTCTGACAAGAGAGTGTGGACCAACACCAAGAGACCTGTCCAGAGAGGCTGCTCTTACCTGGCTCCCGGCCAGAAAAAGACATCTCCACCTGGAGCGCTGCATGACCATTTGTTTTTTATTCTTTAGTTGTTAATATGTTCTCTCAGTTATTTAATGTAATAACAATTGCAGTCAGATTGAAAGGAGCATCCACACCTGTGTGACATTAATGCCAACATCTACAGTCACGGAAATAAGACTGATTATCCAAGGTTTTTCCAAACACTTTTCTACTTATCAACTTACTACTTCTCATTACTTACTACTACTTAACTTATTACTTACTCAACATACCTTTTAAAAACCTTATCAACCCGACAAGAGACCCCAGATTCTGTTGGAGATAAGGTAGAGGAGAAGGGCTGGCAGAGCAGGAGTTAAGCGCCATGAGAAGAAAAGACAGTACAAACCATCAACACTGTCAGTGACTATGGGGATCTCTTCCCATAAGATGAAGAACTGAAGTCGCTGACCAGCCTACAGAGGGAATAGCTGCTGGGAGAGCAGAGTCATGTGTCTCACTGAGACCTGTCAGTGAACAGGGGGCTAACGAGACCAGCAAGAGGAAGGATGTGGGGATCATGATGTTAATTAAGGAGAGATGGAGTAGCCCAGGACACATCAGTGTCACTGAGCAACGCTGCTCACACAACATTGAGCTGCTCACAGCTACCCGTCCCAGCTGAAAACATTGCACCTATAAGCCTTCCTCCTTATTTCTGACACTTGCACCTTTTCTTTTTTATATAGGAATATCATCAGTTCGTGAGCAGGACAGTTCTTCTCTGTCTTTATGACTTTCTGAAAGACTCACCTAACTCCTCTTATGCACTAACATCTATGCATTAGAGCACTTCTTGCTCTTCATCTTTTCCTTATAGATCTGATCCAGCACTTGTTTACTTCCTTAATATCCACCCAGTGATACCTGCGTTCCCCGATGGACTTAGAATCACCTCAGCAAATGTAACATAGTCTCAGATCCAGTGTTACTCCCAGTGATAAGGTATACTACTCCATAATTCTTTCTTGAGATTTACACACTGTGTGTGTGACTCTTAAATCTAGAGTTTAAAGCTGCTTTTATTGCTGCTTGAACCAGAAAACGTGGCTTCATTTTCTTCAGTTTGTTTTAATCTGTGATAAAACAGCGTCTTGGTTGTTTAGTAGGCTGAAGTCACCGACCACATGAAGGTCATGTGTCACATTCCCTCCTCCTGTTTCCTGTCATCTGTTTAGTGTCTGTATTAAAGACATAAAACCATTTTATTATTTTTTTTAATGATATTTTTTAAGTGAACACCACTAAATTTTCCAGCCTCTTAAGATATGTTCACACGAGCTGCTGCTAAATACTTAACCTTATTAGCAACATTTAACAGTGTCAATCATTTGATTTGATTTTTGTTTAAATACAAGTTACAAAGTAGTTTGTATGTTGTTCGGCAGGAAGTCGGCAGGAAGATGTGAGATGTACTGTCTGTTTTATAAGCTTGCCATTTGACTCTCGCCTTATATGGAGAATATAGAGGTTTTTCTTATATACATACTGCACATATACACATAGTGAACTGAAGTGTCCAGTTCTCAAACCCTCACTGTGACTTGTCTTCACGACTGTGTCCCTGTGGGAGTACACACAGCCCTCTCAAAGTGTTTACTTTATCAGTCTAAGTATTCCCTCCACAGCGACGTATATGTACACTGTTTATTACACTGTACTTTCCATCATCTCTACAGGCCGTTTGGCTTTTCTCAGCTATTTGTTCTTGTGTAACTCGGTGTACTTGGATGGTTTCCAGGCATTGTCCTTCACGCGGTGGCCGGGCGCCAATCACAAAGGTAAATGTTGTTTCTCTGGGTGTCACAGGAAGGATTTCGAGGAGCTATTTGACGTCATCATCACAAATGCCCTGAAGCCCGGTTTCTTCTCGCTGGTGCCGGAGCAGAGGCCCTTCAGGACTCTGGGTGAGTCAAAACTCACAGTCACAGTTTCCCAAGCAGACATCTTCCAATCAGTTTTGTTCAGTCAAACAGAAGCCCACACATCACAGTGATACTTGTTTATAACACATTGTTTAATGACTGTTTAATAATAATACTCTATAATAATGAAAAGCTCCAAAAACAACAGTTCAACCAGTGGCATCAATATGAGTGTGGTAGATTAAAGTTGTAGTGAGGACTTGTTCAGTCCAGCTCAGATCAATGTAATGATTGAAAGTGTAAATCATACAGTTATGTCATATCTCATCTGAGTTTTGAAAGGAATATTTTGTGGTCTGAGTGGAATCATATGTCAGAAGTGTTTCTGTGGTATCACTGAGTCTTGGTGTCACAGTGAGATTACCAGGTTTGTTACCACACACACACACACATTCAACTCTGTACCTGCTCTGACAGTCTGCAGCTATGTAAGTTACAACAATGCAGTAACACACACCATATGTGAAATAAACTCACATATGGTGTGTGTTACTGCATCCAAGTGCAGCGATGACAAACACTTTCTCACCACTGGTAGTGGTATGTTTTGTAATAATGATCACAACTGTTTCTAAATAAAAAAAAAAAAAAAGAAGTGGCTAAATGCCAAACTCAGAGCTCTGAGCAGCACAGACTAAATTCCATTGTCCTGAGATGGAGGAAGAAATGTCACAGATCTTGAGATGTTGAAACCTGGGTTATTAAACTTCAATCAAAACTAGGTGAGATCCAATGAGACAGATGATTGTAAATTGCACTGAAGCCTACACAATACATTTTTTGTTTGAACGGATTATTGCTTTTTAATATTTCTTGTATTATTCCAACATGTCGTACAGAATCAGAGCGCATCACAGATGCAGATGCTATATTTCACATGAAGCAGCTGTTAGTCACATTTGACATCAGTATCATCAGGCCGCATTTCATTGGCTCGGACCTTCACCATCAGTGAGTCCACAGAGCTGCAGCTCCACTGTCATGATCCGCGTTGTCCCCGATGAGTCCAGGTTCTGATGGTGGACTCTGGTGTTAAAGGTGCGCACCGACAGAGGGGCAGCAGTCTGGAACGCTCGCCTCATCTGGATTGTCCTGCCGCCAACAATAACACAGGGGATGTATTATGTGTGAAGACAGGATGATCTACTCACTAAAATATTCTGCTCTCTTTCTCTTCTCTCGCTCATCCTGAGTTTTGCCACGTTGGCAGAAAAAAAAAAAAAATAAAAGCATCAGCATCTGCTCTTCCCCTGGCGTCCACACAGACTGGCCACTCCTGCTTTTTAGTTGGAAACATCACTTGTTATTCTGCATGCTTTAAATTTTCTCTTTTGACTCATTGGCCAATAAAGTTTATTTAGAAAGTTTATTACTTACTTGTAATGATTAAATGCTTTCTAAACATAATCAGTTTAGTGTTGTGATGCATTTGTGGGGAGTGTATACAACTAATCATCAGCTCATAAATTATATCAAGGAATTTCAGCTTCTTATATTAATTAAATTGCGATGGGATAATGTGTTAATTTACATGTTGCATCTGTGCTTGTGCTGGCTTTCTCCCACTGTCCTGAAAAGTAAAGACACTGAATCAAGTGTAGCTGTGTGATGTGTCCAAGACCGGACAGCTTCTTGCACAATGCATGCTGGGATAGATGCTAGATCCCTGGTCAGCGAATGTAAACATGTTGATCAACGTGATGTTCAGCTGCTGAAGATGATGGTTTTGACGCTCTTTGTTATTTGATGTGGTTAAAACAGACAAAGAACATTTGTCACTCAACATTACTGTGCTGATATTTCTGTCAAACAAGAAGTAGAAGCTTTCCGCTGCAATTAAAGCAATTAAGCTGATGACTCAGTGTTGATTTGTGAAGATGATTTTCCGGAGACGTTCTTGGGTTGGAGTTGAAAAAGGAGGAATTGAAGCTGTTGAATTAGAAGTGGATGCTAATTAAGTTGTATGAGTGTTTGTCTTCTGCTGCAGTGAAGGGACAGACTCAACCTGGACTCTTCAGCAGTTTGAGGTGTATTTCAGTTCTTGAAGTAGCTCTATAGACCTTTACACCAACCACCAACCTTGCTCCTCCCATCCCGTTGGGTGGATATGAAGATATCAAAGACCAAGATAAGATAGTGGCAGATTTTGTTTTGTCTTGCGCCTCCACCTGCACACATCAAACACTCATACATCCCAGACTTTACTAATTTCCACACCTCCACACCTTCCACACCTTGTTTTAAGTGTATCATTTAGCACTTACATGTTATTTTATTGCATGTTTGGTGTAATGAAATATATATGATGACTACCTGTAACAGGTGTGTCTGAGCCAGATTACTACAACACATGAAGCTTGAGTCAAATACACAGAAAAAATAGTGGCAGCTTCACCTGCTGTGAGGAGGTCTGAGCCTCTCCAGCATCTAGCATGTCACATTAAGTGTATGTAAAAGGTGATCTGTGTGCAGTGAAGCTGCTGTATCTCCATGCTCCCGCGGTGCCGTTTGTTAAGACGTCTGACATATCCGAGGCACCGTGGCCTCTAACTCTGTGTGGCCTAACAAAGCCTTCTTGGCTAATGTCAGCATGAGCAGTAAAGAGTTGTCACAGCACAGCGAGCGCAGCCATATCCATAGCACCACTCACTTGACCACAAATGTAGTCCGAGTCCAAGCAATGACCAATTTCACAGCCGCAGCTTCAACCAGCGCGGCCAAGCAAAGCAGCTGTGCCCACAGACTGGCAGAGCGCAGCCTTCTTCAAACCATGACTGAGCATTGTTACGGCTGTGTGTTCTAACTGGACTACAGCAGCACAGCGACTCTGTCTATGTGAGGAGACACCAGAGTAAAACCTGCCTGACTCCGTGTGGCTGTTGTGTATTTATTTGTAGGTAGGAGGAGAAGCAGACAGCGACCGTGTTTGAACCAAAACACACCAGACACCATGTGTTTTTAACTACCATATAAATGGGTGTGAAGGGGCAATAGAACATCAACAAACTCCTCCCAAACGTCATGTGTTTTGCTTTGTTTGCTTTATGACTAAGATTAGTCCTGAGCCCAGATACAACTTTGAGGCCTATCATTACTAAAGTATTGTAATCACTAAGTAACAAGTCAGATCACAGTCACAGTCAGGTTTATTGCCAAGCAGTTTTTTTTTTTTTTCAAAGCTGCTGCTACTCATTTCAGCTGCACAGTTTGCACTGGTGTGAGCTCCACACCACATACCACTCATTCCTCCTTGTGTCCTCACAGCTGCGTGTGTGCGTGTGTGTGTGTGTGTGTGTGTGTGTGTGTGTGTGTGCGTGTGTGTGTGTGAGAGAGAGAGACGCTCTCTCGTGTGCAGGAGCTCATCACCATCCTTTCACTCTCTCCTGTCACAATATTTGTAGCATATTTAACCTCAGCTTGAACCTTCAGTGCCCTGTGTGTACAACACCAGGTTTAGTCTGTGATGAAGAAAAGATCTTCTTCTTCTTCCTCCTCCTGCTGCGTCTGGTCTTAAATATCACTCAGTCAACTTAAAACCCTCTGTCAGTCTGTCTCCCCAGTGCTGGAATCACTCCTCAGCCAAGTTAAAGCTCTACCACACTTCCTAACACGATGAATTATTCATATCTTCTTGTACCTGTGGATCAATTCTTCTTTCCTAGTTTTTCTCTAAATTGTGGCCCTTTTAAAAAAAGTGTATCCTTTGATTTAACAATAATTATTCATGAAATAGTTCTTGCTAAACCAGAAGTAAAATAACAGATACACAGAAAGACAAGTGCAAATAAATTACATGACACAGGAACAGAATCACACTTGTAAGGTTTTCACAGGTTCCTCACCTGCTTAAGTGTGTTTAACATTTCGGCTTTTAGTTTTTATAATTATAGAAATATAAAATGGTACTGCTAATATTGTATTATATTTCATCGCTGTGATGACATTAAAACACGTCTTATTTTAGCAGGTTTCAGAATTTAGAAGTTTTTTTTCCTTCAGTGTCACGTTACAGTTCCTTCCTTCTTTCTGGACTGTCTCTGGTTATTCATGTGATTCGGGTCACAACGCAATGAATTGTGGGTAAATGTACAGAAATACCAACCTGAAAGAAATTTCAGTGACTGAGGATTTGACACACCTCAGTCCTCATGGACACACCACAGAGTTTATTATTGTGTGGACACACTGGACCGTAAATATACACATCTATTGAATAAATATAGGCAGTCACTTCAGACACACCTCTACTCTTTTTTTAGACGTCTTCTCACTTTGTATCTGTGTGTCTTTATGTAAATTGTCACCATAAATAAATCCATTTCAAGTCAAGCTGCTGACTTTTATTGTACCTGAATGCAACACGTGCAAACACAAGTGGTTCAGTGAGGCTGAACTCATCATATCAGCTCATTTATCTGTGATTTATTTTCTCTCAAAACTCTGATAGATTGAGTATAGTGTGATTAGTTGCATCACTGTGTTCGTTCACCTTTGTTTTTCATTAGGCGCATGTCCCACTGTAAATATAGAAGTAAATAAGTTCGTCCATGAATCTTTTTTTCCTGACTAATGTTACGAACATAACAGACAGAGACATTATTTACTGAAATGCTACAAAATACACATTTAACTCTCATGTATCCAGATGTAGAATCAACATCAACACAAAAAGTGGTTAATGACTTTATTTAATTTAGTTTTACTTTAAATTTTTACTAAAAAAAATCGTGCATCATTTCTAGAGCTCCAGGGAGGAAAATAATTAAGTAAAGATCTTTAAAAATAATTTAATTTTTTTTTTCTGTGTTAATTCTGTCACAATGTCTGAGATTTAACTTGTTTCCTCAGTGTGGCCGCTTCAGCAGCATCACCGTGTGTATCATCCACTCCGTTCACGTGTTGTTGTGTTTCCTGGTGAGCCTGCTGCTGAGCGCTGTGGTGAAGTGTTAGGCCGTGTGGTCATGTGGCCGCTGGCTGTCGGATCAGTGTCGTCTGATTTTATCTTCTTTCCTGCAGTGAATGACGTGGAGGAGAGAGAGGGGCTCCCTTCGCTGGACAAACCCGGCTGGTATTCCCAGGGTAACTGGCCTCATCTCCATGAGCTGCTCAAGACCATGACGGGGAAACCAGAACCCAAGGTAGGATGGATTCCTCGTGTCTTACAGCAGCAAGACAAAGTCCGATCTCTGGCTGAAGGACGTCTCTGGCTCGCTTTGATGTTGACCCAAACTTTGGTTCTTGGCAGAAGCTGAAAGAGATGAGGGCTTGTGATAAATCAGCTCAGGGAGATTCACACTGGTGTGACAGAGACGAGGAACGTGGCCCTTGGCACCGCAACAACGCTCCTGTGTGCCAACACTTCAGGAATTCACACATGAAACACGACCAGAGCTGCAGCCAAATCCTTCCAGATTCTTAAGGAAAATGCAGCTCTTTCCACACAAATTACACATGAAGTATGTTATAATACGTGAGGATGACAGAAAGTAAGGTTGACTTTTTCTTGAGTCTTGCTTTTCAATGGTGATATTGACATGAATGGAAAAAAAAACTCAGTTTAGTGAAGAACAGAGCTCAGAATATCAATCAAGAGATGAAGGAAGGAAAACTGCTGACTCATGTGAGTCTTCGCAGTCTGAACCTGATCCAGCTTCAGAGAGCGACATCAGACACTGCACTGACAGCTGCTTGGCCTGTGGTTTTGTGTGTGTGTGGAGTGGAAGCTGCCATGAACGTCCACAGCATCTCCTCATCTGAGGGAAAATCTATTAAAGTTGCGCAGCGCTCCAACCGTTTTTTTATGAGTGTGAAAAATTCACCATGACGTTTGGGCACCGTTAATATAAACCACTAATTCTGATGTGAAAATGAACAGTTGTGTTTGTCAGATCTACACGTAATTGAAGATTTGTAACGGGAGCGTCGGTCTTCTCCTTTAAGATATGACATCATATGTGAGGTAGTGCATGGTTAAGCAATTTATTACATTTTCTTAAAAACAGTCAGTCTCACACAGTCTGTTCACTTTACCAGGTAAAATATTACACAAGACCATCTTAAGAAATAAGTGTTATAAACTTGAAATTTTCCCGACACTCAACAGTCATGAGACTTTGGATCCATTGATTCAGACTGAAGACAGTTTATGGTAATCATTAATTTATTGGTTAATAACAGAAAAACTATATACCTTTTTTCTTCTTAAGTTTATCAGAGATTCTCTAATTGCTGAATCTGATCAGCTGAATTCCCTCCCTCTCCACATCTTCCCCCAAGAAACTTATTCAGTGCAATCCCTAAATTTGTCTTATGTACCATTTACATGTAGCATGCTGCCTGTTAAATCTGTTAAATCCTTGCTAATCCTACTGCATAAGAAAGGGTGTGTTTGTTTCTCCATCATCTTTATCCAATAATCTTCAGTTGTTGGTTGGGATTTCTTTAATTTTGGCTTCTTCCTCATATATCACCAGTTGTCAGAGTCTTATCTTAAGTGTCTGAACTGGTCTTTACATGCAATAATTAAGAAATCAGGAAGAGACATGGTCAGTAAAAGTTCTGAGTACGTAAAGTGGTACAGCACCTGCACTGCAACTCAGAAAAAAAAGTCTGAAATCTGTTTATTTCTTGGTTTTTCTTGGTTTCTAGAAGAGTCTCTCACAGCGTGGATGTAAATCTTCATCTTCGTCTTTTATAATCTTTTCAACACTCAGATCAACACTGTGTCCTCATCCTCATGTGTCTTTTCTTTCAAGAAATATAGAAGAAGAAAGTTAAAATTGAGTCTCGACCCCGTCCCTGTCCTGTTTATCCAAACCTCCTGTGCTGGAAAATGGTAATTTATGATTTTCAGTGAAGTGAGGATGCTGGAAATATGTCATTTAAATTGAGTTTGTCAGATTTTTTTTTTTTTTTTTTTGGTCACTGAGTGTGCTCGCCAGCTCTTTGGCAGACATGGCAGTCAGAAAAGCCAGTTTCCTTTTTGGACAGTGTTCACGCTGCTCCCAGCATGTCGTTGGCTAGCTAGCACAAGACCATTGTCTTAACTGCCCCGGCAACCTGGCAACAAACAGCAAGAGTTTACACACAAGTAGATTTGAAACTATAGAATTTTATTTATCAATCGATTTATCAATTGTGTGATCAGTGGAAAAAGTATGGAACGGACAAATATTTGATTGTTCTTTCTTCGGTTAGGAACTCTCAGCTTTCTTATTGTCGTTTCTCCAGTTTGAGGCTTCGCTTATAACGTCTTAAGACTCCGCCTGGTTCATTTTGTTTTATCACTTCCTCATGTGACATTCAGTGAGCCAGGTTTCCACTGAACTTGACTTCAGTTTGGTGGAGCTGCCAATCATTCCCAAGTTTGTATGAGGGATTAAAGTTTGCTGCTGTTGGAGAATCTCAAAGTACTAAATGACAAAAATTCATAATGACTGCAGAAGAAAATACATGTATTTAAAAATCTTACAGACCAAGCAGTTGCATAGCTTCATCGGTCAAGTTGAAGTTAAGCTAAGTCCACCCAACAACACTCGTCATCATCCACATTCACAGACCCCCCCACCCCCCATCCCTCGCCTGGGCTCAATGCCCCCTCTGTTTCGCAGCCACGTGGAGAAAAAGCTCTCGTGGAATTCAATATCAACCTGCAGTACTAGGCGTTTTTAACACTCCTGTGGGGTGACCTGAGGCGCTCTGTGTTTTCAGTTCTCTCCACTTTCACCTGATAAGACTTAATGCTAGCGGACTGAATGGAGGTATTGATGGAAGATTACAATTAACCGCTGAAACTGATGGAGATCACGGTCTGGCTGATGGGACGTTATCACACATCGTTAGGCTTCATTTTACGGCGTTATCATTAACAGTTTCCTCACACTGACTCAGAGCTAATCGTCAGTTCTCTAATAGGTTAGAAGTTGAGATAAAATTATTCCCGCAATGTCAATTACAGGCACTGATCAGATCTGTTCATTCTCAGAACTAAACATCTTTAAATGCTGATTATTTAGTTTTCTTAAACTTTTTTATATAGTTGTTATTTAGATTTTCAAAACTACACATTTTAGGACTGAACATAAGGTTTAAAAGGGGTTTTGCCCTGCTTCTCTTGTTGTCCCCCTCCTCTATCCCACACAGGGTGCAGCACAATGGGTTCATTAAGACCCTCTCGCATGCCTGCAGCTCTGTGGTCCTGGGTCTAGTTTGGGTTTAACTGCTCCTCTGAGTGATGGCTTGATAAGTGATGGGAGTCCACAGGCAAACATTACCGGTCTTCTTTAAGCTGACGACAGAAAAAATTGTCTCACAGCTGTTAGACAGCAGGAGTCTCTAACCTGTCCACTGTAGAATATTTCTGACTCACCATCACCACCGCTGTTCACAACACAAAAATGAACCCTTTTACCTCACTGTGGGAGTGAATTTAGTATTGGCTCCTTTTAAAACTGAGTGGGTCCAAGTGTGGGGTGAAATTACATATCATTCAAAGTCTCAAAATAGTGTTTTATACAGCCTAACAGAGGCCAAGTCTTTTCAGTGCAAAAGCCTAATAGAAATACTGGTTAATATTAACTTGTGTCACCTCCTGGGAAAACTAAGTTGGACAGAAGTAAATTATAAACAAACTCCTTCAGCATGTTTTCCTGTTGTGATGTGTTTGCAGATCTGAACACTATCTGAACACATAATTCATAGATTATGCATCAAACACTAACCTTTATATTACTTTGGGATCTATTTGAATCTTTTCAGTTAGTGTTACAGTTAGAATCTTTACTTTTAACTGACTGAGTGATTAAGTAACACCATTGGTCAGTCACTGATGTGTTGGAGTCTCCTGATTGGCTGTTGCCTTTTCAAAAGTTAAATGGTGCTCACGGCTTTTAATGCATCAGTGGGTTGTTTGTTGCCATTCACTGAACTTACCAACTTCACATCCTCCTCATTTATCCACCAGCTTTTGACCAGGTCTTGTCCTCGTCTGCAGTGATGAGTTGACGCTGAGAAGAGTCAACTCATCATCTAGTTCAGATTTGGAACTTGTAACAGAGAGACTTCAACTCGTCTGATTGAACTGTAGCCTTCAGTGCGATGGAGTCCTGCTGCTCTGACTCAGTGAGGTTCAGCCTAATGTAACCACATCCATCTACAATGACTTTCTTCCAGGATATGTTGCCTCTTCGCTGGAATTCTTGCTCTCTAAATATTTACTGTGGTGATCCCATGACTCTGGCAGCAGCACTGCTGGGCAACCAGAGGGTGTTTGGGGGGTTTTGGGGTACAAGGTCCAGCTGTAGCCAGTTCCTGGAACGTCTGGTGGAAATATGACTCCTGTAGCCCCCTGTCCTCCGGGCCGGTGCAGCCCCGATCATCTTGACTGTTTGTTTACAAATGGAATGGTCAGTCTGAGACACAGCACAGCTCTCTGAGGGGGAGGGACTTCCAGGCAGCTACTGGAATGTCTTCCATCGTCTTTATAGCCTTCGGGCTTCTGTAGACGGATTTACTGTTGACGGATTCATTTCCATCTCACACACATTACTTCCAAACAGAAATGTGACTCATCTTCAGTTGTGGTGTCTCGAAAGACTTTACATGACGCAACATGGATTAAACTAAATCCTGAAGATTTCAGATGGCAATGAAGGCCACAATTTTCATTACATGTCTCGACCACAACTTAGTTACGCACAAATTAGTGAGCCTATAAGCACAGATCAAGCCTTCAGATTTAATTGAGGTTTAAAGTTGGCTTTTGTTTGGAAAAAGTCAGCATTATTAAAAATGTAAAGCTAAACGTGCTCTCTCTCAGAGGAGCAGACGACACAACACGTCAATCAGTTTATACTCGGACATGCTTTTACTTTGGAGAATGCTGTTTCTTAACTTCATACACGTCTCTTTAACTTGGGTGTAGCAGAGGACATGATTCATCAACTCAGCTATTTTTGCATAGTTTAGCTGTGAATCAAGGTCAGAACGTCTTAAAGGACCAAACGATTTAACTTCAGTCTGTTTACTTTGAAAATGTTCCTTTACATCACGGCCAAAGTGTTTTTTGATGTAATGACAAATGGTAGCCTGAACTGTTCATATTAATCAGCAAAATGATGTCTAATTCATGTTTTTCTTTTTTTTTCACTTTGAGCAAACATCAAATAACTAATTAAAACCAAACTCGTCAGATAAATGAAAACTTTATCTGATGGTAACTACCTGAAATGACGAAAACCATCTTTTAGAAACATGTATTTGGTGTTTTAGTTTGACCCATGTCCCATCTGCTAACATGGAGGAACCACTATTAATGACCTGTGCTGCAGCTGGCCACTAGGGGGCGATTGCAATATCTTGGCTTCATGTTCATCAGGCCATCCATCTTTATATACAGTCTATGGCGCAGATACATCTAAGGTTGAGTTACTGAACCTGACTGAATGTTTTTTACTGGGTAGTTGGAGACAAAAAACATTTTAAACTCTAAAAACGATTTTTTTCAGTCCACAAATGCAGTGTGGATATTATATGAAGGCAGAAAACCAGAGCCTTTAATAAACTACAATAGAGACAGTAAACTGTCAGCCTCATCCTGAAAACTGCCGCTCAATATTCTTTGTTTGTTCATAAAAAGTTGGTCCCAGAATTCCTCTGACCAGCCATCTGCTCTTTCACTTGTGTGTTGTGTTGTGACCGTGTTCTCAGTGTTGCCGGCTTCTGTGTCTCTTCATTTTAGTCTCAGTCAATCTCCACCCCTCGCTCCGTTTCCATCTGAAGGGAGTAGAGAGAGGAGCTGCTGTCGAAATGGGATTTGGAGCTACCAGCGGCTGCACTTTTAACTTTTGGAATGCGTCTCAGTAAAAAAAAAACCTGCCTCGACTCGCTTTTTTCTTTTTTTCCAGGCGCGGAGGACAAAATAGATGTGATGGTCAAAGAGGTTGTGATGAGTTTTGCAGACTCATCGTGTCTGGTCTGGTTCACCCCAGGGGGCTGTAAGAGCCATGCCAATGTTATTGACGTTTGCTGAGAAAGAAAAAGAGAAAAAAAAAATGCTGTGCAACTTTCACTACACTGTTTCCAACTGTGTGTTGCTGTTGATAATAAACAATCCGTCCTCTCAGTCATCTGCTTCTCTTCACCCTGCAGGTCGTGTATTTTGGAGATAGCATGAGGTCAGACATTTTCCCTGCCAGCAGCTTTGGGAAGTGGGAAACGGTGATGATAGTGGAGGAAATGGAGGGGGAGGGGATCCCGAAGAGCGACGCAGCCATGTCTAATGAGGCCCAAGTGGAGCCGCTGGAGAAAAAGGGAAAGTTTGAGGTAAGTTCAGTGAAGCAGCTGTTTCCGTTTAGCAGCTGCTTCCCACCCAACACCACACTCACCCCCCACCTCTGTGACCTTTGTGTGAGTCAGTGCTCGCACAAAGCATTGTGGGTAAGCTGTGACAGCCACATGTAGTGAAGAAACGTAAAATGAAGCATGTTGACACAGGCTTAGGTTAAAGACGTGCACATTAATGTCAGATTCTAACTGCACATGTGATAAAAAGTAGCTTGAAATCTTTGGTGTCGGCAGAACGAAGCTGCAGATCTGATGAAAAAAAGAAGTGGAACATTCCTCTTCTCTTCTTGAGTATCCGAGCTCCAGTTGCGTCAACTGATACTAACATAACACTCCCACACTCTGACTGAGCTCCAGTTGTGTTCCAGTTGTATTGTGGATGACAAAAAAAAAACACATTTTATCCGGTTCTGCTGCAACAGTTTTAATCACTGTATTCATAAGACACCTTTCTCTCTCTCTCTCTCTCTCTTTCACACACACACACACACACACACAGCACATCAGAGTTAGTTGTTAATAGATGTGAGAACAGAGCACATCAGATGATGTGGTAAGGAAGCAACAGGGTATAAATGTGTTATTAGGCCTTCAATGACACACACACACACACACACACACACACACTCCACCACCTACTGCCCTCTGTACAACATATGTGTAGCCTTTCTCCTCTAAGCTCCTATGAAGCCAGTAACTGTACTTTTATACTCTATAACTCTTCATTATCACATTATAAATAGTTCTATCTGCTGCTCGATAAAGTTCCCATAAGAGATAATATATCTATATTTTATGTTACGTTTAAGTTACGTTTTAATCTTATCCAGATTATCGCTCATCCAGATAACACATCCACAGTTGAGCAGAAACTCCCACTGTGAATAATATTTACCATACCATCTTTGTTTTGTCCTCCTGATAAGTTTGACTAAACTGGGGGTTTTTATTTAAAACTTGTCTGATTGTTTCACTGCTCTGACTTTATTTAATTTTATCTAAACTTTATGTTTGTGAGAACACGTTCGCATACAAACAGCAGCAGCACCTGCTGTGCCTACGACCCAGAGCAAGAGTCAGTGAGTGGTGCAGAATAAATCTGCCAGACGTCTTCGCTAAGCAGGAATGTCAGGACAATAAATGTGAACGAGGTGGAGGAGGACGATGCACAGACCCTCAGTCAGCAGTTATCTTATCAAATATCCTGTCACCAAATAATAAAATGGATTGAGTTGACCGTAAATGTTTAATTCCATAATGTCAGTTTAGAGAAATCCGGTTTAAAGAGGAAACGGGCCGTGATCGACAGCGACACATCTAACGTGTCTGTGTGGAGAAGTAGGTTATAAAAAGGCTAATGCAGATAATGAAACAACAGACAGTCATAGTCGAGACCTGACTCACAAGGTGTCATACATTTCTTGGTAAATGTATGACGCCTTACATGTTGGTGACATTCTTGTAACGTTCATTCACGTTGTTACGGTTGCAACAGTGTGAATGAAATAAGTGATGTTGACACATCCTGAGTGACTTCAACCAAAATCAGCTCAAATATTTCAGGAGAACAGAAACTGGCAAGGAAGTGAGAAAACTGATGAGGATGTTTGGACCGAAAAGAAAAAAAACCCTGCTGAGACGCAAACCAGATTATAAAAATCAATCTGATGTGTGTGGATGAAGTCAAACAGGATTGAGAAAGTCTTAATTTAATGATAGCTCAGAAGAACGAATGGCAAACAATTCAATTATCTGGACGTTTTTTATTGAAATTTTTTAATTTGACACCAGGGACACAAATGGTGGAATTTCACAATCTGCAACATACTTAATCCTTACTTAACTGTTGTATAGTACAACTCCAGATGTCACTAAATGTTATGATGTCAGGAGAAGCTCAACACCAACAGACCAGTAATGTTAGCTGTACGTGCTAACGATCGTAGCCGCACAGTCGTACAGCTATGATCGGACCTGTTTAAATACAGTTGTTAGCTGTGACGGTCACCGTTTGGAGGCCGGGGTCAGTAAATGGTCAGTTGAGTTAATGAACTGATATTAGCCTGGATCCTTTAGTTTTATTTTGAAAAACAGCCAAAGCTTAAGCAAATGACAAACTTGAATTATTGTTGCTCAGACAGATGGAATGTTTTTGCACTCACTGCTGGGTTTGGATATTGAAAGAGAGAGCCTTTAAAACACCAGTCACACAACTAGTGCATGTATGTATGTATAGAGAGAGATTAAATTCAACAGTATAGTTCTATAGAACAGTTTTAAAGAAGTGAGAGTGAAAGTATCTAATACTGCTGTTGTAGATGTTAATGAGGACATGAAGCTAGATTGCAGTTTTATGAACTTCCTGTAGCTTAGGCCGTTTGAACATTTTATCTTATCTTAGCATTCAGTGTGATGTATCTCGGTGTTGGCACCCCCACAGTTCAGTTCTTACACAAATAAACATCGTCAGTGATGAGTGTGAATGCTGCAGCTTCACAAACACACATCAGACAATGTTTTTGGTACAAACCTCCATCGCAAAATGATATCTGTCTTTTTATTACATTATATTTACTTTATTACATTGATGTTATTACATTATATGTCCTCCTGCAGAGACATTTTCATGCAACAGTTTCTGATAACATTTGCTGATAATGTGCAAAGCTTTGTGGCTCATCATGACGTTTCCATCTCACCGCATCTTTCCCTCCACATCCTGTTGTCACCAATATTTCTCATCAGCTCTTTTTGCCTTTTAAGTGTTCTAAAGTTGAACAAGTAATTATAATATAATGATTCACCCCATGTCGGAAAATTACCCTCAAGGCTGCGTAGGTTAATGTCAGTTTGAGGTTTCCCTACATTCCCAGCGCTGTGTGTAGAATACCCACTTCCCTTTAATCAGGTCTGCACTTGCCTGGAGATGAATCTTAACACACGTCACATACTTTGGTCTGTGTGTCGATTGTGTTCACAGGAGCAGGGCATGAAGGCGCCCTCGGCCGTGTCCAACCAGTGGGGCTCTTACTTTGTGGACGCGCACAGAGGCGGAGGAGGCGACGACGAGAGTCAGAAACTGACCTGGTGCTGCCACTGCATCCACAAATACAGCACCATGGCCATCCCTAGTGTGGAACACATAGCAGGTACGTGGAGGAGGAGAAGGCACCGGACAGCAACACATGTAATGTACACAGACTGGAAAATCAGAAATAAAGATAATGCAGATAGAATTAAAGATAATAAAAAGAATAAAATATAGACACGGCATGAACTGACATGGAGAGAAATGAGGCAGTGAAAGATATATGATGATATCCCACAATCCTTAGCTTTGACTTTAATAAAAAATTTATATTTAATGATCTGAAGCAAACAGAAAGTGTAAGATATAAAGCTACGAGGTCTTATCTGTTTCATCTGTTCTGATTAAATAGGTTTTACACAGTCTGAGGCTTTATGATTGAGGCTGATAGGAGGAAGCAGTTTAATTTTTGGCTGATTAAAAGACACAACACATTGTCTAAACCCTGTTTTTCCATTCAGAGAACCAGTTAAAGGCCACAGTTTTTCACTCAGTCAAAACAAATACAGCTGCCATTCATGTCGAATGTCCAACTGATGGTTTCTCGCTAAAATTGTTTCACAAACTTCATACGAGTTTCATTTACGGTGTCTGACATAAAATGAAAAATTAGTGAAGGAGGTGACAACAGGAGGGACAAATAAATAAGATAAGATAAATATAACATTGATGAAAATGAATTCATGTTAAATATTCACACCTCACACTGCATTTACGAAGACAACAGGCAAACATTTTTATCTGCAAATTTAAACAAGTCGACCAAAAACAACATAAAGGTTGAAAAATGGGAAAAGCCTGTTTTCGACAGAGGTCTAGTTTTCTCTGCAGTTCACATAAATAAGATAGATTTAGGCCCTTTACTTATTAACAGTGTGGAAAAAACAAAAAGGCGGTTTTGATGCTGTACAGACCAAATATTTGTGTGTTCTTTTAAATACACATGTGCTGTGCAGAGCATTCATGAGAAGTCAAATTCATGGTGTAAAAACAAGGAAAAAAACAAAACATTCTGATGCTAAAGTTTTTTAGCGGTTCAGAATCTTTATTCCCACATCAAACATTCTCTCCATCATCAAGAGTCCAAACAGCAACTGAACCAGACACAGATGTGGAGCCCGAGCTCCAACCGCCGCACATTCTGAGAAAAAGCAACGAGCTCGGGCTCGGTGCTCACATCAGGGGCCGTTTGTTGAGTGTGAATCAGGCTCCTGTTCCAACATCAGAGCCCGTCGCTCTGCTCTCACCTTTGTCTGCTGTTCTCTGTGATGTTCACCCTCATCTTCCCTCATCAAACTCATCAAAGTTCAAGTGTTTCCAGCAGCTGCCGGGAAATCTCATCTCTGATGTCTTGGATCTCCTGAGGGGTGTTTTTTTTCTTTTTTTTTTTTTTTTTTTTTTTTTGAACACAAGAATTGTGCTGTTGCTGCTTCAGTTTTCAGGCTTTTAATTTATGATCATTGTTTGCCAGAGTTGTCTTTTCAGAGGTAAGAGATCAAACGGCGATGAGTCCAGTTCTCTGGAGCCGACCGATCGCCGCCCGCTGTTCTCAACAAAGTGTGCTTTTCTGCTCGATGATAAATCATTACTGTTACAGCACGGGCAGCCTGAACTCGCTTTTGATTTTCCAGTTTGATGTGTTTGATCTCTCTAGATCTCCCTCTGGATTTCAAGTTCCCAAGGTTTTCTCCTGACAAGCCGTGCACCACCGGCTACTACCCCAGGCCTCCGGAGTCTGTGCTGAAGAGGTGCGAGAGTCTGCCATAAAAAAAAAAAAAAAAATGAAAAGAAAAGGAAAAAGTTTGAAAAAAAAAGCGTCCCCCCTTACCCCCTCTGCCTCAGGAGAGGAATGTGCCTCCATTTTTTTGCCTGTAGTTTCCCACCTGACACCCCCACCACCGCCACCGCCATCCGTGGAGCACAGGAAGCATAAACTCCTCACCCGTTCAGAGAAACCATGTGAATGTAAGCAACAGTATCTCTCTGTAATGACGCCCACATCTGAACGTTGTTTCGTGGTTTAGTGTACCGTATACGTGGAAATACGACAAATAAGTGTGCGTGTGTGTGTCTGCATACAGTAATAGAAATAAGTCACGTAGTGTTGTTTTTTTTTTTTTTGTTTTGTTTTTTTTCCCATTGTTTAACGTGTGAAGCCTCATGTTAATTTCCATGGTAGGTCGGTTTGAAAAATCCAAAATCTTCAAACTTTTCCCAAATAAAGTGAACGTTTTACCACCTCTTTTTTTTTTTTTTTTTTCTCCCCAAAAGTGATTACCTCAAGAATGTTATCGACTGTAAGCCGAGCCCAGATGGTCACAGTGTGTTTGCCCTTAAAAACCCTTTTGGAATCATCGTGGCAGTATTTCTGTACAACACTATTATTGTGAAGTCTTCATTTTTGGAAAAACTACTTTCACTGTATGCATTTTAGTAACCTTTAAATGAGGTTTGAGGTTTCAGATATTCCCACCTCATGTCTGTTTTGTGGAAGGTGTTTCTCTTCAGGTCATTGTTGCTAAAGAAGTGGCACAATGCTGTCTTTAGTGTTGGCTGTTTCAAAAAAAAAAACAAAAAAAAAAACTTTGGGAAACAATAATGATAATAATGATGATGATGATAAAGACTATGCTAGATGTTCTCTGTATTATTATTATTTTTTTTTTTGGTGCAACAGTGATATGTGCTTTTTGAGTGGAAAAAAAAAACAACAACAACAAAAAGAAAAAAAAATGTGGTCTACCCGTGCTTCATTCATATGCAGTATACCAGACAGAGATATGCTTTAACCGACTTCTGAATGGTCACGTTGTCGGTGCGCATAAACAAGTTGTGCCATAACATTTGAGGAACCCTCAATTTGGGACCAGTCTGTTGGAAGATTGCTTGTTTCTGTCAAAGGAGATTGATATCAGGTTCATCTCAGTGCAAGCAGGAAGTGTTTAACATAACTTAGCACTAAGACTGGAAACACCAGAACCATTAGCCTCAGTCTGAAGAACCAATATAACAAACTACTGTAATGTAACTGTAATTACTGTAACATTAATGTACACTTTTCACTAATTCTACTGTCAATTCCTCATGTGACCTGAGTTAGAACAGTATGCAAACGAGAAGTCTTATTGATCCACTTGGTTCTTGCTAACTGATGACTGACCCCTTCACACCAGGTCCACATGATACTAAGTCTCAGTCAATCCCCAAGTCTTAAGGTGTTCAGACCAAATGTGAATCCAGTTTTCGTCTTTCATTACTCGCTGCCATCATCAGCGTTGGGCTTATCATTGAGTAAAACAAGATCAGATACTCAGATCAAATTATAATTAACAAAAAATATCAGTTCTTGGATCAGTTCAGGGTAAAGGTTTATACAGGTCACATTTTGATTTGAATCTTGAGGCTAGATGTTTAGAGTCTTGCTGCTTTAAGTGTTTTACAGGTTTTACGTTTAACACGGAAATACAACTGATCTTGAGGTTCATTGAAAGTATTTTTTGATAGAGGCAGACCAGCTGTTTAACTAGCCACTAGCTAAAGCAGCTCCAGTCTTTGTGTTAACACAAGTCGATCGAAGCTGAGAACACATGAAATGATCCTGGTTTCAGTCTCTTCACGTTAGAGTATTTCCCAAAACTCCAGCGTGTTCCTGTACGATGACCACCATCTCACAAGCAAAGAGAGAATATTTTGCCAATAAGCAGCACTGAGCTGTGAGCATGTACGTGAGATCGGTCATCCAAAGTGAATAATTAATTGTGCTGTGTGTGTGTGTGTGTGTGTGTGTGTGTGTGTGTGTGTTTTATGCATACAGCTGTGGTGATTGTATTCTTTGGTTTTTTCATCTCACTGAAGGATTTGACATGCACATTTGCCTTATGTTGGATTTCTTTGTGATCTTAAGTCTTTGGAAACGCAGGGGAAAGTAAATTCTGTGTTCAAGTGTTGAAGTACTGTCGATGAAATAAAATGTTCTACAATTTTCTTATAGAATATTTCTATTCGTGTGTTTTCTTACGTGAACCTTTTTCCTCAAAGTCAAGATGAAGAGAAGGGATTGAGTTTTTCAGATCTTATTTTTCCCATCAAACTGCAGAACAATTGTTCAAGTTCCAGATGCTTAGAGGTTAACAGCTTCTCGGTTTGTTTTAAAATCAAATGATTAAAAAATCACTGCTCTTAATATTTCCGAAAAAATCTACAGAAAAAACACACATATCATTAGTGAGGCTCAGAAGTGGCTTTTCTGTGGCTAACAGATTTGAAACATAAGTTTTTTTCTGGTTTGGGGCTTATCTTCTATCTGAATATGATATATATTTTGTGACCTTATTAAACTTTTTTCTGCTGTAACAGTTTACTGTGGAAAAAAAACTCAATTCTGTGCAAATGAAACATGAAGTGAGAACGTTAGACCCTGAAACCTCCAATCCCTTTTCCTTTTCCCTTTACCTTTTTCCAGGTTTCATCACAGTGTCACGGTCGACTACAACCTCGACAGAATAACTGACACCAGAGCTGTGTGTTTGATGCACTTTTTTTTAAAAAAAGAAAAAAAAAAACTGCCATTTTATTAGATACACGCTCTATCAGCAAAGCCATGAGTTTTCAGCAAGGGTGGGTTTTATTTCTACTGCTTATGAGTGCAAGTCTGCATCTGTAAGAGGAAGATCATGTTCACTCTGGTGAAACTAAAACAGTAACACTTCCTCAAACTTTCACTTCTCTATGCAAAAGGTTTGGGTTAAAGAGTTAAGGGAGCAATGTCCCCTCACACTGTCACATTATTTTGCAGGCAACACTCGGCTTTAATGTGACAACTTGCTGAACTTATCTCTGCAACTGTAACTTCCTGAGTTGCAGCTTCAGATGTTTCAATGCAGATGCAGTCAGCCTGCTGATAACCGCTAAACACATTTCAACACATCAGCTGCCTCTAGGTTTCATTGCATGATCTGATTCTTTATATATTTCTAAAAAAAAAAAAAAAAAGAACATCAGATCAGATCTTTGCACTGCCTCAGCTCCATCAGGTCAGTCTAGAATGAGGGTTCACTAGTTAGGATTCAACCCCTCATATCCAAGAAGATTCATATTGAATTCTTTATGATTTAATCTGAGTAAAAGTGAAGTAAAGTTTGTATCTGTTGGGTGAAGCTGGACAGTGAGGAGCAGCAGGCTGAGCTCAGAGGGAGGAGTAAAGAGTGAGGAGGGCAGCCACTTAATTCATTAGGTCTCCTTTAAGCCCGTCTCCCCCTCTGCCCCTCCTCACCCGCCAGCATGACGCTCCCTGCCTCACACATTCTTTCCTCCCCTCTCTCTCCCTGTCTTTCTGTCTAACTCTCTGCTCCGGTTCTGAAACAACAAAGTAAAAACTCTTATTGAACCGCATTGATCCTGATCTTTGTGCAACGCAGCAGCGACGAGGAGGGAGAGGAGGAAGACGATGATCCTTGTGAGGATTTGTGCGCGTCGCTTCTGACAGGTAACGTAAAATCTATTTTCACTTCACTTCACTTCACCGCCCCCCCCCTCCTGCTCAAAAAGTCTCCGTGGTCGTCTGGAACAAGGAGACTTTTGTGCGCAGATTGAAATGATGAGTAGATCGATAAACTGATAATAGAGTGTATGTGAATTGCGATGAAAAAAGTGGAACAATCACATTAAAGTGCAGGGATTGTATTATTAGTTTATTTATTTATTTTCCTATTGAAGCTGAGATATGAAGTGAGACTGAGCTTGAAGTTGAAAGAGTGACTGTTTGATCAGATTGAAGCAGAGGAGGAAGAGGAGGTGAACCTCTAACACATTACAACTCCTCTGTGAAACCTGTGTTTGTAAACCTCCATTAAACTCTGGACACTTACATCAGCCACGACCTTTAATGTGAAAAGCATTTAACTTCTCTAAGAACAGGAAGTTGGACAGGGAAGCAGGCTGAGGCCCAGAGGAAGGTCCACATCTACTGATCCTTTTACTTATTATTGTAACAGCAACTTTTAGCTTAGTTTTGTATTAATTCACTCTGGTAATCCCAGAATTACACAATGAGATGGAAACAGTGGTGTGTGTGTACAGTAAAGTTACAGCTCTGAAACAGTGGGATGACTGTGTCATGACCGTGATGTGAGTCATGTTTCTTGACTGACTCTAATACTCAGAGCTCATATAGACTTAAAGACAAATATATAATTTTACAAGCTGCTTCTGAGGATTTGTAGTTGATATACTTCAGTGTGATTATTGTGAGGAAAGCAAAGAATCAGCAGGGAAGACAGAAACATTTATTTCTTTTGATATATAGCCTATAAAAAAATAATTCAACAAGTTTAGTTTATTCTGAAAAACTATGATGACTGTCCAACATGCCCAACATGGTCACACATGTTTGGGTGAATTAACTAATTGCTTAATTTTTAATTCATCAAAATCCAATAGCTCAAAGATTTTTCATTTGCAGTTGCACAGACATGCAAATCTTCATATTGATTATATTGTGATAGGTCTATATATATGAATATCATTTGGCTTTCGTTATCGTTCAGTTTTACTTCTATACACAGAGATGTAATAAAGTGTTTGATTGAGAACTAAATACAGGATGAACATGTCTCGGTTTTTGTAAAACCTCAGTTGAGGCTGTGACTCAACTGAATATGATCCAGTGATTTTAGTCAAATATTTTAAAGATGATCAGTCATCTTCGACTGGAAATGTATTTTCTCACAGTTCCAGCTTCTCTGTGATCATTCAGTCCAGACTTGTCTTGACGGTTCGATCGACCGTCCTCGTGTTCACCGCAGAGGAATGTGACGCCTCGTGAGGTCATTTGTTTCGGTTAGTTCATCATGATCATGTCACATCTTTATGTCTTTTTCCTTGTTTATGACACACAACACAAACTACATGCACAGCTCAGACAGAACACACACACCTATTAAGACTGGGCTCCAGTCTAGACATGGTTTAAATTACTACCAAATGGTTTTCCACCAGGCTTTTGCCAAAAGCTCCACTAAGGTCATGGAATTTACCCTCATGTTCAGAGCGGAGACGTTGGGCCAGCTCTTGTCTTTCTGTGAAGCGCAGCACTTTGGTTTAGAGCTTGTTTCAGCAGACCAGAGTTATGTTACTGCAGGAGCGCGCTGTTTATGACCTCCGGCTCTGCACGTCTGGACGTCTGGGTGTAAGTGTGTGATGACCCCTGGGTCCTCTGAGGGTGTTATAGTCTTTTATTAACCTATGTCCATTTCCTCTGCAGGTAGTTGATGAGGGTGATCTGGCTCTAGGTTACTTTGAGTCCAAACTACAGACTTTATACTTACACACCCCCTACTCTACTGAAATTCGCATCCCAAAATCTGACTATTTATTAAATCTTCATTTAATTATAATCTTATTAATAAAATCTACCTAGTCAATAGTTGCTCATGTTGTGGGTTTCTGGGTCATAGCAAACGGGAGCTTGTCCATTTAGATCATTTTATTTTGAAAAGTTGGTGGATTTGGTGATCTGGTCCAGCTGTGTGCTGGTTTGGCTTCGTGCTTTGTTTGCCAGAGTCGCTCTGCTTTCTGGTTTTGGGATAAGCACCATGTGGTGTCTTTTCTCCTCCAGTGGAATCACTATGTGACAGCCGACTGTCTGCTGCTCAGAGGGAGGTGTCACCATCCAAATCAGTTGTTCACACAGTGAGTTGAGCCAGTTTCTTATGTGTTGTAGCGACGTGGTTAGTGTCAGCTGTTTGTGGATAACTCTCTCGTTCTCTGTGGCACTTCCATGTGATCCGTTGGGATTCCTGCTTACAGGTTGGTTTAATCATTCACTGCTTATGGTGTGAAATGATTCACCACGAGCCACATAAAGACTTCAGTACATTTTTTTTGGCTCCTCGTTTTAAGTGAAATTCTCTTAAAGAGTTTGTGTCTGTGTTTTTATTACACTTTTGCTTGTGTTTGTAATTGATTATAAGAAGGAGCAGCTGATCCAGATAATTGACCAATATGTAAAATATTGTGACAGAGAAAACAGCGTTAAGAAGATTATAGGAATGAGTTTGTGTTATCTTTGTCGGAATAAGATGTGTATTTAGTGCCAGAGCTGAAGTCGGTGCCAGTGATTGTATCAACGGTGTTTTGACCTTTGAGCAGTAGGACAGATTTTTGGCTTTGGAGCCGATGTTATGGTAAACAGTGGACATGGAGAAGCAGCTGAAGTTGGAGAGAACTTAACAAATAATCTGTGAGGGTGAGTTTTCTTTGCCTTTAGCAATGTTAGTCTTGTGGCCAGCTGACACTTGGTGCCGAAGTCTAATGATCTATTTTCAAATGCTGCAAAAATTGTCCCAATGAAGAAAAAATCCTGTCTCAGTGTGTCTTCACTAGCAGAGTCCATGAAGCTGAGGAAGTTTTGATTATGATCCGTTGTGCATATTAAGCTTATCGTCAAAGATTTAGACATTGTAAAAGGTGATAAACCAACACAATGACAATTTTGTGTTGACGCATTAAGGTAGTTTTAAAGGTTATTATAGCACTATTAGATCATTACTTAGAGCAAATGTCAAGCGTGATGCAGTTTCAGACAGGAAACCGGAATTGAGGTTATTTGTGTCCTTGGTTGGTTATGACAAATGTCTTCCTGTTCCTCCTGGCATGAATTCCTGTGCCAGGTTATTTTCCTCAGAGTCTTGACAGTGTGAAAGTGGGTGTACTATTATTGTTTCTTCTCAATGGCAGTGTTGCAGATAGTGCACAAAAGTCATTGGCATCTGGAGATGAAGCAAACTTGGGACAGTGTTGTGCTTTTTTTTTTGTCTCAGTTGAAGCAAGATATCTCCATGTATATTAAGCCGTGCCACACATGCCACTTAATACACAAACTCAGTTCATCTCCATGTTTGGCATCTGGCATGTGATCCACATTGGCCAGGGCACTAAATTCACCTCTCACATGTTGCAACAGATCTTACAACAGCTGGTAGTACAGCCTCAGAATATGTTGATACAGAGTTAAGGTGCACTAACATTTTCATCTCATGCTGAAGTCCATACTGCAAACTTATGCTATGAAAATGCAGAGGAACTGTGAGGATGGGCTACCTTGACTCTTGTTGGCAGTTAGGGAAATCAGTCAGGATAGTAGTGGGTATTTTGGTCTTTGGACATTCAGTGCTTGGTGTCTTGGCCTCTCGTTGCTCTTGTTGTTTTACAGGATGGTTTTGTTGAGATTGAGCTACCCAGGAATTTGGTGGATCGTGCAACTGGCGTTTCATCATCTGTGTGAGGCTGTGGAAGTAGCATAAAAAAAGTCTGGAGGTTGCACAGGTTACAATGAAAAACTGCTGTAGTGAGCGCTGCCATTTTAGCCCTAAGGATTAAGTGTTAGCTCTTCTGCTGTTTGAGGTTTCCCCATTTCACAAAGCCAAGTTTCAGAACATAATTATATGATTGCTGCTCCAAACTGGAGGAAGACTTATCAGTTTTCACATTAACCTGCTGAAGCCATACTGCACCCATGACAACTGTGAGCTACAAGAATCTGCGGCTCAGAAAATGAATGCTAGTCCTACATCAATGGCAGATTCTGTGGTGGCTGATGCAGATTTGGACAGTGTTAGTAGTTCCAGTAATCCACTAATGCGTAATTGGGTTAATAATTCAGTGCCTCTGTGCAATTGAGATTGTTTGTTGATCTACCTCTCTGTGTCTCAGAGAGCTAAGAGTTTGTTAGATTGATCAGTAAGTTTTCTTTACCATTTGGTGACATGGAAACAAGCTTGAACTTTATTGAGCATTATATTGATGTTGATGAAAGGTAACAGTCCTCCATGGGGTTCTACCAAGGATGAAAGTTGTGAGTTGTTTGTGTTGTACTAGAAGTAGGCTCTATTTCTGTCTATTTGTCAAGATATTGGTTGGGCGAGGCAAGCAAATGTTGAGTGCCACAACCCAATGGAATCATTTCATGTGATTCCATTAGGACCTTGCCTTAAGCAGAGGGTTATTATGACCTCTGGGGTCTTCTTAAAGTTTGAATCTTTCTCTTATCTTGTTCCTTTTTGGAAAGTTGATTGGGGTGTTCTACGTAGGTTATTCAGATTCAGGACTGCAGACAAGCAGCATGAGTTTGGTCAAACTTCTTTCCTTTTTAGTCTTGATTGTCCCACACCCTGCAACACCCACACTTTTCACTCATGTACACCTTACACCACTGACCACTAATTTAATTAAAATTGTTTAATGTGTGTAACATCACCTCTAGACTGGTGATGCACATGTGGTAAATGACAGGAGATTACTGCTGCATTCACGTAAACTGTCAAGAAATTAGAATTTTACGAAACATAAATCTGTCTGTGTTTCAATAAGAGTGAGTCCTACTTTATCTGACAGTGCTGTGATTACTTTTTAACTGTGCTTCTCGGTAATAGACCACATCAGTATGGAAAGGCTGCATCATCATAGCTACAGCTGTATCTAATTATTCAAGGAATGCAGGGTTTTTGTAAGAAAGGCTGTGCAGACTATGGGCTGACTTTCTCAAATCCTTTTCTTCCCCCACTGTTCCCTCTCAGCTGAGCTCCTTCAGTGATGCCACGGTCTCCTTTCTGATGAGACGATGAGAACCTATACCCGCGGGGCCCCCACAGTCTTTTTCATAAGTCTGCTGTGGCCCCTGCTTGCCCTGCTGGTGGTGGCGACTCCAACCGAAGTGGACCCCAGCGGAGGAATTCCCTTCATGGGAGGCAACTATGATGGGCATCCCATGTTGTACTTCAGCCGGGGGGATGTGGAAGAGCTGCAGTATGCAGCTGCAGGGACTCATCGGGACATGGCAAGGAGGATCCGTGAAGCTGGGGAAACCATGTTGGAGCACCCAGAGGAGTACCTGCCCCCATGGAGCCCTGCAGAGTTCAGCGCTCGATGGAATGAGATTTACGGAAACAACTTGGGAGTGTTGTCCATGTTCTGCCTGCTGTACCCTCACAGGGCCGGGGCCCTCGACCTAGCCAAGGACTACATGGAGAGGATGGCCGCTCAGCCTAGTTGGTAGATTTTCTGTCTTTACTATTTCATCTATTGCATTTTACACCATGATGGTGGAGGCCACGTTCCTCTGCCTGTTCTTTGTGAAACGTCCTACACAAGAAATCTGAACCCATTTCTTTCTGCTAAGAAAAATAGGAATCTAATCAGTTGAGTTTTACAGATGGTACCTGATATCTCTTTCCTCCCACATATATGCATCCACTGGAGATTAATGCTAAATCCTCCCCCCTCAGAGGCTTTCTAACCAGTTTTACTTCAGAGTGTTTTCATTTTTCTCTGTGGGCAGAGCTCTGGTAAAGTTGCATTGTGGTCCGATAAGCCTGTGGTCTAGGAAATATGTTTAGCAGCTGTCTGCTGAACATGCACCCCCGATGAAAGGAAATGAAATGTTCAGATGTGAGCTGAATCCCAGAGAGGGGTCTGAATTCACTTTACTCTAATTATAAGAATGATCTAAACCAAAGTTCCTGTACATTAGGTAATAGTCAGTGTTTTTCTGAATCAATCATCTAAAAGTCCGTCATTTAAGGTGGCTGGACTTAAGATTTTATCAATGACAGTTTAAATGTACATATTTGTTTCACTAAGTTATTTTTTTTTACATTTGAAACATTTTTACATTTGATTTGTCAATTATTCTTTTGTATAAGGTGGCAATAGACAACTTCCTCCATGATTATTTGAGAAAGTTCACCACCAAGAAACAGATAATCTTATGGTTGTTCCTGTCTTAGAAAATGACCCCTTCATTTTCTGCAAATATTTGTCATTATCTGCTAATGGCAATTCTTTTTCACGAGAGCCAGATGTGTTATCATAACCACAACTGACAGCTGAAATCAAGTAATAGATCTGGTAGTCCAACTGCTTCTCTGACCTACCTCCAAACCCTCTGCTTTCTGTTCTGTCTCTATAAAGTACAGTACAGTTGTACTGCACAACTGTGTCACAAGCAGCCAAGTTTTTACTGAACACATCATAAGATCTATGAGAAACCAATAAAAATGGAAAAAGAGTGTTGCTTTTATATAACAGGTATACTGTGCAGTCAAATATCATTTTGTGATAAGTTAAAAAAAATGTAAAAAATTTTTCTACTGTCACTTTGATTATCAGACAGTAATGTAAAAGTTAGTGTTCAAATCAAATTCACCAAATAAATCAAATTAGTTTTTAAATCACCTTCAAAAATAGCTTAAATTGATAAAATATCAAAATGTATTAATGTAAAAGTTTCTCAATCTCAGTGTAGTGTCAGAACAGCAAACGTTGAGTATTATTCACAACATATTTTATATCCCTCAACATCACGTTTATTTGCACATTTGGGTTGTTTGTTCTGCTAACCAAGCAGCACCGTGCAAGGAAGCCCTGGGCTCTGAATAATCTGTCAAAATGATTTCCAACATCATGTGTCCTCTTAAAATTAAAAAAGTAATATCGCTTAACACCCGCTGCTTACATGCTGCAGCTGTTTACAAGTTTCGAGCACTAAGCCAAAGAACTGTTTTCCCTCTCAGGTTGATTTATTTGAATAGTTGTTCGAGGCATGCAGAGCTGAAAAGATCCAATAATTTTAAGTAAAAGCAAAGAAGATGGGAACACAGTTGTGTTGCAGAAACTGGTTTTCTTCTGGCTTCGTATCCTAAAATGTTGACTTTAAACCCTTAAGATTTCCCTTCTTTCCCTATGGATGTTTCCCGACCCCAGGGCGGGAGCCACTGCGGAGCAGACTCTGTACTGTAAAGATAAATAGCCTGAGGACTGCTGTGTGTTAATCTGATTAAACAAGAATTGATGTGGAAAAATGCAGATTGTAAACAATCTAAAATAAGAAATTCTAAATCAAGCCCGATCTTGAAGCAGGGTCTCAGATTTAATAAAACAGAACCTTATTATCCCAGTTAATGTTGTTACTAATGACGTACCATAGAATGTGGGACCATTGGGGTTTGAGAGGTTTGGACGTTTTATTTTCATCTTTACTCACTTCAACAAAAACATGACTAAATCATCCAGTGGTTCTTGGCAACATGAGCTTCCTTCATATGGAACTTGTGAGTTTGTGTGTTTGACACAGCAAAGCACATGTTGGGAATTGGTGTTTGAGTGTTTGGACACAGCTGCAAAACAACTGACAAGAAAATGTATCTTGAGTTTTATTGTGAAAAACGAGCTGAAGATCCCTCGCCTCCCTCTGTTACATCAGACATAAACCTGAGTAATAAATTTATTTTAATTTCTTTATTTTTTCAAATGAAACCAAAAAGCCTCAAGTTAATCAGCTGAGCTCAGGTATAAGCTTTGGTACTGCTGAGATTTCTGCTGCCGCCTCACTGTCGACTGGCAAATCATCCAGTATAACCAGAACACTTTCTTACAATAAATATTGTGCTTTTGAATCTTAAAAGACCATTTGTAAAATCTCTGTGAGGATTAGAAACATTGTTTCTTTTGGCTCCATAATCGTGTGGTGGGAGCTAAAATGTCATAGTACAGAAGGCTTGGCATCGCCATACATGGCATATGCCACTAAAACCTTTGATTTATACCAATGTGTTTCCATCTCTTTCTCATTGAAATGAAGGAAATGTCACTTGGAATGCATGGTTTTCACAAAACCATTGGTTCTTCATCAGCTTTGCCTCATATGGAGTTAATGATTTTGTGTTTGGGTGTCGTCCAAGAGTTTGAACACAGTCGAACCACAACCAACAACAGAATTGTTGCTAGGAATCCAAAAATAGTAAAATATGTTTGTGCATCTTACCACAATGAAAAACAAATGCAGGAGCCAGATGTGACTAAATTGCTAACTCAGATAAATTTAATTTGTGGAAAATTAATAGTGGTCATGGAGTCATGAACACAGTAAACACGACCCTGTATGAAATCAGACGTTTTTGCAATCCATTAAAACACAGTGGAGTGGAGTGGAGCTACAAGCTATGAAACTGCCATATTTTTCTTTCTCTAGATTATTGAAATATGTGATTGTTATTATGTGCATCCATACCAGCCACTGTCTACAGTCTAAGCATCTAAACATGTTATAGGAGAAACGCTTGGGGCAAAACCTGAGATTGAGCTAGAGTGGCAGCAGATTTTGGGCTGGTGGTACTACTGAGTTTAAGAACAAAAATCTCTTTGAAAATGTTAAGTATTCAAGAGGCTAAACTGTAATTCCTGTCCTCACTAAAGCCGAATCTGTGTGCTTTGTGGTATCTATTTTACTTTTGACAAACTTGTAGTCCAGCAGTTGCTGAATGAGTTCAGAATGAATAAGTTTAGTGGTGTTTTTGTACGTGTTATTGCGATCATGGTTTTATTAAGTGTTTTATAAGACCTAAACTTGTCTGAGTTGACAGGTTGAATTTGATGCTAGCACCAGTTCTTCCGTGTCCCCCCAACAATTTGATTAAGTTCAACAAACATTAGTTCTGGTTGCCAAGTGCAAAATGGCTGAGAAGCAGATTACAGCCATTCATTGCTTCCAACATTTTCACAACTTTACAATAGTGAAGGAGTGAAGGTCTCAGAAGTAATAGTTGGAGAACTGGTTTCATCCAGCGTTGGGATCCATGGCAACAGTCTACTCTTCATTTACATATGTTCACATAAATGTCCAGAAACCAACGTTACCTATGGTGACTTAATAGAATTACGCAACATTCTCTTTAGTACAGCTTTAATTTCAGTTTCACCAACCTGGCTGCAACATTAAGATAAAAGATAGAGACACGGTAAACACATGTTTTTTGGTTCAGGAAACACATGTCGTTACTAATAATGGTGGTTGTAAGGTGATATGCAGTGAGCATCCTGTTTTTGATACTCACACATCATAAACAAGACTCAACTTGATTGAACTGGCATTGTCTTTATAGAATAGATCATTAAAGTCACATTTGTGTTATAGTTAGCTCAGGGTTGATTGTAACCTTCAAAACAATGGGGATGTCATTCGCATTCTGCTTTAGTGGGACAAGTTTAACTAGATGAAGCTCTTTGGGTGTGTTTTGTGCTTATCTGGAGTTTTTGCGGTAGTGTTGTAGACTTATGCTGTATTGTAGACTCATGCTGAATGGATGGTAGAGAGGCAAGTCAATCTGGAGTGAGAATAAACATCTTTCTAGAAAATCTGAGTAACGTTACAATCCAATACATTGGCAATTAAAGTGTAATCAATAATCGAAATAGCGTCACATTTGTACATACAGAACCTTTAAGTTGATCAACCAAAACAATACGATAGAGTTGACACTTAAATTGGTTTAGAAACTGAGGGACATAATTATTAGCTGCTAACTGATGGTTTGAGTAACTTTTTGCTACTGAGTGAGATAGTTGATAGTCAGACACCTGCGCACATTTTATACACATATTATTCCATTAATAAATAGATGGTGGCAGTAGGAGTGAAAAAAGAAGGCAAAGAAGAAAAAAATCAAAAAATGTTTTAGAGCTTAACTAGTTAATATCACTTTAATTCGACATGTTCGACCTATTTACATCCATTAAGCTCTTACATGAAGTAAATACATCAGTCTTCATTAACAAACAAATGAAAAGCTTTAAAAATTTATAATAAAACATGTTGCTGCTACAGTTTTATATGCTTGGCTGTGACCATTAGCATTTTAATGGTTATAAAGCTAACATTTCCTTCTCCAGTTATGCTACATTTTAGCATTCATCATTTTTCTGTAAATGCTCAAACCCAATGAGACATCCACAGAAAGTCATAGTTGTACACAATCTTTTTAAAGTTACAGATTTCTTTTGATCTGCAATATAGAATTTTCATTCCATTATTAAATTGGATGTGCATTTATATTCCATTATTTTGAAACAATTATGGATCATATGAACTCAATGGCAGCAGCAGCAGATCGATGTGTTTGCCATGAATGTATTTCAGATAATAAATTAACTCAGTTTCTGGCTGAACTCTGGGGCCTCTTGTACCTCTTGTACAGGTTACAACCCACCACCCTCCCCTCCCTGAGAGGGAGGGGAACCTAGAAGTTTAATCCCTCTCACTTTGCTGCGTGGCTGCTGTGTTTCTGTTCCCTCCAGCTACTGAATGGAGGGAAGGGGATTTTCCAAACAGCTCATTCCGGGGGGGTGGGTGGGCGGGCGGTGTGGTATTATACATTTTTCACAGTATCACAGTTATGTGCACCACAGCACAGGAATGAAAAGCCACTGAGCATGTGTTTTCACGTCTTGAGAATACACTGAGTTTTCTACTTGGCCGCACTTTTATTATGGTCACTGAAGCTCCGAGGGCTTGTGCGCAGTGGCTCCAGGAATCAGTCAGCTGTGGTGTTCACCACCTTCAATTATGTCTGCAACAAGTCCACGAGCCATGTTCCGATGGGGAACTTCTACTTTGTGGCAAACTGGTGCCTCCTCCTGCCTTTTTCTGTTAAGTCTGTAAACACACTGCAGTGAGATTCTGTGATCTTTGGCATTATTCACTGTACAGTCACTTGGCAATAAATTTTCTATTAGAGTTCATTTGTACCATATGGACAAACTGTGACTTGAAAAAAGTCTTTTATTCCCTTTCGTATTTGTTTGAACAATTGGGCAGGAAGTGATTGTCAAATAAATGTCAGCTGCAACTTAACAAGAGGAAATAATGTATTACCAAAATAAAAGTTGTAGATTTCATGAAGCAGCTGGTAGTTTAGTAGTGGGGAGATGTTCAGGAGTCAATAGACAGCTGAAATGAATGTTCTAGATGTAAGAATGAAACCTTATTTAACATCATGACAACATGTGAATGACAAAATATCCAATCCTACAGCATTAGTTCATCACATTTGTCTAGTTTGTCAAAAATGTACTGCAGTTGTCTTTGTTTTTATTGAAGTTTTCATTTTGTTTTAAGTCCTACCAAATGAAAAATGACTTCATTTGATGAAGGATTTCAACATCCTGTATCAAGTGATGTAGCATTAGGTTTAATTTTAATTTTAATTTAGTTTAATTTTACTTGGAACATGGAGAATAAACCACAGGATCATGTCTCAGTTTCTCATAAACGCCTTCGAAATGAAGCCCCATGACTTGTTGCTGTGTGTGCACTGCATCAGCATGAATCATGGCAGTTTGAAATGTAGTGCCTGGTTTCATCACCACATCTGAAGTTCATCTCACTTTAATTAAAGTAGCCAACGTAATCAGAAGTCAGCGTTTTTAATCCCCAGTGCCTGTTAACCGGGAGAATTTGCACACGCTACACTATTTATGTGTCTTCATGCATCTGTTTACTGGTGCAGCTGTATTTGTGGTGTAAAGTGCTAGTTAGCATCTGTAATTTTGCTTACAAAGTAAATAAATGTTTTACAGCTAATTAGAAACCTTTACACAGGAAAAGTTTATTGTTCATGACATAGCGTTTTCGTTTTATTCCACACCTTGTGTTGTGTTCTTGTGTCTGCCTCACCCTCACTGTTGCGTTGCTCTGTGTTGCAGGTTGGTCAAAGACGCTCCCTGGGATGAGGTTCCTTTGGCACACTCCCTGGTTGGTTTTGCCACCGCTTACGACTTCCTGTACGAATACCTGAACAAGGCCCAGCAGGAGCGTTTCCTCCAGGTGATCGGCAACGCGTCGCGCCTGATGTACGAGAAGTCGTACGTGCGAGGATGGGGCTTCCAGTACCTTCACAACCACCAGCCCACCAACTGCGTGGCTCTGCTCACAGGAAGTCTGGTTTACATGACCCAAGGTCAGTGATGCAGGTTTTTGTAACAGGGTTTTGTGTTTGTCATCGCTGCAGGGATTAAGGATGTTCAGCAAAGAAATCTGGTATTTAGATAATCCTGGAAGATTCCAGTGTTTTCAGAGACCTCCTGAAAACCAATGGACCATAATTCCCTCTCAAATAGCTGATGAGGTTTTTTCAACTCACCCTCATTTTGCCAGAGAATTCACTTTCATAAGAAAACACATTATTAGTGATGCCAGTGGTTATTTAGTGAACTGCTGTTAACTTTCTGTTGTTCAGACTTGGAGGCACAAGCTAGAATTAGCCCAAAACATAACATACATGAACCTGAACGTATTGACCTGAATTTGATTAGACAGTATTTTTTCTCTTGAAAAGAGTCAGAACAAGACGGGTCATCATATATTCAGGGGCTAGAGACTCAGTGGTCTAAACCAACAGTTGGCATGAAACGTCTTCTCAAGTAAGATGGAGCTTTTCTCTCTCTCACACACACACACACATGCACACAGTGACCTGGAGAGATGTGACCGCGACATGGAGATTCACTGTAAAACAGCAAGTCTAACGTTGAGCAAACAAACATAGCCTTGACTTACACTAATGGTTATTATTTATTATTTAGGCTGCCTATTATGGTACTTGGTCACCGTAATGCTAATGCTAATACTCGATCTAATGTTTAACACCTGGGGGGTGCCTGGTTAGCCAAGTGGTTGTGGTGTACCACACCACACTGGTGTATTTATGCTGTGCACCTGTTCGTCAGTTCGAGTTCCGACCCAGACTTGCTTCCCTGCATGTGCTTTCCTCCTTTCCTGTCTTTTTTCACTGTTTCTATCATTAAGGGCAAAAATTCCCAACAAATAATGATAAAAAAAAAAAAAAAACACTCCTAGATAATGCACACTTGCTCATACAGGTCATGCTTTGCTAATTTTTCTAAATATGGGTCTCGAAAAAGAGGGGTCAACTTATATTTGGGTCAAATTTGGGTTAAATTTTAGATGATATTTGACTAACATTTGCCAGTGAGCACTGTATATGTTAGTGTTATTGAGTTACTCTATTCTCATTGCAGGATACTTTGACTGCATACATATGATAGGTTGGAGTTAGCTACTTAGTTGCTTTATCAATCACTGCTTCTCTAGCTGTCGCCAAAGGAACATAGAAATGTTAGTATCTGAATGCTTGATCTTACTGATTACAGCCCATTGTTTTCATAGGTTAAACTGGGATTATTTAAGTTTGAGCTGTGAAAAGTGAGCAGCACATTAAAACAGCAAATTGTGGAAAGTAAAAGTTCTTATTCAACTTCAGCAGTCATATGTCTTCTGTCTTGCTGATCGTGTCACATCAGTTTCATGAATCTGTTAGGCTCAGGAAGTTTCTGGGTTTGAACATGCCTGTGTGGTTTTCCTCCACATGCTCTCACTTCCTCCCACAGTTCACATACATGCAGGTTAGGATAACTGATGTTTCTCATGTTTCTCTGTCAGCCCTGTGACTGACTGACAACCTGTCAAGGTCCCTGCCTTGTACTTTCAGCTGGGATTGGATCCAACCATCCTTGGGATGGATAAAAAACTACGAACTTGATATTTCTGGTCCTTCAGTGTTCAGACCAGGTATTATGTCTTAAAACATCCACACTGCTGACCAGGCTGATTTCTATGTGAAGATGTATGATTGCCATCTGGTGTAAAAGGATTTCCTTTGTGGAGAATTGGAATCAATCATTCAATCAACTCTCTGGTTGTGGATTTGTCTGGTTTTAAGTGACTTGAGTCGGTTTTTGTCAGACTCATCAACCTCTGTTTGCTTATGAGAGAATGTGAAAAGAATGTCAGAGCTGTCAGCCTGAGGATGATCTTTCATCACCGCTCTTAATCCTTTGTACTTATTCTCCATTTACCTGTCACATTCTGCTTTTTGAGATTTGCTTCTTATTCTGCACTTCGTTTCCTTTGTGGGACCTGATTCTTTCTTTTCTCCTCAATATCCTGCAGTAAATAATTCTACGTAGCAGCAGGGATCGGCCATCAAAAGGTGAATTCCTGCAGCGCAGCTTGTTTTGCTTACAGAGATTTGATTCCTGGTACAAAAGATCTAGTCCTGATGTGAACCAAACGACAGCCAGCTCACTGAGAACCGCTGTGGTCACGGTGGTTTTATCTGTAGAGGGCAACAATAGACACAAAGCTCTGTGAACACTCGAGAATTATAGTCTGACCTCTTTTTGCTTTGTTTCATTTTGTGCGGAGCCAAGGAAAAAGTGAGTTTATCTCCAGCTCGTCTCATCTGAGTTACCTGGAGAAGGGATTCTGTTCAGCTAGGGTATTTTGTTTATGACATATTTTATTTGTCGGAGTGTTTTTTTTTTTTTGTTTTTTTTTTTTTTTTTTATGGGACACGTCATGCAGAGGTGATGGTTTCATGCTGAGCAGGGGTGAGAAAATAACATCTTTATAGGTTGTTAACACATGATGTATTTGTAATGCTTACAGAAAACAAAAACACTCTTATTTTAGCTGCTTGGTTAAAGCACTCAGGGCCGCACTTTCATATATGTATCATTCACTTCCTGCCAGAGGGATGGCATCATGTCCAAATATTATCCTGTCAGAGCGGCTGTGAATAAATAGAACACTTTCCAGTCAAACTTGCCAGAACTGAGGAACAAACTCTGGTTTCTTCCTCTTCTTTTATTATTATTTCATTTTTCTACTTCCAAGAATAACATGTTCGTACAGTTCATGTGCCACTCAGTGTAAAGGAAAAATCTCTGCCCTTTCATGTGTCTTCAGTTCTTCTTAAGCTCTGACAGACTTTTGTTGTTAAGATAATCAGATAAGAATGAAGCGACGGCTTAAAGGAGACCTGCATTCCACGTACAGGTGTTTGCTTGTTGATGCCTCGAAGCACCAGACTGCCGCACAGTTTAAACACAGTTCAACTTTAGTGATCCTGAACTGATCAGATCCTGATCAGATCCTTCTCACCGACCACCCACCATGTCCACCATGTCCACGTCTGACAGAATAACCCAGAGGTTATGATGAAAAATGTGAATGTTGGTTTATGTAAATGACATCATGTTGAAATTGAAAAATCAGGGAAAGATAAAGTTATCATAAGAGTGAAGTGTGGCTTCAAACACTGCTAATAAGACACGTTACAATTGTTGTTTAAATCGTTCTACTTTCAAGCACATTCAACTAAAAGAAACTCTATTATAACAGTAGCCAGCAAGTTGTGTGCTGTGCAGATTAAATTTATAAATGCTCTTCAGCGCTGCACTGAAGTTATTTATTGTTTAGCAGAACCATATTTGACAGGTCGCTACAAAAAAAAAAAAGATGCGTGTTTATGTCACATGAAGAATTTTGGCCAACTGTGCTATGTTTCTCACAGTTTGAGTCAAACACCAGTGAAAACTGTTTGTAATAAATACAGCTAAATAATGAACTGTCTCAGCACTGAAAACTGTTTTAGAAATAGATTTTTGTGTCATAATGAAACAGATGTATTTGTTGACACTTCTGTTGTGGGAAGTCATCAGAAGAAACAGTATGAACTTAACTGTAATTTAACATCCCAAACCTCAAACATCCTCAGCACCGCTCCTGGTTCTATGAACTGAGAAAAGTCATGAGCTTGTAAAATACTAAAAGACAGCAAAGAGTTAATGTCTGCAGTACCTCTGCTTCAATTTTGCAATCGTGCTTATAATAATAATCTATTAATGCCAGTGGTTCAATCAAGTGGTAACAATCAAGCATAAAGTTGTGCAATTATTTTTTCTGCCCATGTGTTGATACATGAAACCTGAATAAATGTATTTAACCACACTCAAGACTTTAGAGATTTTAACCCACATAGTCATGAACTTGCTTCAGACATTCCGGATTTATACTGTACTCTAGATTTTGTTTGATGTGAGATCATCTTTGTGGGATTTTTTTTTTTTTTTTTTTTTGTCATATAACAAAATAGAAGTGTTAGAGAAAATCCTTAGGTTATTGTAAGTATTTATATATTGTTTGATTTTTGTCTTAATTACCTTATTATATTTCTATTATTTGAGAAATCCTCACACGTTAGGAATGGAAAACCTGTAATTTTGCCATATATCACAGTTTTAATATGGTATGTAAAGGCCAAAACATTTTTAATGGACAAATTATCTCAAAATATTCTAAGGGCTGAACATTTTGTATTATTGCTGTTTAAAAATACTGCTGATATAGATTCAGTCAAATTTACATAAAATCTACTCAACTTCCTGCAGCAACAGTGTCCAGTTAAAGAGAAGTATTAGAAATAAATCTTTCGACATTTGACATTCCTTCAATCAGCAGACTCATGCTGCTGTCAGACAGTTAACTACCAGTATCAACTATCATACATAAACATGGCCTGAAATGGCTGCTGCTACAATAAAATAACAAATGTTGTGTCTTTAACTTGTTCATCTTTCGAAAATGGCCAAAATTGTACAAATGTTTTTTTTTCCAAAAGTAAAATTCTACTTTTGAGGAAAGTGAGCAAAGTATCTCGCTGCTGCTCTGAATCATGCCCCCGTCCTGTATGAGCACTGCTGGCGCTCTGTTTGTGTAAATGTGGTCTTTGTGCGTTCCAAGAGTTCCTGTTTGATGGTAAATACCTGCTCTGTGTAGGCCAGCGGTCCCCAAGCCCCAAACCAAACACTGGCGGGGACAGCTCCAGTGGGTGGAGCCGGGTCCAGCATCCTCCCAGTCATTTTACCACCGACGGGCCCGGGATTCCTAAAAGAGCTGCGGCCGGCGTGTTTATGTGGTCGCCTGTTCTCATAGTAAACTCTGTGTGTGATCCAGTGTGTGTGAAACAGAGTATACATGGTATAGTGTGCCACAGTGGTGTCATGCTTTCCATTGCTGCAGCTCAAAGTTGAACGTGGAAGGTTTCTTTAGGTAACGCTATAAGACGACGTTGTTGGCTGTTTTTTAAATATTTTTTTCATTGAATCCATTAGTGACATAACACACAGACTCACGCTCTGCAACATGAGACCCTGCTCACTTTTGTAATGCACCACCTCACACATCAGGTCCTGCTGTGAAGTCATTCTCAATAATGTAAACACTTTTAAGGCCTGTGCTCACAAAGAGGATTACTGCTCTGCCTGTTGGCGCAAAGTAACAGAGAGTTGTATAACACTAGTTAGCGGCTTTTTAACAGTGGTTCAGTGTAAAGCACATTAATACTATCAATAACTGTATAGCTACTGGGGTCCATCATTTTGTTAATGATGCACCTAGAGTTAATGGTCTTCATCAGCATTTGAAATGTCAAAGACTGTATATGAAGATGGTCAACTTGACATCTCCATCGCCCCCTGGTGGCTGACTGCAGTATAGGTCACAAACCCCGCCCCCTTCATGCTAACAAATGAGATGGGACAAACTTAAAGTTTCCGTCCAATACGTCGAATACATTTCCCTGTTATTTTGTGTTGCTTTTTAGGATGAGTTTGATTTTAATTAGTGATTTGATCTTATAAAATGAGGTGAGAACAGATGCTTGTCCAACTAAGATTCCTGTTGCGGAGGGAAAGGATTATTTTGTTTTGTCTGTCTTGTCTTTATTTAGTGTATTGTCAAATGATCAGAACACTAGTTTATTGTGTTTTTAAAATGTTTGAGCGTGTGATGTGTGTGGTCTGAACAGTGGCTCTGATGACACATCAACATTAGACAGATTAGATTTTCCAGTTGGATGTACCAGTGGAAGTTTCATACCTTGGCTGTACGTCCTGATCATTACTGCACTGACCCCAAATACACCAGATGGCAGTGCTCATACCAAAGACATGTTGGTTTAATTTTTATATAGTCATTGTTTCTTCTTTGTACACAACCCTAACAACCCCTGACAATATTCAACCATCCTCCAAAAATCATGTGCAGTGTCTCATCAGTGACATTTCAGAATTCATTGAAGTTGAATTGATGTTGTTATGTGCAATTATACAGAAATGTGCAGCTGCACTTCAGATCAACAAGTCAACAAGTTTCCACCCTCTACACATTGACTTTCATGTGAAACTGAAGTTAATTAAAGCCACATACAGTCAAAAATCTCAAAGCCAGTGGAAAAAGATTATACCAAAAATCACAATAGCTGGAACAACAGAAGGACAAAGTATCTCAATCACCATCTCCTTTTCCTGTCTTGCAGGTTACCTCCAGGAGGCCTACCTGTGGACCAAGCAGGCCCTGTCCATCATGGAGAAGTCCATGGTCCTCCTGCAAGACGTGACTGACGGCTCCCTGTATGAGGGCGTTGCCTATGGGACCTACACCACCCGATCTCTCTTCCAGTACATGTTCCTGGTTCAGCGTCACTTTGCCATCAGCCACTTTGACCACCCCTGGCTGCTCAAACACTTCGCCTTCCTCTACAGAACCATCCTGCCCGGTAACAGTCATATATTTGTTTGTGTTTGTTTATGCGACACTTTTCATCAGGCTGCTAACAAACAAGTCAACAGTAGCTTATGTTTACTCGTCTATAAACTAGTAGAAACATCCAGCGACTCCCTTCTTGTATTAATACATGTTCAAAGCCAAACGTTAGATAGATTAGATTAGACATGAAAATATCAGACTGCCACAGTGACGAATGACTGCTCTCAGCTGATGCGAGGTATGCATGCGTGTAGTTATTACCTTCCTGGATGCTTTTCAAAGCTGAGCTGAGACCTGCTATGCTCGATGATGAAGTGTCTTGTGAAGGTCAGGAGGAGGGCACCGGCAGAATAGAGGCCTCCTGGTTGGACTCAGACATTTCACAGCCCCCACCAACACTTTGTGTATTGTGTCTGAACAGCACTGCTGCTCTCAAACAGCACCTCTAATTACACCAGCCAGGAGAGCCTCAGACCCACAGCCACAATAGCAGCTTTCTCCCTCTACCAGACTGAAGGACAAGGCCAGATTATCCTCAAGTGCCCCTTTAGCAGCCGGATGATTCCTATCACCCTCACTGACTGTGTGTGTTCTTGGTCATATGTGATGCAAAAGCAAATAGGATGCAGTAAACAGGATGCAGAGTGAGTAGAAGTAGAAATTACACATTTGTCAAAAATTGCATATATATGTGTAGATATATGTGTAGATTGAAGTAACAAGTCAAATTAGGGTGGAAGCACTGACAGATGTGGAAGGGGAATGCAATGACAATGACCAATGATGAAGTATAAGCACCAACACAGGTTAAACAAACAGTCAGATGTCAGTGCAAGTCCTGAACAGAGTTGAAGTGTGAGATCCTTCTTGCCTGTGTGGGCATGTTCATGGTCCTACACGGATGACGGGAAGCAAGTGGTAAGAAGTGTGCTTATCATGGTTGTCTGTGGACACCCTATAGACAACAGCCAAGGGTTTAGAGCAAAGTCCAGTAAGAGCAGTAAAACTACCAGGTGAGTTCTGAACATCTGGATCTGTTATTGTATTCCAGCTGTTGCTTGTGGTTATGGAAGCACAGCTGGTTTTCAGGAAGGAGCACTCCTATTGGCTGTTAAGTACCAATAGTAGTCCAGCGATTCTACTCGTGTGAGTAACATGAGGTGAAAATTAGCTTTGCACTTTGGCTGAACACACCATCAGTCTCACTCTCCGGTCGTGTCGGCCACCCAGCGTGAGTTGTCACAGAAAAATGACGGTTTGGTTTATGACACAAAGGAAGTGCGTCTGCTGCTGTATGTCTGTGTTTACAGACAACTGACTGGATGAAGATGCTAAAACATGAAATAAACATCACAGTGCCAAGCCAGCACTGAATGTGGTGGTCTGTCTGTTTCAGTTTTTCTTGAATGGGTTTTGGTTTAAAAATGATTGACAGTTTGATTATATCCTGTAGACAGTTTCTAAGAACTGTCACAACAACGTGCAAGGCTTTCTTTACATAATTACTGACATTGACAACGTGGGTGGGATGGATGGGTGTCCACAGGACAAACATTTTGTAGTGACCTCTGTGTGGTGGTAGCTTGTAGGAATCCACTCATTGTTTAAAGTGATATTTTAATGCATTTTTGGAATCACAAACATTTTATTTACGACATCATATCATTTGGTGTCTTACACCACTATGACCAGCCACCACTGACGCTGTCTCTTCTGTGTTTTCACCGTCTCACCAGGATTTCAGAGGACTGTAGCCATTGCAGATTCCAACTACAACTGGTTCTATGGACCGGAAAGCCAGCTGGTCTTCTTGGACCGCTATGTGCTGCGTAATGGCAGTGGAAACTGGCTTGCAGATCTGATCCATCAAAACAGGGTGGTGGAAGGGCCAGGGCAGGCGGGGAAGGGCCAGCGATGGTGTACTCTCCACACAGAGTTTATCTGGTAAGATGCTGAATGTCTTATTGATTTTATTAAAGGAAAAAAACAATATTGTGTATTGGTGCTATACATTTTAACTACGTTCCAAGGTCCAGATATTTTAATTCAGAGATGCATGGTCACTGAATTTTTGTTTTGTTTAGTTTTGTTTTTTGATTAACCATATGATACGCATTTGGTTCTGGTGCATTAAGTCTTCACCGTGACTTATTGAAGACACAGAATAAACATCAAGTATTATGGACGCAAATTAGCTCAAATGCTTTTATCCAAAGAGACACTTGCACTTCAGTGCAGTAGGAGATATTAAGGAAGTAAACAAGCGTTGGATAAGGCAAAGTGCAGTGAGGTCACGTAAGAAGGTCTCTAGTTAAAATTCTTGCTAAAATCATATTGACAGTCATCCATTCATCGTTACATTAGCTACACTGCTTATCCTCTAAAGGTTGTATGGAGGCTGGAGATAAGTCTATCACAGGGCTGACATACAGACAAAGAACCATTTACACTCAGGTTCACGCCTACAGGCGATTTAGAGCCACCGATTAGCCTCTTTGTTTCTGTACTGTAGGAAGACAAATTCCCTGGAGGAAACCCCTGCAGACATGAGGAGACCATGCAAACTCCATTCATACTGACTTATTTACTGTAATTAGTTTGTTGCAGAGCAGAGCTGGACAGAGATACATTTTTATTGTGTTCAAATGTATTGTAATGTACAAACACATTATGAATACCTTGCTGATAGTGGGCAGTTATATCCTCACTTTGACTTATGCAGCACTTCTCTGTCACCAGACTTTTCAAGCCTGTTTGTGAAAGCTAAAAGAATTTTTACCTTTAGAAGTTTTCAACAACACGTCATGCTAGCACGTACACATACAGACACCACATAGCCAACGGCATTTACCAGGTTGATGTCTTCAAATGTTTTCTCTGACTAAAAGTTCAAAACTCAACTTGTATTTCACAATGATTATAATAAAAAAAAAAACATTGTGAAGCTCACGTTTGACACCTACTGGAACATTCTGCATTTGTATATGTTAAATGAATTGCATGAAAAATTATTTAAATTGATTAAGATTGGAAGACGGATCTTCAATATGTTGACACAACCTTCAGGATTTCCAAATGATGGTAATGATTGTAGATTCTGCTTTTGAATCTAATGTCAAAGCATCTAATCTGATTTTCTCAATCTGCTGTGCAGGTATGACCCGAGCCTCATCGCCAAACCACCATCAGATTTTGGAACATCCCAACTCCACTACTTTGAGGACTGGGGTGTGGTTACGTACGGCAGTGCTTTACCTGCAGACACCAACCATACCTTTATCTCCTTTAAGTCAGGGAAGCTAGGAGGACGCGCCATCTTTGACATTGTTCACATGAACAAGTACAAAGAATGGATCAAAGGTTGGAGGAACTTCAATGCTGGACACGAGCACCCGGATCAGAATACGTTTACCTTTGCACCCAATGGTGTCCCATTCATCACAGAGGCACTATATGGACCCAAGTACACTTTGTTGAACAATGCAGTGTTGTTTGGCACGGCCGTCTCAGGGAGTTGCTTTAAACCGTGGACTGGGCAGGTCACAGAGGCCTGTGACTCTAAGTGGTTGAAGTACAAAGTGGGTTTGGCGGCTGACACCCAGGGTAGGATCGAGGCTGCTATGGAGAGACAGGGAATGGTCTTCATCCGTGGTGAGGGACGCTCTGCTTATAGTCCAGAGCTGAAGATCAAGAACTTTCAGAGGAACCTGCTCCTTCTTCACCCACAGCTCCTGCTCCTGGTGGACCACATCCACCTGGACACTGACAGTCCAACCAGGGCCATGAGCGCCTTCTTTCACAACACAGAGCTGCCATTCCAGAGTACCAAAGTAGATGGTGTTCATGGAGCATTTGTGTCACATGGCGAAGACAAGTACAAGATGTTCTGGATGGACGACACTGGCTACAGTAACAAAGGAGTAATAGGTTACTGGAATTACCCTCGGGGGTACCCGTATAATGGCTCTAATTATGTGAACGTAACAATGCCATTGAGGTACCCTCACACAAGGGTGGCCTACATTTTCTATGGTCCAGGTGTGGACGTTCAGAGCTTCAGCTTGCGTGGTGATGACCAGAGAGTTGATGTTTACCTGGCCACCAAGGATCACACCTACACCATCTACCTGCTAACTGGAGAGGTCACCACAAAGCCTCTGTTCTCCATGGTGCTGCTGGACCACAAGAAGATCGTCTTCGAGAAGGCGGCAGCCACAGTGGACAGCTCGCCAGAAGAAGTAGAGGACTATGTCAATGTGATGGAGGACAACCTGCAGCACGTCAAGCCCGTCTTCCAGCAGATGGAGAGACACATCCTCGGACGGGTTCTCAACACCGCCAGCTTCCGTAAAACTGCAGAGCGCCTCCTCCAGTTCTCCGACAAAAAGAAAACAGAGGAGATCATCGAGAAGATGTTTGCTATGTCAAAGAAGCAGAGCAAGGGCAAAGGTGGAAAGAAAGTGAACTTTGGAGACAAGCTCTCTGAGACTCTACCTGACATTTTTGCACAAATTGAAGTGAGTGAGAAGAAGGAGAGGCAGAAAACTTCAAAGCGTACATATGAGGACAGCCCAGAAGAGGGAGACGGAGACTCACGGGCCTTCATTGATTATACAGACAGCCGCAAGAACAGAAAGGGCGGCTTTGTCAAGGGCCGCAAATTCAAAGAGGTTCACATGGGGGCCACAGCAGGGAGCGAGGGCCTCCCCAGCACAGCCTCCTACATCAGACTCTTCCTCCTCCTGAACACAGCCACTTTCTTCTTACTGCTGGCCGTGTTACTGACTCGCTTTCAGAGAGGTCGCAGCTTGCACACACAGAGGTGTTTCTACACCATCCTCTTGATTGACTGCTTCATCTTACTGTACCTCTACTCCTCCTGCTCTCACACACAGTGTTAATATCACAGCATGAGCAGGCGAGGACCCGTCTAGCTGCAGATGAAATGAACTGTCGTTCATGGTGAAATAAATACACCCCACACCTCAGTCTGAGCCAGGTCTTATGACAGAATATTAAGGTCACTGGGAGAAAAGAAAATCTGAGATTTAATGAACGAAGAAAAAATAGTTTACCGTATATTGCTACAGGAAGAAAGTTACCATTTTGCAAGATCAGTTGTATTTCAAGTCTAAAGTTCAAAACTTACAAAACAAAATGTTGATAAGGTCACGATTGTACATGATCCAAGTCACAATATTTCAACAGTAATGTTGTAATCTCATAAGATGCTTCGTCAAGCACTTATTTGTATTTAAATCTTAGTCATATTCTGTGTTTCAACTTTTGCTGGTGTATGTGTCCTAGTTTTCACACATAAACACCTCATCAATGTTATATATTTTAGAATAGTAAAATGGCTACATTATGTGACAGGATGTCATCATTATATTATTCCCTTAATATTATCAACTTTTATTAATATCAAATGTTATGATCCCCCAAAGAAACATGCCTTATTCTCAGTATAAGTTTAGAAATTCTTATGAATGTTTTGTTATAATTCATACAATATAAAGACTTTTGAATCATAATTTTGACTTTTTGTGTAACATTGTGACTTTTTCGAGATTACAACATTATACTCTAAATAGTGTGACTTGTATTCTCAGAGAATCATTTTTATTTCTGTAATATGACTTCTATTGTAATATTTTGACTTTTTTGAGTTGTGCTCACAATTGACTTGACATTACTTACAAAAATTACAAATCAACTCAATAATTAAGGGTCTGGATCTATAAATTAGGCGCTATCCTGATAATAATGTGACTTTTCTTTAACTTTTAACCCTCTTTTCCCTCTAAATCTCAGATTTTCTTTGTCTAACAGTGGCCATGAATGTGTAAGATCTACCTAATGGGTGTTCAGGAAAAAAAAAAAAAAAAAACAACTAATTCCAAATAGGAATTGATGAAATGCCGAGATGAAACCAGATCACCTCTGATGTAATAAGCTTCTGTGGAGCTTTAGAAACGAGTCTGTGTGAAGTTTGTTCTTTGTCGTGTTCAGAGGGTCCTGCCTTGTATCAGCGATCTCAAGGTTAGCCACTATGATGCAGTCGCCACAGCTCTACTTGAGATTTGTCCTGTCTACAGAATTTCATAGAAATACACTTAAATGTATATATGTGAAAACAAGATATATTTTTATGGTCCTTTTTTTTTTTTTTACCATTTGTGAATAAAATTATCACATGCGTAGGTGTGCATTCAGTGTGTGTTGTGTCTATTTGAATGTGTGATATGATGGTGATGAAGATACATGTGCCACACACACACGCAGCATCTGCACTACATTACAAATACAGGAACTGTGCTACAAGTCCAGAAAATATGTTAAAAAACAAATCTGAGAAAGTCAAATGAAAGATGACTGAATTCCTTTTAGCACTTCCAAGGTTGTGGTATCGTTGGTGCTCACAACAGAGAATGTTGTGATATTGTTTCCACTGTGTTTTGTTTTATTTTTTTGTGTCAGTGACAGACGTGGCCAGAGGCATTATGTTTTTAGGTCTTCTCGTCCATCCAATTCATGTCAACATGATCGCTCATCTTTTCAAATTTGGCATAAACGTTTGACTCAAGAATGAGCAGAATAAATTCTAGTGGTCAAAGGTCAATAACACTGTCAGCTCCCAAAACACATTTTTGCGTTTGTGAACACAATGTCTCAGGAATGTCTGGAGAACAAATCTTTACCACAATTTTTCCAGCAAATTTGATGAACATCTGTGTCTCGATACTTTCTGATTTGTGTGTCTCAGCCTCAAACCCGTTGGTTTCTAAAAATGCTCACAAATACAAAGTAGCTCAGTTGTTTCCCCCCAAACAGCTGCACCATGTAGTATTTTTAACATTAATTGGATTGTGGAAAGAGTTCAGGACTATTTTAGTTGTGGATTAATCCATATTTCATGCTCTATTTGTGTATTTGCTGCAGCAGGATGGTGTTTGGGATCGAGTCAAAATAAACTGCACTGTGTATCTTCATGCTAATGAAGGGACGTGTCATTCTCTATAACTGAAAGATGCACGGATGGGTTTTTAATAGTTTTTGAACAGTCTGAGGCATGGAGGGAACACATATAATATTGGAGAGAAACAGCTGCAAAAGAATGGAAATGATTTTAGCTATGTTTTTCAATTCAGAGAAACAGGATAAACGTTGTTTCTGTCTCATGTGAATGCATTAACTTATATATCTTACTGCACCGAACCTGGCTGTGAACTTCACCTCAGCTCTTGGGCGTCGGCCTTTTTGAACGTCCCCTCATGTCTTCCCGCCTTTTGTCGATTGATGTCTGAACAAGCTGAATCCAAGTCAGAGGACATTTTTTTTTTGTCCCTTTTACCTGCTGTTGGAGCTCATCCTTAAAAGTCTTTGAAATGTCGGAGATGGAAGCAACCTTACGCTCTCTGTGTCCCTCTGCCTGTACTAGACAGAACTGAACTTTTTTTACCTCATTCAAAACTTTCCAACTCATGACTGTTTAGACTTCAGTTACCTTTGAGGTACTTTAATCTCTGTTTTTCCACTTCAGCTGGTTCTACAACAGGAGCATGGTGACAATCACAGCAGCAGCTTTTATACATTTCTTCATTAAGGTTGATTTGGTTAAAGTGCTGTATCTCCAGCCTGGGTTTACACAAGACAAGTAGGATACATTTATCACTAGATTGTGTCTCATATGGAAGCCTTTAGTAATAATGTGTAAAGCTTAATGATTGTGAAGCTCAGTGCAGCTGTTCTTCAGTAGTCGCCCTGTCATCATCTCCATCAACCTTGTTTCTTTGAATTGTTTATTGGAATCAGTTCACACATTTTTCTTGGGCACTGTGATAATTGTGTTGAAATTGTGAAGTGGAAAGGTATTTTTTTTTTAATTTTATTAACCAATGGCGCTAAAACACATCTGTTGTAACTCTAGACTCCTCTGCCTCTTCCTCACACTCACATGCATCAACGTGTCTTAACGGCTGTCTTAGCTGAGTGTTGCTACATCCACAGGCTCCACGCAGTGAATAAAAACACTGGATTGTGAACAGTAATCAGAAATATTCCCATACAGTCAGGGATCAAAATTGTAAGTACACTGTCAACAGTTCATCGATTTATCTTCTTTTTTGTTTCATTACTATGATAATAATCATTATGATTTGAATCAGTGAATTAGCTTTGTCCTCAGCTGTTTGAATGCGGGAACCCAGGTGCTCTGATGTAACATCATCTCTGAATGAGAACCTGTGGCCTTTCGTTGACTTTGTGTCTTTCATCAGCTCCCAACTCAGGAGTCTTTCTTCTCTGTGAGAGTGAAATGAATCGAGTATCCTTCCAGTGCTCTCCTCACAAAAAAATGCAGTGGGTTGTTTTGTCATGATTGAGCAGATAATCACTTCCAGATGTGCTCCATACGGCTTCCTTTAGAATGAACAGTCACCTCTGCCATGTGGGCTGAACGCACAAGGATGGAAGGAAACAAAGGGCTGATTGCTGACCCCCTAATTGTTCCAGTAGCGTAGACAGACCATGTTGTGACAAACAGGCGGAGGCCCTGTATGTGATAAAACATGCACCAATACAACATGAAGCCAGAGACAAAGAAGCCAGGCCATTTTCTAATGTTGAACATCTTTGTGTGTGCTCATATGTGATATACTGCCACCTACTGGCCATGAGATTACTCGGGCTCTTTTATTCTTTTGAACTTGGATTTAATGAAAAGTGGAAAATATAATTCATTTATATAAGATGACATATTATTATTATTATTATTATTGTTATTTCTAATATTTTGTAGTATGAAGGTGAACTTAATTTTAACCAATTAAACGTAATGGATAAAACGACAAATATAGTACCAACATTTTTTTAACTGTCATTTTAAATACACGTCATGTACAGATTTATATAAACGAATATATCTATAACTATAAAAATATCTATAACCACCACTAGGCGTCGCTGTTTATTTCTGTGTTCGCCTTTTTTCGAAATGTCCCTCCTCGCTCGCCGTCGACTGTTTGAATAAGCTTTATTGACAGTAGTTGCCGGCTGCTTATCAAACATGGGGGCACGAGTCGTGCGTATGTTCAGAAATTTTAACATAGAAAACCGCGCGTTGCGAGAAATTTCAAAGGAGAAGCCGCAGGCAGCGCCACGACACGCGGTCAACGTCCCACCAGAGGTCGTAGACTCAGACGGTGAGTGTGTTTGTCTCCGTCTGTGTCTCCTCAGGGTCAGACAGGAGGAGCGTCCACACTCAGACTTACGTACTTAAAAGAAACCTCAATGTCCCTGTTCACTCTGACCGTGTCGTGTTTGTGTTTCAGCTGTGACACAGAAGAACGACCCGCTGTTGAAACATCTAAAAACTGTGTATGTGGAGTCCACTGATCCAGACCCAGCAGCAGCAGCAGCAGCAGAGGTCAGACTGGGACTCTGACTATAGAATGACTTTAACAAGGCTTTATTTCACATCAATATTATTCTGTTGGTATTTAATAACAGTGTGCTCATTTCAGTCATTTGTGTAACAAACAGGAGTTGTTATATCAGTCAAACGGGAGCTAACTCTTACTGAACCTGTGGGTACAGTTGTTTGCATAAAGTTGGTTATTTAAAATATGTCTAAAAATTCAGGTGAAATCATATGAGGGCAGGAAACAACTCAATTGGCTTAAATAATGCAATTTCTGATGAAATAGGGGTGTAATTTCTAGCTGTGTCAAGGGATGGACGTCCCAATACTGCTTGACATTAATTATCCAACCAGGGTGATCTCTGTACTGATGTGGGTGGAGCCAGAAAATGTCAGTGATTGTTAGAAACAGAAAGAGACGCAGCACTGAGGTTCACACTCAGCAAAAAAACATCAGCATGCTATCTACATACTACACTGAACACCAGGAGACTTTTGTGAAGACCACAAGTTAAAAATGAAGGACATGTGACAGTTTTTAGTTTTAAAAGTGATCACTTCGTATTTGATCAAGAGTGAGAGGTCACTTAACATTGGAGTGTGTGGGCCAGTTGAGCATTTATGGTTGCTCAATGACATAATGTTGAAAAAAACTATATTTCCTACTGGTTGCGTCATCACACGGCACGAAACGGCACAAATGTCTACAATTCCATGTGTAAAGTTTTTATGAGAAGTGAAAGATGTTGCAGCTACATGAGCTAAAAAAAATAAAAATTAGAAAAACTAAAATAACCATCAGAAGTTTACACTAAATACTCAGAGAGTATGAAATGTATCGGAAACATTTCTATGTTGAATCATACAGAAGCAGCTACTTATCAGATACGCAGGAACAACAAATAATAATAATGATGCTAACAGTTGCGGAAAGCACACTGGGACACACTGAGCAGAAAGAGACGAAAACACTCCTTAAATAAAATCTCATAGTCAAGCGTGTGATAAAAATCAGTAATAAATCAGTGGTGTTTTTTAAAATACTCCAGACTTATGTCATTATTCTCCATCCTCCCACAGGCTTCAAAGGAAGTGATGCAGGATAAAGAGGGGGAGCGTCGGCCGCTCAAGTTCAGTTTACCGGTGGATTTGTACGGCCTGAAGGAGATCACAGACGTTCCTAAAGGCAAACTGACCCTCACCGAGGCTCTGAAGGCCCTGGGCAGCCACCAGCGACAGCCTCAGATATGGACGCCAGAAAAGATTTCTCAGGAATATTCTCTGGACTTGAAAGACACAAAGGCTGTTCTGGAGTTCTTCACCCCCTTCAAGGTTGAGATCATACCGCCCAAGACTGAAGGTCCCAAGCAGATAAAGGCTTCGTAGGACTGGATAGTTGCTGGAGAAGTCAGTGGGAATGTGACCTGATTGGAATTGAAAACAGAGTTTCTCAAGCTTTAGGGTTTGGACCTGGTGTATGGTTGCTTGATGTGGGAATGGAATCATGGGACATTTCTAAGGCTGGTTGATAATTGTGAAACAAGCTAAGAAAAATGAAATAAAATAAATATTTAAAATTAAATCTTAAGTATTTGTATTTGAAAGGTCCAAAGAAGGTTGAGAAACTCAAGTTTAAAGGAATTCTTTACTGTTTTGGGAAACAAACCGATGGGCTTTTCTTCCAGTAGTGGATATAAACCTGATATGTTTTGTGGTGTGGTTAGCTGAGTGAAGAGGTAAAGACTGGAAGTAGACAGAAACAGTGAGGTAATCACAACCGCCAGCTCCTCTAAAGGTCTGATCTTATTTGTTTAATCTGTCATGTGTTGTGTTGTCGTACGGTTGCCAGGTTTGAAACCAAGACGCATAAACAGAAACCAACACCTGTGTTTTACAGATACACGTGACGACCTTTCCTATAGCCTCATTCACTGTGAAGATGGTGGATATATTGTTGTTGGCCAAGAAGTGCACGTTTCCACCATGTAACACCATTTCAAACTTTAGTTCCAGTATTTACGCTAAGCTAATAGCTAATAACACCTAAATACATTTACAATTTACAGGTGTATTATTCTTTACATGAGTATATCTGTTTTACTTTACACTCTCACTCCACTACATTTCAAGAGTTTAAATACAAATATATAAATATGATAGGTTTATAAAGTACCATACTGGAGATGGACTAAAACCCAATATTATATGACATTTAAATAAAAATAATGGTGTCAATGACAACATCCAATAATAGATTTTCAAAGTAAAACAGCATCATAATATAATCGGTATCTATATTATACAACAGCACTGAAACCCTAGTGTATAACAGTAGTTACTGTCTGTTTTACTCAGCGTTTCCATGATAGATAAAGCTGCTCTGGGGTTTTGCAGTAAACACACCGGCCCTCATTTATCAAACAAGCGTACGTTCATTTCTACGCAAAGTATGGCATTTACCAATTTGACCGTGAGCGTAGGCTACGATGATCTCATACGTCAGGTCTGAGTTCGTGTACGCAGTTTACATATTTGGCTTGAGGTGACTCGGTACATGAACAGTACTCGGACTCCTTATGGTAAATATGAAGCCTATTAATTACAAAATATTTTGTAAAATATATACTTGGTCGGCATCTGTGTCTCTTCCGTCCGAAATAGAAGATGATCCGATGAAGTGAAGCCACTCTCTCCTCCACTCAGGACCGTTGACCTTATTTAAAATAAAAGTTGTTATTTTTTACTATTTATTTTTCTGATTAGCAAATGTTTCATTAACCATCACAGATGGAAACAGAAAAAATCAAACCTCTTCCTTTGTCCGATTGACTATTTAAACGCTGTTGACTGCAGCTGTTTTGTTTTGTTTTGTTTTGTTTTGTTTTGTTTTGTTTTGTTTTGTTTTGTTTTGTTTTGTTTTGTTTTGTTTTGTTTTGTTTTGTTTTTGTTCTGCTGATCTAATTAGTTACTACATCTGACAGTGGCAGAATTTCTCAACCATTCTCTGTCAGATATTAGGAATGACCAGGAAACACTTGCATTAAGCTGCTGCACATACGCACACTTTGAAAAAAAAATGAAACTAAAATAAAATGTCCTGTTCTGTTGTAATGCTCTTACTTGTGTTGTCAAGTGTAGCAGATGAACATGTGTTCACTGCGACCAGTGTTGCTATGTCGAGCTGAAACCATATTAAAATAACTGTGACGTCAAAGTCACGCATTAAAAACACAGTAAATGATAAAGTGATAACAAGGGCCCTGCATTTGCAGTAACAGGCTCCATTTGTCATCAGTGCCGCCTACAACAGATGCACGTGTCCATAAATGTACTTCCTATACATAAACCACGCCCACTTTGCCCATTTTGCCCAGGCCGTCTATTGGATGACTATAGAAACGGGGCGTGGCCTTAGAAAAGTCCACTTTTGACCATGTAACTGGTTTCTGTGGGTGTCAGTTATCACTGAACACAAACCTACGTCAAATTAGACGGAGAGAGCGCGAGGGCTGCCGGAAGTTGCACTTATGTGCTTTCAGAATAAAGTACACGTTTTCTATAAGTAAACTACAGAAAAAAGTAGCTGCGCTGTATAGTAAGTATATAAGTATATTTTGAAAATATACACATTGGCACATGTTGGAAGGTTCTTGGGTACACACACATATTTATACATATATCAATAATAGTCTTTTGTTTACTATGTTTATGTTTACTATGTTAATGTTTACTATAAGTTAATTCTCTCATCTGCTAATTAGATTATGTTGCCATTAGGGAGCAGCCACTTTTCACCAAACTAGTTGGCAACATTAGCACAATGGTTTTCTAATAGAGCCTGGTTGTTAACATAGAGATCATCAATGGGACGATACAAAATACTAGGATGATGAAGAAGTATTATTATGATTATACACAACTGCTACATCAGTTGCAGGCAGGTGTTATTGTTTGTATGCTGTGTATCCTACTGCAGTGGCTGTACAGTTAATAAACCTGTCCTGATACCAGAAGAGATGGACTAGTGACAGATTGTGGTGCTCATGGGTTTAAGCCTCCTGATTAACACATACACCTCCTACTTCAGACTACTGACTTCCAGTCCAGCGCGGAACTTTTTACGTTGACCATATGCTCAAAGTATTCACGAACACATTGTAAATGTGTGTGTAAACAAACTGCTTTATTTATATATATATATATAGTAACAAATGAATGCCCTGCGTCCCTGAAAGAATATTTACTATACTTACTAAGGGGTGTTTATTTTGAAAGTCCAGACCGGAAGTGTAGTGAGCCACCCTCGCCGTCTTGCCGCAGTCAGCCCACCGTGAGTGCAGTTTGCAACAGTGTGGGGGTAATTTGTGTTACTTGCGGTTGGTATTCAGATACATTTTTGTAGCGGAGGACGCGCCGCTCACGTCTCACATCACATCTGTGTGACACAAAGGAGGGAAACGAAGCCCACGACGCACGCGCTTTATATTCATTCACTCGCGGTCAATCAGTGCCGACTGTCTCGTGCGCCTGTGGAAACAAAGCAAAGACCGACCAAATGCGGATTTCACTTTTTCTACGGCTTCATCTGTGTAGGTGTCGGCAACAGCGGCTGTCGCACCGCTGATAAACACACAACCACAGGCCTCCAGCTTTGATTAAACACCACCGGCCTCTTCTCCTCCTCCTCTTCCTCCTCTTCTTCTTCTCTGGTATAAACAACTGTTTTATCGCAAGAATCGGAAAACATTTGAAGTGGCGAGATGATGCGTTTGGACTGAGCTTCAACATAGGACGATGAAGCAGGTAACGTCGATATATGCACCGGGAACCAGTGGCAACACAACTGTTAAAATGTCACCTTTTCTTATAAATATTTATCAAAGCTCGACATTAAATCAGAATGATGTGTTCTCGCTGTCGTCGCCCACAGATGTGTAAAGTCTGAACACCATTTTAGAGGCACAACAATGAAACATCTGAGGCTGTAAAATACAGATTAGAGAACAGATTATTGTTATTATTATTATTATTTTACTGTTGTTGTTGTTGTTGTTATTACGGCAGTGTGTTACAGGTAGTGTTGAGCCACCCTATGTTTCAACGTGAGCCTGATGAAGTGAAGGCCTTTCTCTCATTGAGTCTTAATTTCTTTTTTTTTTTTTCCCTCTCTCTCAAACATTTGGGTCAATTTCCAGCAGCAGTCACACTCACACACTGTATCAATCAGCTGTCGAGGTGTATAGATGCTTGTGATTTGCAGTGTGAACAGATGTGGTGTGTTTTAGGAGGAGACACACACACCACATCATCAACAACACCATCATAACCATCGTCATCATGTGTGTAACATATGGTCACCAGGATGTAGGAGCTACCAGGAAATTGCACTGATTTGCTGATTTGATGCACTGATACACCGATAGAACAATAACAACAATAACAAGACTGACCAGGCTTCACGTGTTATAACTAAATGTAATGACTACAGACGCAGCGGTATCAACATGTCAACTGAATATAATGGTTATGTATCTGACACCCCCTAAAAAATTATAATCACCTGGTCGTCATTCAGAACCTTTCAGTGCTAGAAGCAAGACATTGACTTCAGTGCTGGTGGCCTGACTATAATAACTGTAATAGACCATTCTATCAAAAGGAAAATTGAATTCCACACTATGACAAATTTTTCAGATCTCTGGCATTCTTACATTCAGTGAGGTTTCGTAACAAAAAAATAACACAAATAGCCAGTAATAATGATTTAAAAAAAAAAAACCTGTTTAAAGCTGGCAAATCCTGATCCAGTTCAGGTCCAGCATGGTACTTTGTGTTGATAACACATGATGAGACGTTTTATCTTTTATCTTAAATATTATCTGTTAACATTGAAATGCCACTTGGATTTATAGCACCAATATGCCGTACCGTGAAAATCTACTGCTGCTAGAAATGCAGCAGAGGGTGACTGCTTTAATTTCAAAATGGTTTAAATCATATATATATATATATATATATATATATATATATATATATATATATATATATATGAACATTTTCACACTTCAAATCCAACAGTATTCAAAATGAATTAAATGGATATACTTACACACATGGGCTCTCACTTGTAGAATTAACACATAACTAAATTAAACCCATCTTATATGACAGATTAATCCAATTGAATTCAGAGCTAACACCAATTAACTGGTTCAAATGCCTTTACTCTCATTACTGCTCAGAGGGTTTGGGATCATTTTGATAATTATTACTACCATGGTCAGATTGTTCATTGTTTAATCAGTAGATGTCACGTCTTTGGGTTCATTAGCAGTGTGTATCTGTGGCAGCTTAAGTAAACAAGGCACTGACAGGTTGTTTTACCATAAACTAGTAAATGTTTCAATATCACCATCACCATCAATAACATTCAGCAGGAATCTTTTGTGCCCTAAGTGTGCTTCTTACCAACTCAAGGTCACAAGATGTGGCTGAAAAGCTCTCAGCATATTCTCTCTGCAATCCTGCATTGCATAATTGCGTCGCCAACATAGATAATTTAAATGTTTCCCGCTCTTTCGGGACTAGAAGTGCTCAATCAACTTCTTCTTTTTTTTTTTTTTACTGCAGGTTTACTTGATTGCTCGGAGGCTTAAGTGGCTATTTTAACTTTTTAGGTCATCTTGCCCCTAAAGGAAAAGAAAAGAGATATTGTGTTACCTCTGCTGTTATGGCAGGCTGCTGCTCCGTGTGTTATGATCCGCATCACAAACACAGCTGTGAATGTACGTGAGAGCAGCTCAACCACTTCTTTACTTGCTTTATTTGCATTGTGGCAGAACGTACAGTTGTCATCAGTGTATAAATAAATATTCCAGCTTCGTGGCTGTTTAGGGCAGTTTGGACATAAATTGTTTCTAAGTACGTAGAAATGGACTCCCTCCTGCAGAACATTTATGACTTGGCATTTGCTGATTAGTCATTATAAATGATAGCAGGCAGCCTGAAATAAACGCTGTCCTGTGTTTATATAAGTGATAAGGGGTTTTATTGTAGCATATTTGACTTGTCCCAGTTGAACAGTGGGTAACAGCCACTGGCTGAGAGATGCAGGAGATTTTTCATTTTTTATTGCCTAATGTTTTGTTTTTATTGTCTACTTTAGTTTATTTATTCCCGTTCTGACTGAGGT